>OX596281.1:1800000-2279305 GCA_951394225.1 Harpalus rufipes
CCTTACGCAGGATATTTCCGGCTATTTTCCGTATTATTCGGTTGTGGTTTTTTAGAGCAAATGGATGTGTGTATGCTCTTTGAATTTTTTGTACGATGTTTAGTAAGTTAACTGAATGTTTTGTACGAATGTATTTTGTGTCCATGAATTATAATAATTTGTAAGTACTGTAAGTGTGATAATATGTCCATGTTATTTTGTATGTATTACATTTTTGTTGTATAATGTTGTTGACCTTGAAGAAGGTGCAAGGATGCACCGAAACGTTGGTATAGTATAAATAAATGCTGTTTGACTGAACTTTCGAGTAATTATTAACACCTAATCCACATCAGAGTCGAGAAATTATTATCCACATATCCTTCTTATGGGTCGATTTTGTTCACATCTGTCAGATCTGTAAATAATGAACAAAGGCGCAACGAAAGCTGCCTTTCTTATATATAATTTTATATTAATCAACAAGAATAGATGTGTTTTTGTCATTTTTTTACAGATTTACAGATCTGTAACACTTAATGTGAATAGAATCGACTCATTAATTTGATAAATAAATACTGTTTAACCCTTTAATTAATTTTCTTTGATTTATTTCACCCCTCTTTAATTTCTGCGAACTTAACCTAACTTTCCAACCGCAGCCTTCGCGGATTCTTGCATCGCCCTCGATTATCGTGCGTAAAATCCTTTATCCTTTTCACCTGCGAATCCTTTGAAATGGTAGACAGGAAACAGACTCAGAGAAGGAAATAATCAGGGTAATAAGAGACGTGACGTCATAACCTAAACGAAGACAGTGTCAGCAAACGTAATTTGTTTTCAAGATAGTGTGAACGTATATTTGTTTTCAAGATAGTGTAAAATTTAAAGAAGCAAAATTAATGGGTCAGCTTTAGTCTAAACTCTAAGTTTTTTTTTGTGTTGTTGAAAAATGTTTAATTTTTTCTTTCTCCCGTAAATTTGAGAAGGAAGTACGCCACTGGTCCTGCATTATTCGTTTAAATACCGGCACTACTGTGCATAAGATACAGTCCTTGAGATCTGCTGATTACGAATTTTCCCGACGCCTTTTTTGTTTTATTTGTGCTGAGTTGACGGATTTCAAACAAAAATACTTTAATCTTCTGAAAATCGTTCCAATTTTCAGGCGTTCCAAATACTAGTGTTTCTTAGTACTTTTTACAACTTTTATATTTATAAGTCTTTGACTGTTTGTAAATTAGATGCCGCTTATTAGTTTTAAATTTTTAAATATATACTTTCAATAATTTATATCTTTTAGGAATCTATTAAATTTATATTAGTACGAAACATAAATGATACAATTTATTTGCTAATGGTTTTCTGGTTCATTAATTTAAGAACTTATTTCCATTTTATTATCAAAATATTGACAATGTTATGTAGTGTACAAAATCATAAACGTCTTTTTGATTTACAGCTATAACTTTTAATATCAACTTGTAACATTAAAACAGGCTAATAATAAAATGTAGATATTTCTCAACAGGCAGTAATAAATACAATTCACTACGCATCTTGATACAATATTATTAATTACCATGACGATGTACAGAGAGGAATTTAATTTAAATTCAAAATATAAACAAATATTCTTTAAAGAAATATTTCCAAACACTTCATTGCGCTTATTTTAGAATTAGTACGGGCATCGAACCCGCCAAATACTGGGTTCGTGTCAGGTAATTTTTTTATTGAGAGATGGGTCTATATGCAATTCTGGTTAAAAGCAGCAATAAAATTTAGTTTTATTTCGGGTTCAAGTTTTTGATTCAGGTTCGGTTTCATCTGCTGAAAACTGAATTAAAGTTTTTTTATTATACCTGCATCATAATCACTGATCAGCGAACTAAAATGCGTGCATAATCTCAAGATTAAAACACGCCATGCTTTAAAGTCATTAAGCAACAACAAACGTTATCAATTTGTTTATTTATAATTTTCAATGAAAATAAGCAATACCCGATTTACTTCAATTATTCATATAATATGAAGCCACCTCGGTGGTCGAGTGTGTTGAAGCAGCGTGCTTGGCAGCGCTCAAAGCGACTTCACCGCTCGGACACTGGGGTCGTGGGTTCGATTCCCACCAGGGGCTTGGGTGTCTGGGAGTGTCTTCTAATACATTATTGTAATATATATGTAACAAAAATTGTAAAAATATATAATAAATGTGTTAGATAGGGGCTATAACTAAAAGTTGAAAAGCCGACAAAATATTATTATATTATTATTATTCATATAATAATATACTTGTATATATTTATATATATATATATATATATATATATATATATATATATATATATATATATATATATATAATAAGTAATTATAATTGCTGAATATTACCATTTCCAAAATGTATGCAAGCATTGATAGTTTTCGATTTCCACTTTCTTAATTTTTCATAATCTTTAAAATAGGCTTCCTTTGACTTGTTAGGAACCAATCTCAATTAAGCTTGTTCAGCCAATTCTTATATACTAGATGAACTTTGCTTCTCCATTTTATCCGCGTTTTCTGTCTTAATGATAGTCCTGATGTTTATAATAAATAAACAACAAATCGCGAAACGGCAAATCCGCATAGTAACGTACATAACAAATACTAATCAATCAAGTGAGATTTCTCAACATTCTATGGTTAGAAATTTGGACAGCGAGCGTTTTTTCAACTTTTAAAGAGAGCGTAAATGGCTACTTTCTATGTAGACTGTAGAAAAAGGTATTTACCCTGAAAAATAAATACTTTATTACAAATTTATGAAATTATGAGAAAAGTATTATGGTGCTCATTTAAGTATTCTTTTATAATAATACTTTTGTTAAAAGGAACAATAAACATAAATGATTAGGCATAGAGAAAAGTTTTGTTCTTGTTGTTGCATCGAATTCGATGTGCTGTACCGTTTAGAATTAATTACGGTAAAGAAATTTACGCATTCTGATCGCGCGGCGCTGTGTCGCCGTCAGTCGAGTTATTGGAATGCAGCATCATCTCATCACTCGCCAACTTTCCGATATTCATTTACATGTAATTGCGGTTCGACTGGCATGCTGTGCGGAATACGTGCGGCCATTCCATACCTGCAATGCCTGTGCCTGCTGCCGTTGTCTCCCCCTTTGTTCCAAACTCCCGGAGTCCGGACTCCCCAACCAGCGAAGATGATTGCTTAATGGTTTGTGATGCGATGCGGTACGGATACGATGCTGTCTTTGTAACTCACTTTCATACGATATGGATTTCAAATCATACTCACAGAGAAGGATCGTCGATAATTGTTTGTAATTGTTCTTGTTTACTGAACGGTTAAATCTACTTCAAATTCGGACTCTTGTTTATTCTTGACCAAGGTTGGATCAAAAAATAAGGAGGATTTTTAAATTTTTACACACTATTCGTTTTCGATTGAATAAACGATACTCTGGTCTGTGGTTTAAAGGAAGTATTTTGAACTTGCTTATTACGAGGGTTGCCATCTGGCAACTGATGTTTCTATCGTAAAGTTTGACATTTTTGACGGTATACGTCCTCAAAACGTTTTGACGTACAAATACTATACCTTCGGTCAATCCTGTGTATTATGTATAAATTCCATATATAAATTTTCTTGCAAAAGATTCTAAATTTCCAGTAAAATTATTTCATAAATAAACTATGCAAATTGCACTCGACACAAACATCTTCTTCTTCTTTAGTTTTTCCCTTTCGTTAGAACTAACAATTTTTTATTTTATTTGTAATCATCTCGCTTGTATCTTTGTACACTACAGTTATTTCCTCACCTATCTTTCCGTGTCTTCTCCAACATCTACTTCAACATCCTCATCTCTGCCACATTAATTTACTTTTTATTTATACTGACATCTGTCAATTTGAATTATATGAATATATTAATAGTTTCCATGTTTAGCATAGCTGGCTGATTTACAAAATTTAATTTCTTTAAAATTCTTTAACTTTATATGTATTGAATATGAAGTATAAAATGTAATCAAATCGTATAGAGAATAATATATTCTTTCAGTTATAATAACGATAATTGTCAATAAATCAAATTTAACTGTTAAATCTTCAAATGAGTGTCCTTCCGGTTCACCAATTATAACCAAAATCTAATCAGTTGTTCTTCTGGATATAAACACGCACACACACATACATACATATAGACATCATTGTAAAAATGGTAAAATTGTACTATAGGGACTTTAAAACATGCTTATTCAGTAAAAACTCATCATTTAATTTTTTCACCAAAGACAATAACTTCCTTACCTAAAGGTGACGGAAGGTAAAAATATCAAAGCGGCGTTCCAAGCCGTTCCGGCTCCAATGCACCACCTGGTGATATTCTGTTCTTCATATATAATCTACCAACTTACAGATTTATTACTTAAAGTTTACTTGAAGTTCTTAAATTTATGGGAAATAGAATTCTGTTCTGCTCTTTGTAAAATATTAAATATTTATCAAAAGCATAAAAAACAGAAAATATAGTTTGTTAATAAATTCTCTAACATAAATAAAAATACAGTCCAGTTCGTTGTTAATTTGTATGACAGATATCAAGACTGATTTTGAAGAAATTGTTTTTCATATAAAATTTGTAACTAAACAGATATTACATATTGGCACAGAAAACCAATTAGTTACAGCAAATTTTGGTTATGGCAATATTTATGCAAATGTTTCTTTACTAAACGATTATACATATTTGTAAATTGATATGTGATATGCACACTGATGCAGAAAGTGTAAATATTAATAATACATGGTAATTAAAATTTAATCCCTTGATAATTTACAGCAAATACTTGCTATACTAAAACTAAACACACAATTTTAAGTGAATATTGTGCAAAATTGACTGCCATTAAAAATTGCTGTGAGTTTTTTTTGTAAACAAGTATTGTTTATTTAATATTGGCGAATTTTTATTCGCCTGGACACTAGTTCCTTAATCCATCAGGATTAATGTTTTAATCAGAACGACTCTCCATGCTTCACGTTATTATTTTGCATAAGATGTTTGTTTTTATTTACAGTTGGAATTCATTTCACTGAAATGTACACAAACTTTTCTAAACATTCGTTTTTATACAAGTGTCTGTTCTGTAGTCATGTATTTTTATCGTAAATAATAAAAACTTATGATGAGAAAATAAACTTGCTGTTGTAAATAAAAAGTTTTGAAACAAAGTGAGTAAGACTTTGAAGTATGTACTTTATATATATAAAGAATTTAATTAACTAAATAAACTAACACCGAAACGTACGTCAATAAACTATAAGAAATGAAGATCTTTATTTATTATAATCCTGTTAATCATTTATGACCGAATATCGCGAGAGATAATTAAGAAATTCTCTTCCGATTTGACCTAATAATTCCACTGTTGAATTCCTATCACCCCTCGCTTTCAACCATCTCAATACTAATTTAATTCGTCTTAACACCTACAAGAATAAAATTCGTATTACACGCATCCCGTTTATCAGTTAATCAACATAACAAATACAACTTTTCATCTTAACACTAAGCATATAATGTGTTTATTTCATTCATGTCAATTGAAACATAATGAAATTTAATTATATACTTTTATGAGAACATTTCGTGTTGATAGCGATTCTGTTAAACACGAAAAGTTAGAAGACAATCAATAAAATTAAATAAAAATGGTAAAATATAAAACTTAGGAAGTAAATTTAAATTTTTGAATTCTTTATTGCGACATTTAAATAATTTAATTGTAATTTTAAATCTTCTTTATGAATCCCGGAAAATATTTTACTTGTTAAATTCAACACCAAAATTTTACTTTTGCTTTAATATTTTTACTGAATTTATGTATATTTTAATAAATTATACGATATTATAATAAATATGCATTAATTTGAATTAAACAAATATAAGTTTGGTTCATCTTATCATCATATATATATATATATATATATATATATATATATATATATATATATATATATATATATATATATATATATATATACAGGGTGTTTATTAAACATAGGGCAAAAATTGAAGGGATTATTTCCTGGACCATTCTACGATGATTTTGTCCTTTGATGATTTTTGAAAAGCCGCTTTGTTTCGAAGATACAGGGAGAAAAAAAATTCGACAAAACCAATTTTGATATTTTTCAAATTATTAATCTAGTAACAGCAGACAAGTTATGTGTCAAATTTGTTGAGACGTTTGGCTGTTTGACGTGTATTTTCTGTCTATAATACTTAAACTTTTGTTAGTGAAGTCCTCTTATCATGAATAGCTATCCGAACGCCGAGATGACTGACATGCATTTCATTTATGGACTTGCTGATGGCAATTCATTACAAGCTAGGCGGATTCTTGCATCGTAGCTGGAGGTAGTCATTTTCAACAGTACTTGTATATTAAGAAACTTTACATGTAATTTTTGGTATTAAATGTTATTGTCGAAATTTTTTACTCCCTTCAAACACCTGCATATATATATATATATATATATATATATATATATATATATATATATATATATATATATATATATATATATATATATATATATATTATTCCGTGCGCGTTGCTCATCTAATTATTTTAGACAAAAACTTTCAAATGGATGTAAAGCAAAAATTTCTACATCAATAGATTAAACTCTAAATTGGGTGATATGGGCATTGATTTAAGTGCATCTTGAGCAAACAAGACAAGAAGTAAAAATAAATTCAATAACTTAATCAAATGTGAGAAAATGCGGTTAACTTCGGACGGGGTTGAAAATCAAGGTGGATGCGCTGGGGGTTTTATTCGATTTGCTTAACCTTGCCCCGATTTACAAGACATTGCTTCACACTTTAAGAACAGGTCGATTTAACTTATTTTTAATCTATATAATTACATCAGATGAGAAGATATATATCATCTGTCACGTGTATAACAGTATTGGTAATTAACAGATTGTGTTTACACAGAAACAAATTTTAAGACTGGCGATAACTCTTTAATTTCGTTATGTTCTATTGAAGAGCATTAATTTTCCAATTCTTTTCTGAAAGTTCTACTTAATATCGCCGAATTCTCAGTAAGAGCATTTCTTCTTATACTCATTATGGTATGTGATATTTTATAGTTCCAAAATCATATAAATTCAAGTACAAAGACATCTTGAGTTTTGTCATTTGTTGTTGAATCAAGAAAGAGCGTTTTTAAAATTTATTATCTGGACAGTTGAATCAATTTTTTCAAATAATGACATGTTCATTACTGGAGTACTGAGATAATTATGCGTGAGAGAGGATTTCAAAGAAAATGCTAGGTACTCTCCCAGGTGATCATTATTTGCAATTTTTAAGAGACACGTTACCAGATATGTTAGATAATGTGCTATTAAATGTTGTAAGAGATTTATATTATCAACAAAACGGTGCACCTGCCCACAATTCGCAAAGAGTAACGCAATATTTAAATGAAATGTTTCCGAATCAGTGGATTGGTACTAATGGCCCTATTGGTTGACCCGCCAAGTCGCCGGATTTAAATCCATTAGATTTTTTTTATGGGGCTTAAAGAATAATGTTTATAATAATGTGTTACACCGTCTAAAAACCAGCATTGAAAATGTTTTAAATAATATTGATGGCCGGAAGTTGAAGTAATTTGTTTCGAAGAAAGCAATTATATATTTTACGTAAATGGAGGACAATTTGAGCAGCATTTGTAAATTTATTTATTTGTTGTACTTTTGCCATTTTAAAATAAAACTGATATAAATCTGAACATGCATTTTTCTCATAAAAATTGTTATGTAAGGGTATACAAATATTATATGACTGTATTATAATTTCGTTTAAAATAAAAAAGTTGGTACAAACAGTTTGTGAACCATTGGCTGAAAAAAAAAATATGCTCATTAAACTTGTAAAATAGAAATTGTTTTCTAATTTAATCGATCTCGTAGCTCTTATAGTTCTCGAGATAACAATAGTGGACAAAATAAAACGAACATTCTGTATAAAGACAAAAGTTTTTTCTTTTAAGAAACTAGGTAAATCATGATCGACAGAAAAAAAGATTTGTGGAATTGAAAACAATTCAATATTTTGACACACGAGTGATAAAGTATTGTAGATAAGGTAATTCAAAACAAAACATTTGTCACCTTACCAAGATAGTAAACTTTAAATTTAGATTGGGGAATGTTTAAAGTGTCACTTAGTATTTAATATAATATTAGCTTACTAATTAAAGTGACCTTTAAATGCCGATATTATGTATGGAATTGAAACTGAAAAGCATAAACTCAAAACCTGGATGTTGATAAACTTCAAAATTGTAACAAAAGTCATAATTTTATTTATTTTAGTGGATGTAAATTACTAATTAATATGACCTTTAAGAAGGCGACATTTTGATTCAACCGTAACAGGAGGAAACCTTCAAAAATAGATGTTGATAAATTTACTTCTATATTTTTCCCAATAGACTTCGTGATGTGGCCAGCACATTACCTTCCATCAATCCCGTGTATTATGTACAAATTCCATACATAAATTTTCTTACAGAATATCCTATATTTTTAATACATTTATTTCATAAACAAACTATGCAAATTGCACTTGACACTGACATCTTCTTGTTTAGCTTTTCCCATTCGTTAGGGGTCGCTATTTTTCATTTTCTTCTTCCACTCATTTATGCTTTACGTGTCGTCCTCATTCAGTTCTTTTTCTCTCAAGTCTTCCACAACCATCTGTCAATATGAATTATGTGAATATATTAACAGTTTCCATGGTTAGTATAGCTGGCTGATTTATGAAATTTAATATCTGCATAATTCTTTAAGTCATATCTATTGAATATGAAGTATAAAATGTAATCAAATCGTATAGAGGCTAATATATTACACACACACGCATACCAACACACACACACACACACACACACACATAAACACACATAGACATCATCGTAGAAATAGTAAATTCATATTCTAGGAACCCCTAAACGTGTTTATTCATTAGAAACTCACTATCGAATTTTTTGACCAAAGACAATACCTTCCTTACCTAGTTGACGGAAAGTAAAGAAAAACTAATAAATAAAAATAAGGTCATGAATTCTTTGAAGAAATATCAAATTTATGTACATATAAGTTTTTAAATACAATAGATAAATATAAAAAATTATAATACATAGGTACATATGTAATTTATAAATAATAGCAAAACGCTTTAGAAAAAAGTCAGAAATAAATGACTTGGATTATAAAATAACTCTTATTTTCGGAACTCCGATAACTGAAACTCAACTATATTTATCAATACTAATACATGTATAATAACAAATGTTTTTGTTTGTTTCAGGTCGTGTAAAACCAAGCAAGCAACAGTCCACATTAGTACTTACCTGCACACTAAGAAAAAGTAAGTATGTATTTTCTACAATAAACTTAATATTCATAATTATAATTCACAGTATTATACGGATCGTTTTAAATTACCCGGCTGAAATCTCTGTACTAAAAAGAAAAATATATTTGTAGATTTCTCAGTAAGATTATTACAGTTGAATAAGATTTGATAACAAACTTTTTTTTAAGGACAATGAATTGATGATATTAATTAAATAATTTGTCCAGATGATAATTGACTTTATTAATCCTAGTCCAATTTCATACCTCTATTTGCAAATACGGACTACAAGTACTTTGTCAAATACCTGTCATGTGCTGACACTTCAGAAATGAAAATTCAAAATCTGGCTTTGTGTTATATCTGGTAAATTGAATTAGAATACCAAAATTTTCAAAAATGTCACAAACAACTGAATGTACTGCGTATCATACATATTTTACGATAATGTTAATTCTAAATTCTAATTGCCGTATACAAGCTGTCTTTGAAATAGAGAGATATGGTTTAACCACAGATTCCTGGGTCCAAATATCATCTTAAAAGATGAACTATATTTATATGGATAGTCATACCAAATTTCATTCAAATCGAACAAAGCGTTTCTTTTTTACAAGCAAAATTATTATTTTTAGAACGAATTTAAATTAAATAATATTGAGAATTCTAGGCATCTTTGAGTGAAATACTGTGTACACACACACACAGACATAACTTTGGAAGACAACCTTAATAAAATAAAATAAACCCTAAACTTCCCCATATCTCGTACTGCATATCACTTACAAGGTTTTCCTCTTTTCACCATCCGATAACCATCTTTTATTGTCTCCCTCTGTAGAAGATCTCCACGTCCAGATAGAAGAAGATGAAAAAGGGTACGAGACGTACGCAGTGCCATCGTGTCCAGCCGAGGACGAAGGAGGGGGTGGCGGACAAGTTACCCGCAAGGTTGACGACAACCGGGAGACCTGGAGCTCCAACGCTGACTTCCTGCTTAGTATCATCGGCTTTGCCGTCGACCTTGCCAATGTCTGGAGGTTTCCTTATCTCTGCTACAAGAATGGTGGAGGTAAGGGAGATTATTAAATTGTTAGAATCCTGACAGACTAGAAATTTTCAAGACGACTTTTTACGAAATGCGTGATATCAATTTTCACTAAACAAGGTGTAAAGAAGAGGAATACGTAAAAATTGTAATTTTTGGAATTCTAGTATTGAAGGTATCGCGGCCGAAATTATATTCACACACGTACATACATACACACACACACACACACACACACACACACACACACACACACACACACATACATACAGACATCATCGTCTTATAGGGACAATACCTTCCTTACCTAGAGGTGACGGAAGGTAAAAAAGACTCTCTACCCCTGCAGAAGGAACAGTTGCAGTTGTCATATGTGAATAATTTTTATTTGTTCATGTAACAAACACTTTTATTTTATTAAATGCCAACCACAGTTTCTGAATTAATCTTTCTTGAATAAGGTACTACAATCAGAAGGTTCACTTTTAATTTGAAATTTTAAAATTCGAAGAATACAAAGCTTCTAAGATAACAATTTAAAAAAATCATTGATTCTTATTAAAAAATCTGATGTGACCAGCACAATACCTTCCGTTAATCTTGTGTATTATATATAAATCCTATACATAATATTCTTGCAATTTTCCAGTAAAATTATTTCGTAAACAAACTATGCAAATTGCACTTGACACCGACATCTTCTTCTTCTTTAGCCTCTCCCATTCGTTAGGGGTCGCTATTTTTTATTTTCTTCCACTCATTTCTGTTTTGCGTGTCGTTCTCATTCAGTTCCTTTTCTCTCAAGTCTTCTGCAATACAGTCCTGCCATCTTATCTTTGGTCTTCCTCTGTTATAATCTTCACATGAGGGTACTTCCGGTTCACCAATTATAATCAAAATCTAATCACCTCTTCTTTTGGATGTAAACTTGAGGAATACAAAAAAAATATAATTTTTGGAATCGTGGTATTGTAGTTATGCGATCCGAAATTTTCTTCATACACACACACACACACACACACACACACACAAAAACACTCTTACATACAGACATCATCGTAGAAATAATAAAATCGTATTAAAAACTGCATTGAATTTTTTGACTAAAAGTGACGGAAGGTAAAAATAGCATGTGATTTATATCGTAATTTAAATCATCCAAACCCTGAACCTAAAGTTTATATTTTTACCACGAGTGTATACCATTTTAAAGTTTGTATTCCTCTGTTGAAATCTCTTTTATCGGTTTTTTATTATTATGAAAAAGTCCAAATTCACTGGAATAATAAAATAACACTTTTGGAAGATCATTATGACACAAACTTTATAAAAATGTGTATATTATATTATGCAATTTTTTTTTGTTTGTTCAGGTGCTTTCCTTATTCCTTACACACTGATGTTGGTATTCGGTGCAGTACCCTTATTTTATATGGAACTTATTCTGGGCCAATTTAACCGTCAAGGATCCATTAGCGTTTGGCGGATATGTCCACTTTTCAAAGGTAAGATATCAAATTTATTTTCATGACTTTTCTTCATAAAAATTTATACAGAAAGTTACACTTGAAAATTTAACAAATAATTTAGTATATCGCGGGTGACTTGGTAATAATACCACTAGCGAAAATGAGTTCTTAATTGATTTTGATAATTTGAAATAACTGCAGACCAAAGCTCTTTTTCCTTTCTTAGATGAGATGAAGTGGAAAATTACAAAAAAAATATTAATTACAATTTAAAAATAAATTAATTTTTCTGATCTTATACAAATAACTATTGTCCTGTTTTGAATTTTGTTAGGTGTGGGTTTCTGCGCGGTGCTCGTAGCATTCTACGTTTCTTTTTACTACAACGTAATCATCGGATGGGCATTATACTACCTAGCGTCCAGCTTCAGGTCGGAACTGCCGTGGCTACACTGTAACAACACGTGGAACACGGAAAGCTGCTGGGACAGCATGACCATGGGCAACGCCTCCATGGTCAATTCCTCGCATAGAAATACACCTGCCTCCGAATTTTTTCAGTAAGTCATAATTTTTTATTATAATTAAATTTGGTCCATTTCAGAATCTGTAATAAATATTGGTTTCCAATTCCATGTGGTTTATTTTCCTCGACAATTAAATTCCACACTCCTGGTGATAAATTAAATACGTGAATTTAGAAAATCTTGAAATTTTTAATGAAAAATTCTGACATTTTACATCTGTACATAATTACTAATTGTCATTCTGACACGGGGCCCCATATCTCCTTGTCAAGGCCAACAATGTCACATGACGTATGTAACCAAAACGGAAGTATTGTACTAGCCACAACAGATTTTTTGTATGTGGGATGTTTTTTCATAATTTTATATTTCTAAATTTATTTTTTGTTCGCGGAACCTATGGGTTCCGTGGAACACACTTTGAGAAGCGTTACTGCAGAGAATATCCGTAAGTTCGCGCCACTTGCTAGTAATGTGGGTTGTCTGCCCTCTTAGACATAGTTCTAAACTTTTGTTAATGTCTTGCTTGTTTAATTACTAAATAACTAGAACTAGACAAATACTATTGGATCGAATTAGTATTATTGAATTTTAGATAATGATTATTTCCATATGTAGTACGAATGAATAATTTTAATTAGTTTAAAATACATTAAGGACCGGTATTTTCATCTCTTGTTTCACTGTTGTTTGAAAAAAAAAACATTTAAATAGAAACATATTCGCTTAAACATCTGCTTAGAAAAAAAAACTAAAATAATGTCCAATTTAAATTTATGGTATGTAGGTATTTGATAGTTTTAACAATTTTAAAACAATAATCACAATTTTGAATTAAGCCAATATTCCCATTTTGCTGTGTTTATTTTTTTAAATGATATTATTGCCTATTATCACTTGACTGAATATCTATCTGATTTCCATTATTATACTCATTTATTTAGTTTTTACTGTTTACTTTTATACTTAAGTCAAAATATTTTCAATTAATTTATATAAAAAAGTATCAAATTTCGAAATCTAAATATTAACTACGAACTGTCATCGCAAAACTAATAAAAACAAATCTAATAAACCATATATTTATCATATTTTATATAAACTAAATTTTATTTGAGTTTATGAATATATCTTTTCATACGAAACGTATATTAAAATCCGGCATCCCTAGTTTATGAAAGAGTACATTTCGTTACTTTTTATCAAGTGCAGCTACATCTTTTACGTAGATTAAATTTTGATCCACTTTCATATCCCGGCCAATTTATTTGCTCTTTTACTCAATGACCTCACTCAACTATCTAAAGTTAGTATTTTATACAAATTTAAAAGATTAAGTAAAAGTTTTACAACAGTACTTTCTTTCAAATAAAATATTCAAAAAAATATATGTTTCTGAGAAAATGACTAATACATTTTTTCACCTTTTATCAACCGCACCGACTCTTTTCAAGGTCTAAAACTTGAATTTTACATCTGAGTCCCGACCTAAATAACATATATTAAAATCAGAAATACCCCACTTAAACAAAGATCTTTTTTGTCTCCATAGAAATGAAAATATGAGAAAAATTTATAGAAATATTTACAAGACTTTTTAATGTTTCCCAATTCTAAAAAATATTTCTTCTTAGTCGCGCTGTGCTGGAGATGCAGATGAGTGATGGCCTCCATGACATCGGCTACCCCAAGTGGCAGTTGGTGCTTTGCATTCTCACAGTATATACTATGCTGTACCTGTCGCTGTTCAAGGGGGTGAAGAGCTCCGGGAAGGTTGTATGGGCCACAGCCACACTACCTTATGTCGTTCTGACAATCCTGCTCATCCGAGGGTTGATGTTACCAGGGGCAGCTTCGGGCATATCGTACTACTTAAACCCGAAGCTGTCCAAGCTGAAGGAAACACAGGTAGGATATTTTTTCTTAATTTAATAAATTTTGTTATTTTTTTCGATGAATCTAATATCCATGTCGTCTAAAACCGCGTCATTTAAAAATACCATGCTTAAAAAGATCTCCCACCACTATGTTATTTCAATATAAAAATTTCTTTCTTTTGTACTTGATCAAACATCGCAATAAATTATTATTAAAAATTTAGTAGATTCAAAAAACATACATAGCGTTTGCCAATGAATTTCTAGAGAATTATTATTTGTTTCTTGAGTTTAATATTTGAATATTGACTCAATAAGGTGGTTGCTAGATTTTTGTATTTATAAAATAACATTATATCCTCGTAATTTTGTTTATATAAACATCAGATTACACAACAACAACATGGTTTTGTACCGGGACGCTCATTTGAGACGAATCTGCTGGATTACATTTTAAAAGCTATGGAAAATCAAGTTGAAGTGGATTCTGTATATTTCAGTAAAGCGTTTGACAGAATTCCTCATAATTTATTAATAATTAGGCTAGCTGAGGTCGTTGTCAGTGGAAATTTGCTTAAATGGTTCAATTCTTATTTGAGTGGTCGAACACAGCGAGTTGTATTGAATGGTTTTACTTCTGATGATATCACTGTCACGTCGGGGGTGCCACAGGGTTCCCATTTAGGCCCTCTTCTCTTCAATATATTCGTTAACACCTTGCAACGTGTTTGAAATTTGCAAATTTCTCCATTACACGGATGATTAAAAAATATATCACACTATAGAAACATTTCACGATTGTCTTAAATTTCAAGAAGATATAAATAATTTAGTTGAGTTCGCAAATAAATTGGATCTGACAATTAACACTGATAAATACTATTATATAAAGTTTACAAGAAATAGGAATGCCTACAATTTTCAATATAAGGTAGAAGAAAATGTAATCAACCAAACTAATCAGGTAAAGGATTTAGGTGTGATACTACATAACAAGTTAATTTTTGACATTCATATCGACAATATTATTAAAAAGACTAACAAAATGTTAGGCTTTCTAATACGAGCAAGCTCTAATTTTAGACATCCATCCACTATTTTAACACTGTATAACTTCTCTTGTTGGCAGTCAATTGGAGTTTGAGTCTATATGTTGGAACCTACGGTATCGTATTGAAGCGATTCAACGGTTTTTATTTTTTTTAATTTCTCACTCTTAAGTTTCCAATATACAAGCCAAAATTATTGTCATTAGAAAATAAAAGAAAGTTAAGCGACCTTGCGTTCTTACATAAACTTTTTAACAATGTTGTCGATTCACCAGAATTACTATCATCATTTCATCTCAGAGTATCCAATTATGGTACTAGAACAAGAAAATTATTCCGTCATTCTTTCTGCCGTACTAATTCTATCCTAAATTCTCCCATCATAAGAATATCACACTTGTACAACTTCAATATGCCAGATTTATTTTCCACAAGTTTACAATATTTCAAACGCTCACTTGAATTTTATTAGTAATATTCCTCATTTAAATATGTTTTGCTCTTTGATATTTTTTTCTAAACATTTGCTTACTAGTTTTTATATATCATATCTGTGTATTGATCTAATTGTACCGCTTGAGCTTCTCTTTAATTGGGAAATTTTCCTGTTGACAAGCCAAACACTTATAAATAAATAAATTAAAAATTATTTATTGGAAAAAAATTCAATAATTCCTATAAATAATGAATTATTAATTGTTAAAAAATGCGCATATTTTCAAATATCTCATGTATTAAAAACAGAGTGTGACGTCAAAAGGCACTCCCGTCAGCGCATCCAAGAAAACAGCTTCAAATGTCAACTGCTTAATTATTTGCCACTGGTTGTAACATTTAAATACAAATTTTTATTAATCATAATTATTACATTAATGTAATAATAATTTTACAAACAGGAAAAAATTAAATTTGTAGGTACTTACAGAATGTCACAATTTACAAAAACAGGGGAAAAAAACTGCGAAATTTTTAACTTAAAACTTGTTCAAAGTTCTCACCATTCACGCAGCACGTTATAAGTTCAAGTTACTGCCAAAAACTTGCTGATAGAAAAAAATATTTGATTAATTTGTGTATTACACAATACCTATTCAATCTTATATTAGGTTCTTATTAATTATCAAATGTTTCTATCAAATATTGTATTATTAAAAGTTGCCCAAAACTGTTCATTTGTTTAGACCCATTTTATAATTTGCAAATTTCAACAAAATTCTTTTTGATTCATGATCAGTGTGTCCAATACTATAGACCCTTAAATTTTGTTACACAGGTTGGGTTACATACGTATATTGTAAGTCAGTGAGAAATATATCACATCGCATTTTGATTATTAGTAACATAAACTTCCAATGTAAACTTCAAATTTGTACTATGTACATTCACACTTCTGTTAGTTACAACTGGGGAACGGGTATATTTGAGTATATGTTTGCAATTATTTGAAAGACAAACAGCGAAACAGGAGGGTTAGCTACAAAACAAGAGGTTCATTACTAAATACATATACCTGCAGAAAGCAATCTTCCTTGATTATTAAATATCATATTTCTGTATATATTTATGCCATCACAATAACAATTTAACAGAGAAATCGCATTATAAAAAATCTGTATAAAAAGTATTTAAATTAAAAGGCTATCATTTATAATTTCTTTCCAAAGATCACATCATTTTTTTACTAGATATATACTTATATAATCATTAGAAACTTAGTATATATATATATATATATATATATATATATATATATATATATATATATATATATATAAATTATAAAAAAATCTAATGTGGCCAACACATGACCTCTCGTCATTTCCATTTTATGTTACATAAATAAATATATCATCACGGCATATTACCCATTGCTGGGTGTGCCAATCTGCTTTGTACGCAGATATCGCAGATAAATTCAAAATTCTTTATATTCACTGACGGTATTAGCGATATTTCTTAAGGATGTATGTTATATGAATATACCTATAATTTTAAATATTTAATTAATAATACAATAAGAAATTTTAAATTCACTTACTGCTGATTCTTGACACTAACATCTGTCAATTATAAACATTTAAATATCTCAACTGGTTTCCATGGAGTTGTTTGGGCAGCGAGATATATTACAACAGGTTAATCTATATTATTGTATTTCTAAATCTATAGAAGATATAATAATTTTTTAAATGTATCAGATTGAGAATTTAAAGATACATTTTTTAGTTTTATTTCTGTTTATTTATTAAATACGGACGTTTCGGCAGTATTAACTAATGCCTTCTTCAGGAATGGATAACAAATCAACAATTTATAAATAAAAATAATAACAAAAACATTAGCAACAGGTAACCGAGGTGACAATTACAACATATTTAATATAGGAAGCCATGCACGACTAAGATAAAATTCGTAGATACAAAAATACTGGCGAGACCAACACACCAAAACAACAGGTTAATGAGAAGCCATTGAGATTTTCAAAACCACGAGTAATAATCCAAATAATTGTGACGGTCTAGATCTTAGTCGTACATGGCTTCCTATATTAAATATGTTGTAATTGTTACCTTGGTTAGCTATTTCTAATGTTTTTGTTGATTTGTTATTCATTCCTGAAGAAGACAGTAGTTAATACTGCCGAAACGTCGATATTTACATACACAGACATAAATCCAATACCTCTCTTAGCGAGAGGTAAAAAGTATATGGAATTGAACAGTCATAGAACATATTTCATATTTTTGTTATTGTTTATGAGTACATAATGTTTAAAGAGTGACCTTCCTCAACTCCTCATAACCGACAGAATTTCGTTCGCTCTTCTCAGAACTCGGAGATTACAAGAGGTCAAGACCAGAGGCGCTGGAAATTCCAGTATTATTTTCTTAATATGCTATCGACTCGACAAATGCGGCGAACCTTATCGAAAGTATATATATATATATATATATATATATATATATATATATATATATATATATATATATATATATATTATATAATATTTAGATGTGATTGAACTGGTCCAATTTTCAATATCATCCTGTATAATTATTTGCCTGTCTTTTTGCTTCGTTGTAACAATATAAATGATGAAATGAAAAACTTAACTTACCTTCACAAGATACATACCTACTATCGACTAGCAAAAACAAAATGAGAATATAATTCATTAGTCACGTGACATGTTTTCCGCCAATCAACATTCAGAATCTCCCTAGGTACATGTCTATCACAGCGATGATAAAAAACAAAGAAATTATCACCTTATTTATAGTCGTTACTAAGAGATTTGTTTTCTTTATTTACGACATTGACAGTTAATTTTGAGTATAAAAATAAGTAATAACAATAACTCAAAATCCGATATATTAAATAAAACTCGTAAATACTACGTTTTAATACAATATGAATATATCAAAAGTTAGGTTAGCAGCACTCACAATATGTTACAACAATGCATTATATTCTCTCATTAAATATAAGCTCGTGATATGATTAATAATCGAAGATATTGTTCGTGAAACCGAAGCAGCACATTACTATAAACATAAAACATAAATAAAAAAGAGGTTTATTTTAATTACTTTAATGCTTATTAAATGTAACATAAAAACAAACAGTCCACTAATCTATTTTCTAGCAGAATTTGAATGGACTTATTTCAAATCTCTGTATAAAAGTTTCATACAAATCGTCATCAACAAAAGGAACACACACATCCCTAAACGACAGCGCTGTAACACAACTCGGATCTTCATCTCTTGGTATTCCTGGTGAAAAGTTTTCATTGTTCTTTGCAATCCAGACATCGATTGGCTTCAAACATGGGCATTGCCAAGGATTCCCCCATGTTAGAATATTTCTCGCCGTGATTTTATCCATCATTCCTTGGTGTAAGAAACTTAATCTATTATACTCCACGTCAAAGTTGGTGATATTTATTTTTGGACCAAAAACATCTGGCTTGATATCTGATATGTTGTTGTAACCAAGATGTAACCATATCATTTGGGTAGGGCCACTGATGGAACCAACACCTAGGGTTAGAATTTGATTATTTCTTAGTTCTAAGTCATCGAGATTTATAAAATCTTTGAACATGTTATCAGGAACTGCTGATATTTTATTTCCTCCTAATTTTAATTTTTTTATCTGCGGGGGATTTCTAAACCAAGTAGGAGATAACGTCGTTAGGTTATTACAAGTCAAAAATATTATTTCAACGTCTTTTCCAAATGCTCCTTTTCCAATAGTGTTTATGGCATTTCTTGAAAAAACCAATTCTTTCACAGGAACTTGACTAACTGCTTTGCTTGGTATATTAGTTAATTTATTACTAAACATTGAAATTTTTTCTATTTTTGGTAGATTTAAGAATTCTGGTATGTGGTTTATATTTGTAGTGTCTATAGATACTTCCTTCAATAAAGGAAAATTTGATATTTCCAGTATAGGTGAACCATACTTTTCACTGATTTTAATGTGATATGCTGGAATGTCTTGCACTTTGTTTCCTTGTATACATCCTCTGAAGTACATTTGAAACCAATACGGCTCGTAACCTTCATTTATTGTCACTATTCTTCTGTCACCAACACATTTTTCTCCACTTCTTTGTGTAATTATTAAAGGTATAAATAAACACAACAAAAACACAACATAAGTAGCGCGCATTTTATAAAAGTTGTTTTGCAACTTAACACATTGAAGGTAGACTGTAGACTGGCGACTCTACTGAACTGAAACTTGTTTTCGATTCATTCATGAGAGTTGAGTATTTGAGTTTGCATTTGAGATTACGGTAATGGGAAATACACAACGGGTTTCTTATACATAATTATATTTTTATGACTTCATGGGAAGATTACTAAATTCAAAGAAATATGAATATATAAATAAATATTGAATGCGTTATGAGTCTATGTTTTTTCAAATGACGCAAAAATAATCCCTATGGTTCTCTCGCCCGACAGTTTTAAAATCCAATGAGGTGATGCCTGGTAAACTGCGTTTAAAACAAATTGGCACTTAGCAATAATGGATATTAAGTCGTATATTATTTATCTGCTTGTCAAGGCCAATAAAATCACATGACTGCTCGCGCCCTATTGTATTTAACATTTCTTGTATATTACACTAAACACCAAAATTTTTACTTAGATCTATTCTTTATATTTAGATTTTTTTTATATTCATTCTATGAAGAAATTTTATCCTACTCTTCTAATTTTTGACAGTATTTTTGAAGGGTATATGTAATATACCTATAATTTTAAATATTTAACTATTAATACAATAAGAAATAATATAAATGTATGTATGTACTTCCCAGAAAAAAACTTCAGTAATGTCTCTGGATTTTTGACACTGACCTTTATCTGTCAGTTACAAACATTTTAATTATTCAATTGGTTTCCATGACATTATTAATGCTATGAGATTTATTACAACAGATTATTATACACCTTAAATTTCTTTATATCTAAATCTATGACAGATATAATAAAATATTTATATGTATCAAACAGAGAATTATTTTACTAGCAAGAACAAAAATTATCAAAAAATAATATTTAGAAGATTTGTTTTAAGAATCTGCTAATTCCGGTTGTTCAATTATTACCAAAACCTTTTCAGCTCTACCCAGAAATGTCCGATTCAGAAACGTAGTGCAAAGGCATAATCGTAAAAATATTAAAATCGAATTGTAGGGACCTTAAAACGTGCTTAATCATTAAAATCTGGATATGCGATTTTTAGCATGAATCCAATACCTATCTTAGCCAGAAGTATAACGAAGCACCAAAAGCATGTATTTATTTTGAAGTCAATGAAATTCAATTTTTTTAAGTACATTGTTTGTAAAGTTGGGAATCTTTAGGAACACTATGTGGGACAGACAATTGTAACCCTGGATCTCTATCTCTGTGTCCACATCAAAGGACACGGACGTTTTCGTAGCAGGAAGATGAAAAAGTGAGGAACTTTGATTCCCTTTGAGATCGTGACATCGTGAAACCGATTCTAAATTCTTTAACTCGACATACAGGGCCGGATATGAGCCGATTGAACCAAATCGAGCCTCGCGGTAATAGAGGCTCCGCGCTTATCATTATTTATGTGATCAAAAATTGTATTAAGAAAAATTATTTTAAAAAAATATCTCAAGTTTTCAACATTCGCGGAACGTATAAATAATAAAGAAATCGGAAACGTCTACAACAATTATGTGCATATATTAAATTATTTTGTTTTATTTTTTGAGCCCTACAGTAATATTTTGGATATAGATTTCTGTGATCTGGTAATGCGAGCGATAGAATTATAGTATACATTGTCTCACGGTGTCTTAGAGGCAGAAAATAAAGATAAAAAGATATGCGCAGTTGCTTTTGAAAAAATCTGTTGTAACCAGCAAAATACCTCTCGCCACTTCCGGTTTTGGTTACATAAGTACGTATAGGGCGCGAGTAGTCATGTGAAATTATTGGCCTTAACAAGCAAATATGGGGACCCGTGTCAGATGACAGTTAGTAATTATATACTTAGATGTCAAATGTCAGAATTTTCCATTAAAAATTTCAAGTTTTTCTAACCAGCAGTGTGAAATTTACTTGTCGAGGAAAATAAACCACATTTATCTGTCAGTTACAAATATTTTAATTTTTCAATTGGATTCCATGACATTATTTGGGTTGAGAGATTTATGACAACAGAATATTATATAACTTATATTTCTTTATCTTTAAATCTATAAAAGATAAAAGAAAGAGAATTTACTCTTCTTTAATACTAGCAAGAACTAAAATTTTCAAAAAATAATATTTCTTTAAAAATCTGCTACTTCCGGTTGTCCAATTATTACCAAAACCTTTTCAGCTCTTCCCAGTAATGTCCGATTGAGAAATACGTAGGTGCAACAGATATTAAGTAATATAGTTTTTGAGAAATCGTCCTAACATCTCCACACACACATACATACACACACCCACAGACATCATCGTAAAATTATTTCTGAACATGCAATCGTATAAGCCATATTTTGAGGAGGCCTCGCGAAAAATTTCCAATCGGTCCCCGCACTATCTGAATCCGGCCCTGTCAACGTATTGAGTTGGCAGTGTTGCTCTGGACGAAGTGTAATTGCCCGGAACTAATTCAATGGCTTCTAACTTTTCCATCTCTCATTCGTATAATTCACAAACCTGTGCGATTCTCCTCACAAATATATTCCTAAACGTAAACCAAATGTTCAAGGAATAATCAACAATCTCAATGATCCTTATATCTTCTTTTGTCAATATAACAACTTTTTAACAGAAGGAGATCATTAAATAAAACACTTATATTTAATACAAACTTTTGTCATATATCCATTTCAGAAAATTTTGAAACCTTGTATTTCTACCTTATTCTAATATGGAAAGAAACCATTAGATTTTGATGTAAATCAGATAACCGGAAATGGGCACTGTGCTGGAAGCTTAAAATAGTTTTTCTTCGAAAAATACCTTTAAATGTTATTTTTTCGAGATTCATGTTATAATAAAAATTAAAGATTATTAAATTTGGTACAGGTTTGCATTAATACTTCTTCTATATATTTTATGGATACGTTTATAAAACAGTGTGAATAAGATCCCTTTTTCATATTCAATTCAATATAGTTTGCTAGAGCAGTGGTTGACGAAATAGGATAAAAATGAATATTGAACATAAACGTCTTATTTTGTATTTTACAATTCGTAATTATTCTGTAGGCACTTGTTCAGTATAATTATCGGCGTAAACAAATATACATATTTTGGGGTAATAGCCACAGAAGTTCCCCGACCCCTGGGTGCAGTGTAAAACAATATTATTTTTATTATTTTGTACTTACACGTTGTACACTGTGTATAAAATTTATGAAAATTATAAATAAAGAATAATACAACAATTAATACTTATTTTTTAGGTGTGGGTAGATGCAGCCGTTCAAATTTTCTATTCAGTAGGTGCTGGATTCGGTGTTCATTTATCCTATGCCAGTTATAACACTTTTAACAACAACTGCCTTAGGTGACAATTTAAAAATAATTTCAGTAGTTAGATAAAATGTTAACATATTTTCTTATTTCAGGGACTGTCTCGTCACAACGGCAGTCAACTGCTTTACGAGCTTTTTCAGCGGCTTCGTCATTTTTACTTACCTCGGCTTTATGTCCTATAAACAACAAGTGGATATCGATAAAGTTGCCACAGAAGGTAAGGTGCTTACTTTTACTTAATAGTTAAAATTCACCATTACAATGGACCGTAAATTAAAATATCGGTCATTTATATTAAAAGTAAGCCTTAAAGCTGTGTCATTAGCGTAAGGACTATAAAAGTTTTTAAAAAGTTATTGTTTATTAAAATTTAATTTAAACATATTATTTGTGAACTCCGCTGTTTGAAAATAAAAATCATATCTACGTTAAAGAATATTTAAAAAATAACTATAGATCGCTTACAATTTACATTTCATATATTTTTTTTTAATAGTGGAGGACTCAATTCTTTTACAAAAACCCGGCAAGATTAAGAGATACAGTAAAATTTTTGAAAGATGTCCGATTAGTTATCTGTATCAAGAACGAATTAACAAATTGGCATACATTTATCCCCTTCCTTTAAAAAGGCTTTAAGCGTGTGCGATAAGGATGAATATAACACGCTTGCCTTTCAAAAATTCATATTGTTTCGACTAAGTTAGGACATTCCATTTTAAAACGATGCTTGTTGTTGATAATACTTTCGCTGTAATGTAAGTTTATTTATTAATTCAGAAACATTATCTTGATTCATAGCCGTATGAATAACGTTATTTTCTGTCAGTGTCAATAGAATGTGTCAGTATCTTATTTTTCACATATTTGGTTTTACATTTGATAATAAACTTACCAGTTGATTTATTTTTGAATTTTGAATGCTGTTATTGTAACATATATTTTTATAATAATAAAATAACAGTAGTATCTTATGTACCCTCACAAAAACTAAGCAAACGACACTACTGAATTTGTCAGAATGGGCGGAGCAAAAATCTAAATTCATACAATTCGTACCTTGATCGGGCATCTTTCAAATTTGTTACTGTATATCGGTATACACTCGCTCTAGTAGTTTACTTAATTCATAGTCATTTTTTACATACTTTGTTGTTGACTTATTTTCATAAAAACAAAATAAAAATAGAATATTATGTACCCCGATAAAAACTAAGTACCAAAACGACACTGCTGAATTTGACAAAATGCGCGGAGCTAAAATATTAACTCAAACTCATATAATTCAAAGATTACCTTGATCAGTTAACTTTTAAAAATTAATCTCATTAAACCGTACATTCGTAGTTCGAATTCTGGAAAATTATGCGCATTAGACCAGTTTTATATACATTGTATACCTTCCATATTCATTACAATAAAATACAAAACAGTTGGAATAGTATTTATTTGCTGTAACAATTTTTATACTGATTATATATCTTCAAAATTTTAAATGATTTATGACTAATGTAGGTTTTTTCAGGCCCCGGTCTCGTATTTCAAGTCTACCCCGAAGCCGTCGCAACACTCCCCGGTTCTCATCTGTGGTCAGTGTTATTTTTCTTCATGTTAATTATGCTTGGCCTCGATTCAGCGGTAAGCTTTTAAATTCTTTACAATGAACTAAAACTAACTGTTGCAATGTTTCAGATGGGCGGTTTAGAGTGTGTCATAACGGGTCTCATGGACGAATTTTCTACGTTTTTCAAAGGCAAACGATACTCCAGAGAGATTTTTACATTTGTGGCCATTTTAGTGTCATTCTCAGTAGCACTCATCAATGTCACTCCTGTTAGTAGTTTTCTTATAGTTCTGGTCACGAGTTGCGAACCTTACGCAGAAACGTTTTTTTTTTTTTCAAAAAAAAAAGTTTTATATAAATATATGGCACATTAATGAAAAAATCTGATGTTGCCAACACAATACCTCCCGTTTAAATTAATTTTTATTCATGTAAATACTTAAAATTTATAAATATTAAATGGCATAAAAATTACCCCTGTGGTGCAATCTCCACGCCAGCAATAAGTGCTCGGGGGTGACACCTGGTACACGCCCCCACGGTACAAATATGTCATTATTATTACCGACAACCCAGCAATGGGTAATATGCCGTGATGATATATATTTTTATTATCTTACCTATATTCCTACATATTTACTTACGTTGGAAATTGTATTAAGTTCTATTTTCTTTTTAAAACGTTATTATTATTATTTGAAATGATTAGTTTGTTGACAGTGACATATATCTGTCAGTTACATACATTTGAAATCTGAAATGTGTAACTATGGAGTTGTGTTTAAAGCGTAGACTTCGGGATTAAAATTATAATTTTAGAAAATTATCCATAAAATATATACAAAAAATATTAACGCAAACCTGTAGAAAATTTGAAAAACTTTAATTTTTATAATAACATTGAAAGGTATTTTTCCAAGAAAAACTATTTTTATTATTTTATTATTATTTGAAATGCTTAATTTGTCAGTGACATATATCTATTAGTTACATGCATTTGAGATCTAACTGAGGCTTCGGGGTTAAAATTATAGATAGTTTTATAAATTTATCCATAAAATATATAGAGAAAGCATTAAAGCACACCTGTAGAAAATTTAATCATCTTTAATTTTTATATAACATAAATTTCGAAAAAATAACATTTACAACTATTTTGAGCTTCCTGTAAAGTGCCATTTCCGGTTATCTGATTTACCTCAAAATCTAATAGTTTCTTTCCATATTAGAATAAGGTTTCAAATTTTTCTAAACGATAGTATTTGAGTTAGAGCGTAAAGAGGATCCACACGCACAGACATCATCGTCATTTACCAAATCTCGATATGCGATTTTTAGCACGATCCCTATACCTCCCTTACCTAGCCTAGCGGGAGGTAAAAATGAAAAAAAATATTGTGCAAATATATTTCAGAATAAATATTAACGATTTTCTATATTTGTCATTTCGCGCAAAGGGTTCGCGACTCGTAGCCCGGTCTATAATTTATTACGCTTGCTAACATTAACATATATGAAGTTCCATAATACGTCTCTTCCCGCAAAATAGGTTAAGATGAACCCTTAACACATTTAACTCGCAATCATTCTACTCCGTACGACACTCGTCCTTACCCGAGATACAAATTTTACATCGTTTCCGGCTATATATTACTGCCATTAACCATCTACCTTCACATCATCACCGCCGCGGCACATTCACGCCGAATTAAATATCACCGCAATAATTATGTGCCACAATACATACTAACATATTTTTCTTTTTAGGGAGGAATATATGCATTTAATTTATTTGACAAGTATTCAGCGGGCATATCGTTATTGTGTTCTGCTCTATTCGAAGCGCTTGCGGTTTCCTGGTTTTATGGTAAACTTCTAGTACGTTTACAAAAATAAATAATCGAATAATTTTTCGTTTCAGGTTTGGATAAATTTTCACAAGATGTAAAATTAATGTTGGGATCAAAGCCAGGATTATATTGGAGAATATGTTGGAAATTTATTAGTCCAACGTTTATAATAGTAAGTAGCAGTATTACAAGTTTGTTGCATAATCTATGGAATATTAAGAAGTTAAGTAAATTTAGTATTCACTTAATGGAAGTACGTGAAAACTTATTACAATAATTTTGCAAAAATTAATAAATTCAAAACTAGTAAGCTATGATAACCAAATTCAAAAATATATTTAATACCTCCAGTTAAATTTGGTTCCATATTAATAATGAAAAGAAAATCATACGTATTATTTTTTATCATTAATAAATATTTCTCACTGTAAATTTTATTATATTCAAAATACTATTTTTTACAAATTTATGGGGTAAAATTTAAAACAAATGAAAATAAACGATCCATTCGAAAGCTTTCTTTAAGCCAAATATAAAAGAATTACGTTAAATATGGATCAATCGAAAGCTCTTTTTAAGCTTAATACAAGTTCCATATGACTCTGCAAAAATGTTTGAAAGCTCTTTTTAAGCTTAAGCTTAATATACGAGTTTCATACAACAGTACAAAAATAATCGATAATGAAAGAGAAACGTACATTGAAAATAAAATTTATACATTTGTTCCGATGAAATCGTATTATCATTTTTTTTAAATTTACTGAAATTTATATATGGTCTGATGCTTCATTCAAAAATTTTGTCATGTCTTCATTAGTGAAAATACTAGATTTCTTAGGTCTATAGCCAACATTTTTTCTTTTAAGATAAGCAATAAGAATACCCAATTTTGAAATATCAATAGATTCATAAAGAAAAATTGTGCTCTTTAACATTGAATACTCAGCTTCCAGGTGCTTTTAGTTGCTTAGATCTCTGAACCATATATGCTAGCATAACTTTTTCGTTTATACCAACATTATTTGCACTGCACCATTCTTTGAAAATTTTCTAAGTATTTTCATATCGCAGTTTGGATTTTTCTGGTATTACTGCAGAATATCCGATACTCCACGATTCTTCTATATTTAAATTCTGACTCTCAGAGTCACTCATTTTAATTATTTTTCTTTATTGAATAGTTTAAATTAAGTTTAAATAACACCTTGACTTCATGACATTCAAACGCATAAACAAACAATGAAACCATAACAAAACAATAAAGTCATACCATACTGTAAAGCTACCTACTATATTCAGTTTCAATAATAAAAATGAAATAAAAAATATTTTTTTAGCGAACTCCAATCGCGCAAAAAAAGGTATAAGCATCACGAACGTTAAGGAATTACCAATCTTAGTTCCCAAACATTGTCTTCGATCGGTAAACTGTCCTTACCGTTATTGATACTTAATATACTATTAAAAAAGGGTTGCATTGAAGAGTTAAGAATTTTCTAAAATATTTATAAATATAATTTATTTGTTTCAGGGTGTAGTAATGTTTGATCTTATTTACCATCAACCATTAAATTACAACGACTACGACTACCCAGACTGGGCCGAATGGGTTGGATGGGCATTAGCTCTTTCTTCCATACTTATGATTCCTTTAGTTGCCATAATCCAAATGTTGAAAACAAAAGGAACTTGCAAAGAGGTAAGATTTTGACAATATTTTCATTTTATAATATAGAATTTGGAACATTGAAACATCGCAAAACGAGTTGAGCATTTTATTATTATTAATCTAAACACAAATGTTTTAGAAACTGGCAATTAATATAACACCAGTAGATGAACACGAGCAGTTGAGACAAGATATGATAGTGAGTAGATTCAAATTCAAACATTGGATATATGTGTAAGAGTATGAAATAATTCATGATATGCTGGACCGTATCATGTGAGGCGTGTGTGCCAATATAGCAACTCTTGCTCACTTTCCGCCATCTTAAAGTCCCTCCTGCAGCATCTTTATTTAAGCTTTACCAGACATCGCAATGTGCAGATGTGAACCAAAATCAAATGTACCTCTAAGAACTTAATGACAATAAGAATTTTATAGTTAAGTATGCTCTCTTAAATAATTTTCAATGTTAAATGTAAATCCGAAAACGCTTAAAAATGTAAAGAAACGCTTCCTGTTAAGTGTTATTTTCAATGTAATACATTGTCGGTGTAAAATATAGATAATTGTTACTCTAACTACAATGATAAATTTGTGGTAATGTACAGCTATAGCTTTCTCAAATCGTACATCAGTAAATCTCGTACAGCCATATTTTTGTTTTGAAAAGACATGATTTACTTTTATTGCTTGATGTAGATGTTAATATCGTCCGTACTTATGAATCTTGTATAACGCAGTGTATTGCTTACAACCTAATGTTTATTTGGCAGAATCGTTTGTCAAGATGGTGATACTTATAATACGATTAGTCGAAGCCGCGCAAAATATTTGCTTGCCATTGTCATTCACTTATGAAAATATAGAGTACCTATTTACTGATGATAAACTATTAGGAGAATAAATTATCGTCCGTACACTTATAGTAAGTCTGCCAAATCTAATTTTTAAAGAACTCAATCATTCTTACACATATTTTTCTACAATTTTAGTCGTTATTATAAATATTTTAGTTTGTAAATGTTGTGTTATAGAGAATTCTTAAAAATTAGATTTTGTAGATATACTCCTATAACTTGTATTCATGTAAATGTAATAATATAAATTTATTATGTACGTGTGTAATCATCTAATAGGGTCCAAAACGGTAGAGATTCTGGCTGGACCAGATGGGTAGCAGACTTAAAGCCAAATTTAATGTTATTATTACAAAATCTATAGACTGCGGTCACATCTGAAGACTGATACTTATTTTAGTTTACATATAACTTCAAATTAATTACTTCACGTAAATTAGTATTCATCTATCACAATAGTATTGAGTGCTTATCCAGGTTGTGACCGCCGTGAAGTATGTATTGTATGTATTTGTGTGTTCGCCTTTCTCAAATTTGTAATAGACACTTACAGAAATGCAATTTAAATAGCGAATCTAGTGGCAATGCTTAGTGGTAATGGTTACTATGGTTTCTTTTCTGTATCCAGGGGTGCGTTCTAAAACAAATATACAGAATAGGTGGATCCCCTACTTCGAGTATGGTCACGTGACCGTGTTTACCGGAGTATTTATGAACGGCTTTGAGTAAATAAAATAACGGAACCTTAAAAATATGAAAATATTTTTGTGACACGACTTTTTGACTGCAAAATTTACTTATTGTGTGTATCAATTTTTTTTTCCAATTTCGTACCTACTAGCGAAAGATAGTATAGGAAGTAAACTCTAGAGTACGTACTCTGAAATTTGGATCGTTTAGAGTGTAAACTCTCGGAGTAAGCACAATACTTTTGGAACGGAATTTATCATATTCGATACTCTAGAGTTTTGGAACGCATCCCACATTTTCTCTCTATCTCTAGTGTGTGACGTCAATTCTGTAAGTGTCTATTTATTATTTTTATAAATATTTTCTTTACGGGAAGTTAAAATCATATGAATGCAATATATTTTTCGACTCTAGTCGACGAGTTGAGTTGGGTAGCGGTTTAAAGGCGAAAAAAATAAATAAAATTTCAATGTTATCTCTACGTAAATCCTAAACGCCTAAATATGGCTTTTATAGTAATATCCGAAAAGGCATCGCTTTCATGCTACAGGATCACTTTTCTCAAAAAGTCAAAAAATATATTGTATTTATATGATTTTGATATCCAATAAAGTGAATGTGAGCGTATTACTAAACCGAATGACAAATACAATGTTTTTTATTTATCCACGCAAGCAGAATCAGTATTACGATTTCTTTTACTCCTAGCCATACCGTATTTATGTACTGTAATAAAATGTAATAATTCGAAATAAAATATATGTATTTCAAACTATTTTTAAATACAAGTAATAGAACATAAAGACAAAAATAAATAAGGAACTAACATAATATTAAAACACATTCATCAAAAAATTGTACTATTATTTTACTTAAAAAATGTACAATAATCCTGTACAATTTTTCTGGACGATAAAATTATTACTTTTTACAATTTAATGCAAGTATTGCAACCACAGCCCTTAGTTACATGGTATTTAAGGGCTAAAATAAATTTTAAAATACAGAAAACATTTAAGAAAATGCATGCAAAAATTCACATACATTAGGACAAGTATTATTGTAAATACAGTAAATACATGTTATTATATTTTTTGACCATATATTAAAAGTATACGAAATTAACTACGTTCAATGCCCAATAATATAAATTTGTACACCTTAACCACGAGAGTTGGATAATTTGGTAGTTTTTACAATTTGTAAAATAGAATGGGTTATTCCGGCATATTTTTTTTATTCATTAGTTCGGAAGTGTAGGACTATAATTCATTTTATGACTATTTTGATCAATATTTTCATTTTAATGTCGTACAGGTCGTACTTACAAATTAGCTGATAAAAAATAGTAAAATCTGTTTCATGAAATATGCGATTTTTCATTCATAAATTAGCTAATAAACTTTTGCGGCTGTAAAATCGTGACGTCACGGTTTGTTACACAAACACATTCCTCTCACACACACATATTTATGGTATAAGGGGTTTCCGTTTGCTGTTGTAAACAAACTAACCTAAAATTGTGACAGATGACAGCAGAGTTAAGGTAAGTAAAACATTTATTAAAATTATCAAAAGTTGTATGAAATATGTTTTTAGTTAACAATATGTTGCTGTCATAAAATCAAAGCCGTGACGTCAGCGTCCAAATATTTGAAATTAAAGACTTTTAAAAAATCATATCTTTGATACTTGTAAGGTGTAAAACAAATAAATATTTAATTTGACCTATTCTTTCACGAAAAAAATAAATTAGAAAATGTGAAATGATCCCATTTTCTAGATTTGTACAGAATTTAATTTTTCTAACATCAAATGATAAATGAAAACTTTTTACTAAACGTGTTTTGTTAAATTTGTCTAATATACGAAGATGTAAACTATAGAAAAAAATATATTATTTTGCACCGGAACAGCCCATTATTAACACAATAGGAATATTTAACAATCAGAAGGATCTTTATAATTTTCAGACATTTACGCTCACTAGTTACAGCAAATTTGTAAAATTTAAACAGTTGATAATTGACATTCCCATATTGTAGTCCCGTTTATAAAATGAATGGGGTAGTTTCGCCTTTTTGATTTTTTATTCGAAGTATTTTTAAATTTTCTATATATTTTTATTTTGCACAATTTTTGTGACACTGTGACGTTACTCTTGCCGCTTCCGTTGCAACTTAGTTCCGACGTGCTGCTCGAAGTATGACAAAGATATTTTGCGACGTATGTCTTGCGGGGTAAGGGGAACTTGTTTGTTAGGTTAGATTGCTGGCAAGTTAGCACGTATTTTTACTTATTTTCGTTTGAGCAAGTTTGTAACGACGTTTTGTATTACAGTTGATAAATAGAAACAAGGTTATGTTTACGGCGCAGTATCAGTTTGATATGTCACTTTCTCATCGCTGTAAAATAACGACATTAGCGACATTTCCGGCTTTAAGTATGTAAGTGTGACGTCACAGAGAAGAGGTCGATTTGAATCAATGTAATTTTTTGAAATATTTACATAATAAATGGCGAATTTTTAACATATGGTAACTACCCCATTCCAAAGTGAGTCAACACTTTGGCAAGTAATATCAATAAATGTACAAATCATACAGCCTTTCTAGTGAATACATAAAAATATTCAAATCATTCATGTTTTTCTTGCGGTTTGATTTTTCTTCCTAACATATCAACTTTCTGGCACTCCATCTCTGAGTCGGCATCAGAACTGGCATCCGATTCACTTGAATCATTATAACAACCCATACCTGGCAGAATTCCAATGCATGTCAAAGCCCCTTGAACATGTTCATGTCCATTGGCTATATCCGCATCTGATTCGAATTTTCTTTTCACAGACTTGGAATTTTCTTTATCTGCTGATAGAGAATTATTTTCTGATTTTTCATTTTCACTATCACTGTGTTTTCGTTTTTTTGGTTCTGATCTTGTAACCACTGCACCTTTTAAAAGTTTCATTTGAGATTGTCGACTTGAAACAGTTTTTGATTTAGGAGCTACACTTATTTCAGCTTGTAGACGTTGATCTAATGATTTTTCTTGTAAACTAGCAACACGATTTCTGTATTCGTTAAGTTCACGTTCTTCATCTAAAGTTTTTTTTCGTTCTGCTGCTAATTTCGTTCGATCGACAAGATCCAAAAATTCTATTTCGTCATCATCTAGACCTTTTATCATATTTTCTACATGACATAAAACATATAAGCATATAATAATAAAAAAATAATAATGACATACTTAGCTTGTGTGCTTCTTCATATTCCAAATCTTTTTTCTGTTTTTGTTCTTGAAGTCTTTCATATAAACTTCGAGGATCGTAAGGTTCTTCTGGAGCTTCTAAAATATCAAAATAACTTTAAATATTAACAAAATTTCTTACTGAAATAAAAACTAACCTATAGGTTGATCTGCATTTCGTACTTTTTCCCATTCTTCTTGTCTTTGTCGTCTAGCTTCAGCTATTTCAGATTCTGTTATAAAACCTGAACTCATTTTTTATATTTATTAATAAGTGTTTATATTATTTATATATATTTTTAACAGGTGTAACACAACATGACAGCAATCAAGAAATCGTGAGGTAGGTACATCACGAAGATAGCAATAACAGCGGTCTAATGGAAGTACACTACATGAAGTGTGCAGGCTTCAATACTAAGAAAAATGTTACTTTTTCGTCAACTATTGCGAAAAATGAAAATTTCTGTATTGATATGACAAAAAATGTCACTCTTTTTGGGGTTATTATTGTAGACTGTGATTTTATAAATGTAACCACAGGGTCGGACTGGCCGTTGTAAAAGGGGGAATTTTATGCATGTAAAAAAGGGCTGTCTAGTCTCCCGGTTTTGTAATTATGTCGTAGCATAGAGTACATATATTGTAACGCCTGCAAATTACACAATGTGGCTACAATACTTTGATCCATTGTTTATTAATGGACTATTTAAATAAACGTTCTCGATACATGACGATAAAATAATGTCCACTGATTTACATTAAGCGATATAATCAATACATACCTATTTCTCATTTATCGAATGTAGAATTGGAATAATGTAACATAGGGTATGAAATATGTTCTTACCTTCCGTCACCTATAGGTAAGGAAGGTATCGTTCGTTAAATACATTCGTATTTTTCTTCTTTTTTTTGTTTTTCGTAAAATAGAAGTTGTAAATTAAAATACAGTGCCGGATTAAACCATGTGGAGGCCCTTAGGCAATCTCGATCCCCCCTGAAATCTTTGATGGTTTTTTTTAAATAAATTTATTTTGAAATAAGTATTTTTTAAAGGTTTTTCGTCGTTTTTCTGCCTCTACTAAAGTATACGTATTAGTAATCTACCTATAACACTTTTTTAAAATCAACATAAAATGGCAAACACTGGTATTTGGTATTATAAAAATCGAGTTGTAACAGTAGGGTCTTGTAATATTGATTGACATTTTTTATTATTGTAATCAAGATTCCATTATTGTAAATAAGCATTTCTTTGTTGTAACCAAAATTTATTTATTTAAGGATTTCTTTGTTTTTAATAAAAAAAAAATATCTCAAAATCAAATCAATATTATTTCTAATGTAGCGGGGCGCGGGGTCCCTAAAAAGCGCGGGGCCCATAGGCAATTGCCTAGTCTGCCTATTGGGTAATCCGGCACTGTTAAAATAGTATATTATTCAATGAGCATGTAATGTATGCTATTACTCATGAGAATGAAGTTTGCATCACGAGCCGGATGTACTATTATAAAATCAGAAATAACCTAATAAATTTTAGATAATTGTTAACAAACATAAACATAGTTAGCGTTGATTACTGGGTATTTGTTTTAACAAAATTAAGTGTTTTGACATGCAGGCTTAATATCTTTGTGGGATGTTTCCGTCCGCTCAACCTTTTCAGTGGTTCCTAGAGGCGTCAGTACCTACACCACACTGAGGAGCTCCAATAAGAGCGAAACGCGTCTGTTGTTCTGGTCGATATAACTACTGAACATATTTGACAACAATATTTACGCACTGTATAATAAAATACTTCTATGTCAAAAAAGTACCGGGAATTGGTCAATAAAACACAAAATATGCATTATTCATCCAAATTTATTTTATCGCCTTCAAAGTAGGCCCCTTCCGAAATAATACACTTATGCCAACGAATAATCCAATCATCAAAACATTTTTAAACCCATTTTCACGAGTCGACTTCAGTACTCGCTGCGAATTTTCTTTTAAGTAGTAATTTGAGTTTTGGAAAGAGGAAAAAGTCGGCATGTTAAAATAAACCATCCTCACAGTGTATTTAACGTAGAATTCCTTATATTAGACTTTTGCATTTTTATTTTATTATTATTTATATTATTAATTATTAAATATAGAAGAGAAAAACAGAATTCTTTGGCGGGATTTCAATACTACTGTTTTTTATGGTTGATCCGTTACATTTATTTTCTATTACTAGCTGTATTTATAGATCAGAGTACCTTGGTAAGGGCTACTACAAATATTTACTGGGTGGCAAATATCCAAACACTAATGAACATATAGAAAAGTTTTATATAGAAAAGTTTTATCTTATGTAAGATAAGTTTTCGTGGTCATGTTAAAAAAAGAAATCAGTTCTCTCACAAACGTTTCATTGAACATTCGCGTGTATTCGCAGTTGAGATTAAAAATTAAAAATATGGAAAATGAATTCGGGGAGAATGTTCTATCATTGTATAATAATAATAAATGGGAACATATTTTAAATTTTAATGTGGATCCATTTGATGATGATATACATTCAATTTTATGGGTTTGGCCAAATAAAGAAAATTTATTATTTATTCAAACATATATAGAAATATTTAAATTAAAGGGTGTCACGTCGATTGGTTGTGGATCGGGTTTATTTGAATGGCTTTTACAACAATGTACAGGTAAGTCTACATATTTTATAATTATTTATGTATTAAGGTCATAATTAAAAGATGTAGTCATGAGGGAATGTTTAAAGAAGATTTAAAGAAGAATCGTGGAATATCGGATATTCGGCAGTAATACCAGAAAAATCCAAACTGCGATATGAAAATACAAAGTGCAAAGAATGTTGATATAAACGAAAAAGTTATGCTAGCATATATGGTTCAGAGATCTAAGCAACTAAAAGCACCTGGAAGCTTATGGACTGAGTATTCAATGTTAAAGAGCACAATTTTTCTTTATGAATCTACTGATATTTCAAAACTTGGTATTCTTGTTGCTTATCTTAAAAGAAAAAATGTTGGCTATAGACCTAAGAAATCAATTATTTTCACTAAGACATGACAAATTTTTTGAATAAAGCACCAGACCAGGAATTTTTAATTCAAATTATTGTAAAACCAAATATGTGAAAAATAAAATACTGACACTGTGTGTATTTATTGTAATCAAGCATTTCTTTGTTGTAATCAGTGCCGGATTAAACCATGTGGAGGCCCTTAGGCAATCGAAATCTCGTCCCCCCCCTAATAAGTTTGCGATTTTACCCCCAACAATTTTAATAAAATAAAATCTGTGCCGGTTTTTTTAAATAAATTTATTTTGAAATAAATATTTTTTTAAAGGTTTTTCATTGTTTTTCTGCCACGTGTTAGTAATCTACCTATAACACTTTTTGAAAATTGTTTTAAGTTGGAAAACTTTAAACTCTATTACTACTTTAGTGTAAATACAAAAAAATTATAGCATCGTTAATCGTTATGCAAAAGAATTATTACGGAAATCAACATAAAATGGTAAACACTAGTATTTGGTATTGATATTATAAAAATCGATTTGTAACAGTAGGGTCTTGTAATATTGATTGACATTTTTTATTATTGTAATCAAGATTCCATTATTGTAAATAAGCATTTCTTTGTTGTAATCAAAATTTCTTTAAGGATTTCTTTGTTTGTAATAAAAAATAAATATATCTCAAAATCAATATTATCTAATATAGCGGGGCGCGGGGCCCATAGGCAATTGCCTAGTCTGCCTATTGGGTAATCCGGCACTGGTTGTAATCAAGCATTTCTTTGTTGTAATCAAGCATTTCTTTAATGTAATCAAACCCCCTTTGAATGCCGGTCGAACAATTATTATTTAAATAAATTTATAAATTATTAAATTTATATACTTTACTTACCGTCGTGTTAGTCCTAGCAACCAGTAAACATAACTTACTGTCGTGGAAACAGGCATGGTAAGTTGGTAAAAAAGATCAATCGCGCAAAAATGATTTTTTTGATTCGGATGTAGAAATTTTTGCTTTACAACATCTATTTGAAACTTTTGTCTAAAATAATTAGGGGAGCAATGCGCACGGAAAAATTGATTTTCCATGTTAAACGCTTATGTTTCACTTTCCGTGATACATATATACTATTTTTCATTGTGCTGTTAAAACAACTAAAACGTAATATTTTTTTTCAGGTATTCCAGTGACGGGTATAGAAATAGACGAATCATGGTGGAGTAGCAAATATGCAAAGTACAAATTTATTCCCTTAAAATTCACCAAAATGCCACTAGAAGAAAATTTATTACCCAAAAATAACGCTTTATTGTTTTGTTATTTTAATAGTGGTCCATCATTTCAAAATTATATTAAAAATTATAACGGAAATTTAGTAATTATAATTGGCCCGGGACCTGAACGCGGCACTGTAACAAACCCTGAGCCATTTAAAGCGGACTTTGGTTCTGGAGAATGGTATATGATAGACAAACAAGAGGTTAGAGACACAAAAGACTTTATAGCACTATACATTCGAAGACAATTAAGCCCATCGCCTGTAGATAGATAATAAACATACATGTATATTTTTCATTACAATACAAATAAATATACCAACTACCCTTAACTTTATTTTCTTCCCATAAGTTGCCTTTGCAGATAAATAAGCTGAGCTTGACTTTCCAGTTTCCACAAGTCTCTCACAACTGGAGTCATCTGCGCCGTATGGTTTTTGTAATCTGTTTGTGAACTGCCTCGTTTTTCACCGTACACGACTTTACCATCAAAGTGGTCACAGGGAACCTTCAAATCTGGTTGTACTTGTTGAATAGTGACGTTTAAATGCTCTTCTATATCAGCCAGATATTGCATTTCGTTGTACCAGACACAGCAACCCTTTTCGCTTGTTAAGCGAGTGTTCCAGCAGTTTCTGCCGCGAGTTTTGCACCAGTCTCCGTGATACCACACCTAATTGGAAATGGAATGAAAATATTCAATTTTGTGTAGACGCTTATAAAAGTAATAATAATGGGGGCATTAACACTAAACAAATTTAGGCTCGATATTTTTATCTCTGGTCAAGATGTCATCCATTGATTCTGGGCCAAACAATGTAGACAAACTCTATTTGCATATTGTTTTTACCTCTCGCTAAGAGAGGTATTGCATTCATGCTAAAAATCGCATATCCAGATTTTATTGAATAAGCACGTTTTAAGGTCCCTACAATCCGATTTTAACATTTTTACGATGATGTCTGTGTGTGTGTGTGTGTGTGTGTGTGTGTGTGTGTGTGTGTGTGTGTGTGTGTGTGGATGTGTGTGTGTGTGGGATGTTGGAAGGACGGTTACTCAAAAACTATAAGACTTAAAATTTGTTTAACAACGTATTTCCCAATCGGACATTCATGGGAAGATCTGAAAAGGTTTTGGTAACAATTGGACAACCGGAAGTAGAAGATTCTTGAAAAAAAATTTTCTAAATATTATTTTTTGAAAATTTTTCTTGATAATATTAAAGAAAAATAAATTCTCTTTCTGATACATTTAAATATTTTTATACATATTTTATAGATTTAGAGATAAAAGGAATATAATATATAAAATAATGTTGTAATTAATTTTACAACCGAAAGGATGCCATGAAAAATAGTTGCAAATTTAAATTATTTGTAACTGACAGATAAATGTCAGTGTCAGAAATAATTAGTAATGAAAGAAAAATGTATTTGGAGAATCCCTTAATTCTTGATCTGTGACTATTATAGAGATGACAAGTCTAGGTTGAAGGACTTAAATTTGTTTCAAACATTATGGGACAATGTACACCAGTACTGTAGACTAGAGTAACTTTGAATTGCGAAAAAGCTATCAAATTCTTCTCAAGTAAGTTGTAAATATTGACAAAATTACACATCGATATAAGAATAATCGGAGTGCAATCTATCCGTCACTTTATTAAAGGGAATTAAGGTTATTTAGATATAACAAGTATGAAAAAATAAAATGTAAAAGAAGATATATAAGAATAGATGCACAATCCAGATATATACATTTTAGACCGCCCAAAATTAATGTTTTTACTAGAAGAATATGAAGAGAAAGTAAACAAAGTTGTTCGAATTGAAAATTGCTGTTACCAGCCTAATATTTATATATGGTAAACTCTACTTTGTAATTTATTGTAACATAATTTATGGTAAATATCTTTATGTTGAGACATACTATTATTGAATAATAAAGAAGTTTATACGTCATAGATTTATATGAATATATTATTTGTATTTATAAAAATAATCTTTGCTTTATGCATACAGCCAGGTAAAATATACGGCGAGAGGTTATGTGCTGGCCACATCAGATTTTTTCTGCTAGGTATCGCAATAGCTAATGGTTGTAATCGCGAGGTTAACAAAATACGAAGGTGGATTGAATCCGGAATCACTGAAAAGGCTTTGGTTTTTCGAAAACAATCTTATGTCGTTGTTTGGTTTAACTGTTCATATGAAATTTCAAAATAATCTGTCTATCAGTCTATTCGTGAAAAGCATCTATGTCAATCTACCTAGCATTAAATTGATAATGGACAAAAACAAAGTTCGTGTGGTGATCAAGTTTTTGTTATTTGGAAGGGATCAAGACCAGGATGGATACTGTCTTTTGGAATGCTTCACCTTCGTTTTCCACATTGAATTTCTGGGTTTCGGAATTTAAGAGTGGCTGGACACACCTGTGACGAACAATGTTCAGGTCGGCTAAAATCGACTACCACATCGGAAATTGTGGATAAAATCTATGATATGGTTCTGGAAGATCGCCGAATGAAAGTGTGTGAGATTGATGAAGCCATAGGGCATAAGGCATGAGAAAAATGTGCGCTAGGCGAATGCTGAATTTGCTTAGTTCGGAGCAAAAACGCATTCGAGCACGAACTTCAGCCGAAAATTTGGAAAAATCCAGTCGATTTTAAAAGACGTTTCATAATTTGGATACACCACTATACTCCAGACGAAAATTCAATCGAAAGTGGGATTGGGCATAGTGAGTCAGCCCTGAAGAAAGCAAAATCAATTCAATCGGCAGGAAAGGTGATGGCGCCAGTCCTTTGGGACGCCAAAAGCATTCTACTCATTATCTTGATAAAGGAAAAACTATAATTGGACAATACTACGCCACACTTTTAAACAAGCTGAAAGCAGAAATTCAAGAAAAACGCCCGGGAATGGCAAAGAAAAAGATCTTGATTCATCACGACAATGCGCCAGCTCATTCAAGTCGTATTGCTCAACAAAAATTGACCGAACTGAGGTTTGAAATCCATCTTTTCCCAAAGCTCGAAACGTTCAACGCTGGAAGCGAGATTTCGATCCAACGAACCATCGAAGTAGTAAATGCTTATTTAGAGGACCTCAAATAAAACCATTTTTGGGAGGGTAACGAAAAATTAGAAAAACGTTGGACCAAGTGTGTTGACCTCAGAGGGGACTACGTAGAAAATTAAATGTAGTCCGTATTAAATATATTTTTGCATGTCGTGAAATTATAAGTTAATTGTTTTTAAATTAAATAAGAATATCAACATTTAGTTGTTAATATTAGGTAAAGAAGACAAAAAATGAAGTTTTGTTTAAAATTATAAAATAAATGTGGAAAAATAAATTATTGCATGAAAGAAATAAGGGTCGTTTATACATTCCTACCTTTTCTGGTACACTGCTAACGAGACTAATAGCCAACCCCATCCTTTCGGCTCTTCCAACACGTCCAATACGATGAACATAATTAGATTTTTCATCAGGCAATGTAACATTTATCACTAAAAAATAGTCGTTAAGCACAAAATTATACACATTTCATTATAGAACTTACTGAATGGCAATCCACCTATATCCAATCCTCTCGCCGCTACATCCGTACAAATCAAAAATTTAACTTCCTCATTTTTAAATTTCTCCAAATTTGCTTTTCTCTCATGTGGTTTTCTATCACCATGGAGGCACACACACGAGTACGCCATGGGGCTGATTTGTTTCAAATATTTCTCTAAGTTATCACAGTCGATTTTAGTCCGACAGAAAATAATAGCGCGATCCATTTTTTGCTCGTTAATGGCTCGGACGCAATATTCTCCCTTTAACATTTTCACAGCTTCGCTGAGGGTCTCGGCATTGTTATTTCCAGGTCGAGTATTATCCTGGGCATGGACGTTATCGGTTTGGATATGGCGGCGGAGGTTATGCCAAGATTTGTCCTTTTGGGGATCGACCATTACGACAACGTGGTGAACTGTTTCAGGGACTGCGTCTTCGCCTTTTAGGTCCACCCAGGTCGGGAAGTGCATCAATTTTTCCTGTTTTAGTTTCATTTCAGAATTAATGAAAATCGGTGTTACGATTATTATTGCTAATATTGATGGCTGAATATGAATTTTCGTGTTCTTGTTGAAAAAGTAAATAAGTATGTTGGACAATAACAAATATGTCTGACGAACAGTTTAAAATTCATTTTCGAATACATCCCGATACTTTTGAAAAGTTGAGGATATCCGAAAATGGCTTGGAAAAAGAGGCAACATTTTTAATTGGGTGTTTAGGAAATCCAGAAAGCTTCTGGTAAATATGAATTAATGTAATAGCTTATACAGTATGTCCCATTTAGAGATGCCACCACTAAGATCTTGAGAACTATAAGAGATACAATACCAATTAAATGGAACTTGATAATTTTAACTTTTGAATATATCTTTTTCTGAGCAGAAATTATAAAAAATATCAAATATGTGTTGATACAAAATAAGAATTTAATGAGAGGAAAAATAAAATCATTCATATCCGAGTTACGACTTGAACCTGTATTTTTATCTTCCGTCACCTTTAGATAAGGAAGGTATTGTCTTATAAAGATATTTCATAAATTAACCATGGAAACTGCTAATATATTGAGATAATACAAATTGACAGATGTCAGTATCAATAGGTGCGTTCAATGAAGTAAAAAGTTCAAGCAAATGCTAGGTAAGCAAACGAGACTTGTTGCTTAGTACACTGAAAGATTTGCTAGTTGTCAAATATAACATGTGTATCTCTCATATCCCTTTATTGGTCTGGAAAGTTATACAAAATGAATTTATAGATAGGTACAGTTATTTTGAACATATTTTTAGGTCTAAGAAAATATTTCAAATTTATCAATGTTATGAACATCACAAAACTTTGAAAGCCTTTTTGACATATAATTGATATAAACACACCATAAAATGAGATAGAAACAGTACAAGTTTAATTCATGTATGTATAATTTGCATTTCCCGCCATTATATTTCATATGTTAGCAAGACAAGCGAGAAATATTAGATGATTGCTTAGTAATACAAGGTTGAAGAAACATAAGATGGAAGGACTGTATTGCGGAACACTTGAGAGAAAATGAACTGAATGAGAACGACACGCAAAACATAAATGAGTGGAAGAAGAAAATAAAAAATAGCGACCCCTAACTAATGGGAAAAGCTAAAGAAGATGTCAGTGTGAAGTGCAATTTGCATAGTTTGTTTATGAAATAATTTTACTGGAAATTTAGAATCTTTACAAGAAAAATTATGTATGATATGAATACATAACACACATGATTGACGGAAGGTATTGTGCTGGCCACCTCAGATTTTTTAAAAATGGAACGTGCGTTTAAAAACTAATACTATAAAAATATTTTTTAGTTTAACTTACCGCCATTTTCTTCACTTCAAATGCGTGTAGAGTAGCCGAGCAAACAATCATCTGCAATCTTCGTCCATCTGATGTAATTTTCGGCATTTGTTTATGCAGCCTTTCTATTAATTCAGTATACCCTTGCTTCAACAATCCATCAGCTTCATCAAGCACAAAAAATCTACATTGGCTTAAAGTTAAATATCCGCCATGAATTAAATCTTCCAGGCGACCAGGCGTTCCCACAACAATATCAACTCCATTATTCAATGCAGCTATCTGGTCTTTAACATTTACTCCCCCGATAACTAACAATTCCCGAATTTTAGGAGATTCTAAATATTTTTTGAATTTAACAATTTGTTGGCATGTTTGCTCGGCGAGTTCTCGCGATGGTTCGATGATGACTGCCTGAGGAGCATTGTTTGCAGGTTTGCTGGAAGTCGCAGCTGCATCACCAGATGAATTGTTAACGACTGTTTGTTCTTTTGGTAATGTGTTAATAGGTTGATAGCCTTGAGGGAGATTGTGTTTGAAGGGTTTGTCGCCGAAGTTGAACAACATTTCTGCATTCTAATAATTTATTTTAGATTTTTTTTTTTTTTTGATGAGTAATAGTTACCTTTAAAACTACTGCTGGAAAATATGCAGAATCTTTAAGCTGTTGGTTAAGTTGGAATGCTGGACCTAAATCTACTCCATTTTTAAGAAAACGCATTTCACCTTTATCTAAATCAATTAAACAACCAATAACATCACTCTTGCCGAAAGCTTCGCCGTAGTTTTCAAAATTTTTGTTATTGGATTTTTTACCGGTGCCTCCAAAGCCGAACCCGAACCTTAATTAAGACAAAAATAATATTTAATTTATAATATACAGTCCAGAGTAAGAGAAATTCAATTTACGAGGGCAATTTATAAAGAAATCTACCTAGCTATGAAAGAAGACACATTGAACTTGAACAATACTTTATAAAAATATTTTTTTGGAAGGTCTGCAAATACTTCGATGTTTGTTAACGTTTTGTTACTATACTGTATTTCAGATAATAATAGACATAGGAGTAAGATTACGATTCCAGCTTTCTGATAGGCCTAAACGCAAACCAAGTTTACAATAACAAAAAACTTGAAAACAAAACGTTTCAATCAGCTATCAACTGGAGTTGTAAGTGCGAACGTTGTAGCAAAATTGTAATCTGTGATTATCTAGTATTTTATAGTATACTATAATATTTAAGAGTCAAGATAAAAAGCGATTGAAGATTGAACGAAGAAATTAAAGACAGAAATATGCATGGTAAACGAGTAATATCGATATTAAATAGTATTTTGTGAGATTAGATAATATCAAAAGAAAGTAAAACGACATGTTTTAACTCTATTGTAAAAGTATAACTGCATATGGAATATAATCGAAACGTCGGTTTTAAATCGAAGTATACATCTTTAGACTGCGTTCTGACTCAATTATTCTTCCCTCAACCAACTTCCAATCGATCATCGTACCTCCAATATTTAGAAGATTGTTTTTTAATTTCCGGTTGTCCAATTATTACAAAAACCTTTTCAGCTCTTCCCAGTAATGACCGATTGAAAAATACGTAGTTAAACCGATATTAAGATTATAGTTTTTGAGAAATCAACTTCCAACACCCCTATACACACACACATCGGATTGTAGGGACTTTAATACGTGCTTAATTATTAAAATCTGGATATGAGATTTTTAGCATAAAAAGTTATAGCCAAAATTAAAATTATAAAATTTACGTTTTTTCTTCGTAACTCAAAAACAAATGAAAATATTTTAAATTTTATAGCAATGAATTTGTTTCAAAAAGTTGGTCTTTACCGCAGCGCTGGGGTGGCAAGTTTTGAACTACAGGTCGAACGAGATATGACATTAACTTACTGTCAAACAGACAAACACATAATTTATAGAATTCTGTATTTCTCATAGTACTGTATTATATTTAATTTTATTTTTATATTATCCATTAAGGGTAAATTAATGTAAATTCCTAGTACACTTTTATAAAACTTTAATTTAATTATATAACCACTTATTTTTTAGATATCTTCAAAAAATAATGAAAATAGCAAATTTCATGATTATATTTCTTATTCACTTGTGACCATTAGTATTGGATGTATTCGTGGAAGTGAAGATAACTTAAATGATATTTTTGTGAACAATTATAAAACTAACCTCGTTTTGAAACAAAGTTTTCTTTCAAATGAGTAAATCTTCAAAGTATACAAGATACATATATTAATTTATAATTTTCTGATCCACGCACTGAAATATTATCTTTTCTCATCTAGTCAAGCATATTTTTAATGTAAACACTACGTAAAATGTTGCTTACCGATCGGTTCCAAGATCTAAATTGGCTTGTAAAGTGCTCCAACCAATCCTACATAAACCTTCATCTGTAACAGTAGCTTCAAATCCCCATTTGCCACTTCCTTGTACACCTCTTGTGCAACGACATCCATGCCACTCTTTCTGTTCACGAGATTGAACTCGCAAACCATCAGGAGCAACAGCAAAGGCTGCTCCTCGATCAAAACAAGACATAGTCCATGGTGGAGCTACAAATATATAACAGATTTTAATGATGTAATAGTAATAAATTATAATTTATTTACAAGACTGCCCCGATACTTTCATAGTCTTCCCACTCTCCAAATCTTTTAAAGTTTCCCATACGATTTGCAATATTGGCAAGCAGAAAGCGGCGGTTTTACCACTGCCGGTTTCTGCCGCCATGAGCACATCTCCACCGCCCAATATCAACGGAATGGCTTCGGCTTGAACATCGGTAGGAAGCCTAAAAAATATATTGTAATATTTTATAAAGATTAAATCAATATCCACACTTACATCCATTCTAATTCATCAATTGCTTTACCAATTTCAGACAAAACGCCGAATTCTACAAAAAAACATAACCTCAAAATAGTAACTTAGTAATGAATGTATATACACGAAATGTACCTTCAAAAGCAGTCATTTTGCTTTCAACGAATTCAGATAAAGTTTAAGATTCAATTAATATTGATCTCGTTGGACTAAATACACCATATACACACGGTTAATTAGTGCTCGTAGATTGCTTAACGTTTCTTCTTCTTATTATGAATACCATGAATACGACTTACGATTTAGGTAAGAACATACGTCAATATGGCATAGCACCAGTGTTGCCATGTGTAGGAAAAATTCCCTAAATCTAGGGAATTTTTCATTGGGGAGAAATGGAATTTTTGATATCTATATTGTAGTATAGGTGGCGTTGTGGAGCCAGCCTGTTTTACACAATAAAACTTATGAATTGGTTTTGTTTCGTGTATGACAGACTTGACAGATCAAAACGTCAAAATTTGATAAGTTTAATTCTTTAGTAAATATACAGTTACTAAAAGTTGTTAGATAGATTATAAAGTTAAAATGGAATAAATAATATACCCGTTTGCTTACATATCTTGCAGTCTTCAGATTTATATAATAAAAATAAATAAATAAAGACAAATAGTCTTCAGAAGATTATTAATGAAGAAACATAATAATAATAATAATAATTATACAATATAATAATAATCTTTATTGTATATTGTAACATGCGCCTCTGACTTAAGAGTATACGAGCTCCGCTACTGGTAAAATATTCCCGAGTGATGACGTAATTTGATTGTTGTAGATATTGTCTACTATTTAATAACGATATTGCTCCTCTACCTTGCATATTTCTGTCTTTAATTTCTTCGTTCAATCTTCAATCGCTTTTTATCTTGACTCATATATTTATGTTTCACCTCTTTATGGTATCTCTGTTTTCTAATACCAGATCTTGTTGTTCGCTATTTATACACAGATATTCCGTTTTCTGATAATACTAAATAATCACAGATTCCAATTTTGCTACAACGTTCGCACTGACTACAATTCCAGTTGACGGCTGATAGAAACGTTTTGTTTTCAAATTTTTCGTTATTGTAAACTTGGTTTGCGTTTAGACCAATTAGAAAGCTGGAATCGTAGGCCCTATTTTACTCCTAAGTCTATTCTTATCTGAAATAAAGTATAGGGAAATTAGCAATCATATTGAGCACATAACATTATATTTAGGTATATTTAAAAAAAACATATAGCAGGCAATATATTTTTTTCAGAGAGTACCAATAAATTTGGGGTTGGGCTCATAGTACCGTGAAATTCTGATAATTCTCCGCATCCCACTAATTCGTAGTAAATCCGCAGTCCACTGAAAAAAATCACCATAACTCGTAAAAAATCAACGCATTTTAGTTCCCTCAGTAATTAATAATATATTTCTCTTTCAAGATTATCCTGAAATTAAATTTGTAGTCACAAACCCGTAATCTCGTTAATTCGTAAAAATAACTTTGTATGTACTAGTATCCTATTGCTCTTCTGTTTACAATCAGTTGTTTGTTCTCAATGCTCTTTTTACTCTTCCTATATTTATTTCAATTTATACATTAAATATTTGGCGATCAGATCAGAGAACACATTTTTATTTACATTTTTTTATTTGTTTTATTATAAACTCGTGATAATTCGAAATTTTGTTTATCTCCCTCCGCACTCCCCTCAGTCCAATGCAATTACGAATTATCGAGATTCCACTGTTTTATTATTATTTGTAGCTTGAAAAATATGTAACACTTCGGGCCCCTTAAAACTTAAGTCCGCCACTGCTGTAATGGTGACTGATCGTCAGCAAATGAAAGATTATTTAAATGTGAATTTCCTATTCTGATACCCACTTGATTACATTTTTTATTCCACTGTTCTAAGGTTTTGTTAAATAAAGCTTAAATAGAAGTGGAGACAAACAGCAACCCTGTCTTACACCTTTTTGTTTATTCGGAAGCCTTCAGATGTTTCCGTCCCTTGTTTTATGCCACTTATATTATCCTCGTATAACTTTATTATTGTATTATAATATCGACTGGGCACCGTTTCTTTTAAAATTTCGAATAGTTTTCCATTTGGTACACTGTCGAAAGCTTTCTTTAAATTTACAAAGGCAAGGTGCACTTCTCTTCCTTTCGCTACTTGTTTTTCTATTATCTGTTTTAAGCAGAAAATATTTTGTGTACAGGATCTTCCTGTTCGAAAGCCACATTGCTCTTATGGCAATATTATTTGTTTTTCTAGACGTTTAGCTAGAATTCGTCCGTACAGTCTTCCTATAGAGCTTGTCACTGTTATACCTCTGTAATTTGAGCATTCCTTCTTATTACCTTTTTTATATATTGAAAATATATATCCGATTTTCCATTCGTTTGGAATATCTTGTTCGCTAATTAAGCAGTCGTTAAATATTTCTGCAAGACGTTCGAAAATAACACTAGGTCCAAATTTGATAAGTTCGATTGGAATACCTCCAGGACCGCCACTCTTTCCACATTTTGAGTATCGTACAGCATTTATAATTTCGTTAGACGTTATTTCTGTAACATTATTTGATTGATCAGGGTTAATACAGGTAGAGTTTGATATAAATTCTGGTTTATCCTCCGTAAGTAGACCTTCGTAATATGTTTTACAGGTTACAATTTTAATTTGTTCTCTTCTGAAGAATTCTTTATTTTCTTGTTTATAGTCTTTTATTGTCATCCATGCTAGCGAGGAACGTGTCCCTCCAATAAAACTATTTATTTCGGCACATTTTCTTTGCCACGTCAATTTTTTCTTTTCTTTTATTTTTTTTTACGTCTCTGTTGGAAATAAAAAATAAAACTACTAAATTATGATCATAATCCAACATATTTTAAGTCGATTAATTCAGTACCTATCTACCTTAGTAAATAAGATACCGGAATAAAAAAAAAACTTCTTATTCTTGTTATATTGTTTACGAATAACTTTCGTTTCATGGTGTATTCTAATTTTAAAATAAATATCTAAAATTAAATTTAATAAATCTTGATCTAGAATATGATCCATGATCCTGCAAAGGTGTTTAAATATCTTGTAGCAAATTTCTGCCTTTCAATATTTGGAGCCAAATGGCGAACTGCTAGTGGGTCTCGTCAATTATCAGATGTATATAAAAATGCGAAGAATACATCTACGACTATTTAGAATACTATGTGAAAGAAAAATTAGTGTAAATATAAGAAGAACTGATTTGTCGGTTGTGAGATTAGTTTGTTTTCGTACATATTTATTGTTCGGTGAAATCAATAATTTTGTATTTTATAATTATAATACACAATTTGTAAATATTTTACGTTGATTTTTTTTTATTTTTATAACGATAAACCTATTTTTCATTGTATTGGCAATTTAATTTTGCCTTTAACCCTGGATGGCATCTAGTAAAAATGCTCGAACTAGACTAAATATATCTCTAGTTGTCTCTTTCTGGCCAGCTGAAATCAAAACTTTCAGTGAGGAGGGATAAGGAATGTTTTGTCTAGTTATATTTCGTTGTTGCATAGGTACGACTAGAACCTACGAAAATCGAAATATATATATATATATATATATATATATATATATATATATATATATATATATATATATATATATATATATATATATATATATATATATATATGATGTAGGAATTCATGCCATCATCAGACTATAATCGGTCACCTAGTGGACTCCGCCCATTATGTACCCTATAAATAAATAATAATACATTTCAACAAATATTAATATGTAGGAAATATAAAATGTACATATTAGGTATTTTACAAGAATAGTGTGTAATACATACATAAAACTTGCAAAATAAAGATAAAGATATTTTATAAATATATTGATTTATTTATTTTAAATATAATATTCATAAAACATAATAAATAGAATTGATATGTGAAAAATGGTTATTAACTGGTAGATGAATTAATAATCGCTTCTCACTTACTTTCACTTACAAACATTTATTTATAAAATTTGTATACTTATATGTTGTTGGTTTCAACAATAATAACAGATGTAATGATATAAATATTATATAAGTTTATAATACCACAGGGGGGACGAGGTAAATGAAAGACAATTTTTATTTAAAAGGAGACAATCATTTAATATTTTTCGTCAACAATAACAGTAAAGAGTAATAAATGTAGCAATTGAAAACATGTCGTTGGGTCCCGAACATCAGTCTGTAGTAATAATTAAAATCTTGAAACTCTGAAAAAATATCTTCGATGATTGTTGCAATCATGGACACCCACATTCACCTAAGTAACATACGTCCTGATATATGAATGAATTATCATAGATTCAGTTCAAGAAGCCCGAGAGAACAGACACTTGACTGTTGTTGGAGGTATGGAGGATGATAGAGGTGGTTACAATGAGAGTGTGTGGTTGTGTGCGTGTATACGTGTGCGCTGGTTGTGTGGTATCACAGAGGGAAGGGCAGGGGATGGTCACACGGAGCTCTCCTTGTGTCCTTGCGGCGTGGAGGCTGCGGGAGCAGTCGCCGACGGTCCGGTGTCCTCAAGGACGAGGGGTAGGGGCTGGGGCGGCGGGGAGGTGGACACATGCGTCTGCGTGTGCACGTTGCGCCGGATGCCCTCGACGGACAGCTCGGCCGGCGGTGGCGGCGGCGTCGCCACCGGCAGCTCGTCGTGGATCTGGATGTCGGGGCCCCACGTCACGTGGTACGGCCGCATGGGCATCTGCGTCGCACAGTTCCGCTTAGGGTTGTGCCTGCTGCTGCCGTGGTGCGACAGTGGGGCGCTGCTCGTCGCCGCCGGCGCCAGGCACGACTGCAGACACGCCGCTGGCATCACGCTCGCTCCGCCGCCCGTCGATATCGTGTACGCTCCGTACGCGTGCTGGCAGTACGGATCTGCGCACACATACACACATTCATCATCACAACTTAATTAAAAAATCTTTTTTGCTCTTCCTTCTGGTTTTTCAACCCAATTTACTGATCGATATTTCAAGAAGGTAGTTATTTCTTTGGCAAAACTAATTTTCTTCTTGCTCACAAATGTTTTACGAATAAATTACATTTTTTCCATTCTACGAATTTTAATTTCAAAATACTATTTAGCATTTTCAGAGCGATCATATAGATGTATATGAACTTGAACTAAAAAAGAATTAATTGAAATTTAAATTAGCTTAGTAAAACAAAATAAAGAAAACACCTACCGTATTCAGCTATAAAAAATAATAGGAAAGTAAAAAATTGTAATACAAAAAATAAAATAAAACAAAACACCTACCTACTAGTGACTTATATTCACGCCTATTTTGTAACACAGTGGTTAATTTTTAACAACTGGTTAACAATTTTAAACAATCAGGTACGTTGATATATAAAAAATTGGACTTTTAGTTGTCAAATCAATATCTACTGGATAATTTTTTTAACCAGTTGTGTTCTTCTATAGATTTAAAGATATAGAAATGTCGCTAATGTCAGTGTCAAAAATTCAGAGATAATATTGAAGGCTTTTTCTGAGAACGATATTTAATATTTTTTGAATTGGAAGAACCTCGAACATTTAGAAGAGTAGGGGAAAACTTGCTCATAGTCAATGAATTTATAGAAAATATCTAAATAAAAAGATTAGATGTAATTGGTTTTTTTGTGTGTACAACAAATGTTAAAAACAATACTTATATATACCACAATGGAAAGGGCGCGAGAGGTATTGTGATGGCCACAACAGATTTTTTTTAGTATTTTTAGGCAAGTAATAAAATTTAAGATTTATAACATAACACCTAGAAGGTTCTCGACGAGTTGTGTCTCTGGTTGAAGTTAAAAAAATATATCATCACGGCATATGCTAATCTGCTTTGTACACAGATTTCGGTAATGGTGACGACATATTTATACCGTGCGGTCATTTACCAGGCGTCGCCTCACGGGCACTCATTGTTGGCGTAGAGTGTACAATAGGAATCAATCAATGTAATTATTTCTGTTAGCCCGTGTAGACTAATATCTCTTATAAATAAGAATATGACCTACATCTCGAAGTAAATTAGCTCTTAAAATAAAATAAAAAAAAAACTTTTTGAACTATTGAGAAACTACAGAAACTGTTATAGATTTTATAGAAATGCCTGGAAACAACTTTCAAAATTAAAAGTAAAAAAAAAACAATCTCAGCAATCTATAAAAAAAAGTTGTTATGAGCATAGTAGTTTGCAAAAGAAACTCCATAAGAAATGAAATACTATTAAAAGTTAAACTTCACGTACTGCGATTAACATGTGAGCCAACTATTTCACGCATGGGAATAGAAAACTTTTTTTTATAGTTTGCTTTTCTTTTTTAATTATATTTGTAATATAATGATCCTACGTTCTTCCCTTAAGAAAGTATGTATGTATTGTCCCAATGAATAATAACATAATAATTTAATTCTTAACTCTTTCTGCAACTTTTTGTGAACTTAATGATCTTTTTTATTCTATTTAACTCAAGTTAGGGTTTATTTAAATTAAGAAAAGTTTTTTCCGTAGATATCTTAAAGAAATGTTAAAGAATAACTTCAAGTTAATTTCAAAAAGCTTATACCAAGACATCAGCAATGAAAAATGTTTTTGCAAACTTTGAAGAAGAAGATACAAAATTATGTGCCTGTTATTCATGTCAGACAGTTTAGTGAATTTAGATTTAATTAGTAATATTAAAGAGAACTCGAGAAAGTAAAAGTCGCTATGTACATAGAAATTTTAAATAAAAAGGGGATTACTTATTCCGTTAATTAAGAAAATAAGAAGTGCTTTGTGGCTATAATTTTTTCGTATTATATTTTTCATTATTAACATTTAAATAAAATTTCAAATACAGAGGTAGTTACAACAAAATCTCTCAGTAAAAGTTGGTTAATTTTTTTTAATTAAAAGTACATTACATAATTATGAAATATTTCTACTGCTGGGGCTTCCGGGAGAATAATAGGACAAGAACACACACACATGATTCGAGTGACCTTGAAATTCTTAAAATCAGCTGATTAGCGTGCGAGTGTAACCGATAAAATAATGTTTTGAACAATTATAATTTTAAAATGTTAAAAAGTTATTATTTTATAATTAATATTAGATTGTATTAATGCATAGTACATGTATTTTTGCATCCTTTTTACCTCCCGCTACCCTTCATAAGGGAGGTATCATGAAATTTTGGATGGAAAATTGACATTTGACATATATGTACATAATTACTAGCTGTCATTCTAACTCGGACCCCCATATTTGCTTGTCAAGTCCAACAAAGTCACATGACTGCTCGCGCCCTATAAATTTCTCATGTCTTTTCTTTATGTTCAAATTATTTTTATAATTTAAAATTCATTTTTTGAGGAAGTTTTCTCCTATACTTCTAAATGTTCGAATTTCTTCCAATTTCTTGACGGGATTTCAGATGGGTATATGTATATAGCTATAAGTTTAAATATTTAATTGTTATTATTGTTATACAACAAGAAATAGTAAACTTACCAATACCATAAAACCACATTCGTACTATGACAAATTCTGAATCGGTTCTTATCCACTGTCATGTGTTTAGTTAAAATACACTTAAGATCAAGTTTTTGAATTGAGCTGCCAATACCGCCCAAATAGATTTATGAACTACTGTCGTTTTTTGACAATAACATTTTTCTGTCATTTACTAACATCTGATGGTTACTATAGAGTTGTTTAGGCTCTGAAATTTATTACAACAGATTATTTTATATATTACTTTTTTATTTCAATATATAGAAGATATAATAAAATTTTAAAATGTATCGTATAGAGAATTTTACGTTCTTTAATACTAATAATAAAAAAATTCTGCTGATACTACTACTTCTGGTTTTCGAATTGGCACCAAAACCTATTCAACTCTTCCTATTAATGTTAGATTGAGGAATCCGTGGTCAAAACGGTCTTTAGTCTTATAGAATTTGAGAAATCGTGTCTCCAACAACCTCACACACACACACACATCGCGCTTAGTCAATAAAATCTGGATTTTTAGCATGAATCCAATACCTCTCTTAGCGAGAGGTAAAAAATGTTTTATTCCTCTCATTATATAAATGAACTAGAGAAATATTTGTAACAAAACTGAATTTGTACCCAGTTGTTTGAAATAAATAATAATTTCTTACCACCCGTAGTCAACAATATCAAATCAGGATCGGCCGCCTCTTCAGGCACCATCCCCCCCGCCAGGTACTGTTTTGGCTCCGACGGCGTTGCCCTCTGTCGGACTTTGGTCTCGCCGTCATCAGCGTCGGTATGTGTGGGGTCTGCAAGATTCTGGCGCGCGCAGCACAGGCCGTCCCGACGGGCTGCCAACCCTCCGAGGATTCCTGCGACTAGTAGCGTCACTACCAGGCCTAAAGCTACGTACGGCCAAGCACCTCCTGGTGGAGATGTGGACGCAGTTGGCGCTGAAACGCAACGAACAACTGAGTAAGGGTTAGTAAGGGTTTTGCTGGGTGAAGGAAGATGATAGATGGAAGATGCGATGCAACATGCATTCTTTAAATAAAAATAAATAAATAAATAAATAAATAAGGGCTCTATTTTATCCGGAGCTACTGCTGTTTCGAAATTGGTATATCCAACAAGTGCGCATCTTTTGACTTAATTTTATTCTGCATTTTTTTATTATTGCAAACTCTAGAATAAAAACGTTTATCTACGACTAATAGCGGGCCATAGAACTTGCGCTGTACTTAATTAATTTTAGATAAAAATGTTTTAAGTAAAAGTTGTAGAATATATTTTAATGAAGTGAGTTAAGATAAGTTTAAGTTTAAGCCACGAGCCTGAGTGAATAAACATTCTTAACTCACATGGTTTATACAATATTTTATTTAATTTTGACGAAATAATAAGAAAAACCACAATAATATTTAATTTCGACAAAATAAAAAAACTAATCAATAATTAGGTTGTGTGTAAACCTAATTGAGGTCATACTAGTTTGTATTAGTATTTCCGTCTTCACTAGACCATATTTTATACAGTATACAGTTACGACCCACCTACCCACTGTACAGGTCCCCGTACTTACTATATATTTCACGTACCCACGCTCGGATCCACGTACCCACTGTATTCTTCACGTACCCACTAACTACAATATTATGGATGGGTCTTTTATATTACCGTAAAGCTAAGTCAGCAAACAATTGAGATATCAACTAATTATGAAACAAAATATCTATTTGGAGAGGTGAAATAATGGATATTCAGTCCTTGGTTAAAATATTATTTATTTGAAACAATACAGACGTTTCGATCTCAATTAGACCATCCTCATGTTAATTAAAAAAACTTCGCAGACATTGAGGCAGTACACAAATTCTAACAAAAAATAGTGCATCTAGTCCTGCCCTCTCTTTCTCTAGAATAATAAAAACCGCATCAAAATCTATCCAGTGGTTCTCGAGATGATTTGTTCAATATATTCAATTAATTTAATCTGTACGGAACTTATATAATCACGGCTGAGATTTCACTAACAATTAGTGTCAGGATCTGTAGAGATCCGGCGCAGCTAATATAAAAATCAATACGGTTCCAAACTAAACTAAAAAGAATAACTCAAAAGTTTTGTATATCTTTTTTATTCATAAAACTTTTACCATGTGTCAGAGAAAGACGAACACATTAGTTTACAAACACGCACACCTATCACATAATGTCTCTTTGATGTATTCGGTTAATTTACTTTACTTGATTGCTGAAACAAATATGTAGTTAGAGAAACAATTGTAATAATATTTAAATTAAATTTGGAATTAGTCTCGATGCAAATATAAGCAATTTATTCAACAATGGCTTTGTTAGTCTGGTATAATTATATCATAATGTTGTTTATGCGACTGTTATTTTCACGTGTTGTGGTACTTAATATCACGCTATAAAGGTGATAAGGACATTTTCATTCATAAATTGTACGTTTTTATTTTCATTTATTAACATTTTATTCTAAAAATACAGTTCTTTTGTAACCATAACTAATGCATAAATAATAGTCGAAGGCTGTCGAAGCTATAAGTCTGTTGAACACAATATTTTTCGCCGATCTTAGAATTAGTATTAATTTAGTGATTATTTTTAATATCTATTCTGAAAAACGTTGTTAGGCGGTTGCTATGTAATAGGTAGTAAAAATATTTTTTCTACCTAGGCAGTTAAAGTAATACTTTACAATGTCAAAAAATCGTTTTAATGTCAATCAGTAAAAAAACTTTTTCTCAATATGAATTAAAACATTTTATGAGAGTAAGAACAAAGAATTAATTATTATGAATTTGAATTAGAATAGTAGGACAAAATTTCTTCATAGAATGAATTTAAATTTAAAAAATCTAAATATAAAGAATAGGTATAAGTAGAATTTTTGGTGTAGGTGTAGGTATACAAGAAATATTAAATACAATAGGGCGCGAGCAGTAATGTGACTTTGTTGATAATGATAGCTAGTAATTATGTACATAGATGTCAAATATCATAATTTTTCATTCTAAATTTAGTGATTTTCCAATTATTTTCCTCGACAAGTAAATCCACACTCCTGGTGACAAATTAACTCCGTGAATTTAGAAAATCTGACATTTTACATCTACGTTCATAATTATTAATTGTCATTCTGACATGGACCCCCTATCTGTTTGTCAAGGCCAACAATGTCACATGACACATGTCGTTAATATTATACATTTATATTTATTATTTATCGTTTAATAAACATTTATTTTAATAATATTTCTATGATTTTTACAATTCATCCATATTAATAAACGTTACAATAATAAAATATTGATAGTTGTAAATTTGAGTATAAATAAATATTCTATTAATCAATAATTTGTAGGAATAATATTGTAATATCCAAATCTTCATTTAGTTTAAAATAAAAACTATCCTGTATTCTTTATTGTCAAAGGCTAAGGGAAAAGGCAAAGTGTACAAAAAGTAATGACATACTCTAGCGCAGCCAGGAAATTAGATTTCAGGCTTACGTTATGTTCGAATAGAGCAAAATAAATAATGGAAGTTCAGTTCAGGTGCGCAATAATTCCAGGTCTCGGAGACTGAGACTCTACAACTATTTGTAGAACACTGTAAAGTTACCCTTGCTTAGCAGATTTATTCGGTCACAAAATTTCTCCAAGTTTGCATAGGTCTTTGTGTAGTCACTTGCACGAGATAAGTCTAGATTTATCAGCAGTAATTTTCGAATCGTTTCTCTGGAATTTAACTACATAATTATTTTGAAATTATTGCAAACTTGACCTAAATTGCGTGGAAAATGATCTAGACGCAAATTTTTCACCATTATAAGGGTAACTGTATTATCACCTACGAAGAAATGGAGGAAATTTTTATGTTCTGGATTATTAACCTAATTCACAAATGAAATGTCATAATAAATAATGATAATGGAGTGGTAATGGCCGCTAAAACAGTGACCGTTCTCACAGACATTCAAGTTAACGTTCTGAAGAAATAAATTGGTTTGGACTTTACATTAACTGGATCCATGTTTCTGTTTTTATTTGTTTCTGACTACTTCAATTTACGGTTATATTCGCACCAAATTTTACATTTTGAGATTTATAGACATTAAGATGGTCGTTAAAAATTAACGCTGTCGTCTACTAAAACGGTAGTAAGTGTTTAAAAAAAATCTGATGTGGCCAGCACATAACCTCTCGCCGTATATTTTACCTGGCTCTATTCATAAAGCAAAGGATATTTTTAGAAATACAAATAATATATTCATATAAGTCTATGACGTATAAACTTACTTACTTACTTTCTCTTCATATTCTTCTAGTAAAAACATTAATTTAATATCTGGATTGTGCATCTATTCTTATATATCTTCTTTTACATTTTATTTTTTCATACTTGTTATATCTAAATAACCTTAATTCCCTTTAATAAAGTGACGGATAGATTGCACTCCGATTATTCTTATATCGATGTGTAATTTTGTCAATATTTACAACTTACTTGAGAAGAATTTGATAGCTTTTTCGCAATTCAAAGTTACTCTAGTCTACAGTACTGGTGTACATTGTCCCATAATGTTTGAAACAAATTTAAGTCCTTCAACCTAGACTTGTCATCTCCATAATAGTCACAGATCAAGAATTAAGGGATTCTCCAAATACATTTTTCTTTCATTACTCATTATTTCTGACACTGACATTTATCTGTCAGTTACAAATAATTTAAATTTGCAACTATTTTTCATGGCATCCTTTCGGTTGTAAAATTAATTACAACATTATTTTATATATTATATTCCTTATATCTCTAAATCTATAAAATATGTATAAAAATATTTAAATGTATCAGAAAGAGAATTTATTTTTCTTTAATATTATCAAGAAAAATTTTCAAAAAATAATATTTAGAAGATTTTTTTTCAAGAATCTTCTACTTCCGGTTGTCCAATTGTTACCAAAACCTTTTCAGATCTTTCCATGAATGTCCGATTGGGAAATACGTTGTTAAACTAATTTTAAGTCTTATAGTTTTTGAGTAACCGTCCTTCCAACATCCCACACACACACATCCACACACACACACAGACATCATCGTAAAAATGTTAAAATCGGATTGTAGGGACCTTAAAACGTGCTTATTCAATAAAATCTGGATATGCGATTTTTAGCATGAATCCAATACCTCTCTTAGCGAGAGGTAAAAATCTGTGCAACTCTGACTCATTAAGAGAAACAGGCACCTATTAAAAAAAATCTATTGTGGCCAGCACAATACCTTCCGTCAATCCTGTGTATTATGTATAAATTCCATATATAATTTTTCTTGCAAAAGATTAAAAATTTCCAGTAACATAAACATGCAAATTGCACTTGACACTGACATCTTCTTCTTCTTCTTCTTTAGCTTTTCCCATTCAGATATACTGACATTTTTCATTTTGTCATCATTATTCCGATATTTTTTACATTTATGATTAAAAATATAAGTTCTATTTACATTTAATGATATGTACAGTATTATTGCGTACTGTAAACAAGAATATGTAATTACATTCTGTTCATTCAAATTATAATGAAATACCCTGAGGCACAGAAAGTGATTAATATTGGCCAATGAGTGTTCAATTGGTAATGTCAAATATTATGCCCTAAAAACAAACAACTCTAAATTAACATTACACTCTATATGACATTTTTATTATATGTAATTATAAAATAAATAAATATTGTGAACAAATTTAGGCTTAGAATTTGAGAAATCGTTCTTCCTCACACACACACACGCACACACATACACATCCGTACACACACACGCACACATACATACATCATGGTAAAAATATTATAACCCCCCCCCCTCACCGCGGGTTTGACCGAAACCCGAAACGTCGGTTGTGTGAGAAAATATATGCTGGACTTCACTGAGAATTCGAGAAATTGTTACCACTAATCTATACCACAGCCGAAAAATTTCCCACATTTATATTTATTTGCTTTATTTATTTAGTTCAATAATTAATGTTTACTTTTGAGAGCAAGCTTTTTTAAAAGGCTATAAAACCGAAGCAATACCTGTTGAGATACTCAATCTTATAAGAGAGAAGTGATATATTTCCCACTTACAACTTTAGGTTGTTTACCTTAGTTTCAAATTAGTTTCCTGAGTTCCAATAGTTCAACTTAAAGAACTAAAAATAAAAGAACTAAGAATAGAAAGTGCCCGAAGTGAGAAGTTAAACAATAGATTCATTACCAAATGTTAAAAACAATGTAGCATTATAAATTATGATTATTATATATTATTAATATCCATTATTATGGGAAACTAATAATTAATTATGCAAATTTTAAACAAACTTTCATTTTACGTTATATAGTGAATAATCGAACTCTAAAATAACACTGGTAATTTTATACGTATTACAGATAAAATGTATGTAATATTATATTATAATCACAATGTAGAAATTGGAAATTTGATTAAGTATTAACAATTACTCCAAATCTCACCAATGGTGCAGAATTTATTTTTATTATACTATTAATTGAAATGGATTTTTTTTCTGTTCCAAAATTCACAATAACAGTGTTTGAAATGACCGCCAATCCTTTAAAACAACCAGCGATTTTTTGGATGAATTAAAGACTTTAAAAAAATGTTATATACAAAAAATTATCAAGAATAAGGGGATAATCTATCTTATCAGTAGTAACAAACCGAAAATCCAATCAGTGGTTCTTAATCGGTAGAACAAAATTATATTTTTTACCTATCGCTAAGAGAGGTATAGTTGGAGGAAGAAATATTTCGAACTGACTTATGCAGGGTTTACAATCTTTTATGGACGGTTGGGTTTGTTTGTGGCCAGGACTCATAAATTATTCGAACTTGAAGTCATCAATTTTAGGGTTAGAAATGGGCCGTATTTAATAATGATGTTAGAAGAAATGTATTTTAAACGCATTGTTATTTGAATACAGATTTAAAAGTACATAATTAGGAAACATCTTATAATATTTTAATCTCTTTTCACTTTACAAATTGACGTTAGAAAATATACACTTAAAACGAATTATTATTTTAATACAGATTTAAAAGTACATATTGAATGCAAATTTCGGGTACGACCCAGGACAGAAAACTCTACCTGGCTCAGAGTACCATTACCGCAAAGTCCATAAAACTTTATAACGATCAAGTGGCAGAATCTATAATGAGTTCCAAATATTTCTTCCTCCAACTATATTGGATTCATACTAAAAATCGCATATACATATTTTAATGATTAAACCCGTTTTAAAATTCTTTTAATTACTATTTTTTGAAAAAATTTGTTGTTGCTAGTATTAAAGAAGAGTAAATTCTCTATCTGATACACATAATTATTTTATTATATCTTTTACATGTTTAGAGATAAAGATATACAAGGTGTTTCAGGACTAGTGTAACAAACTTTAACAGCTTATTCCTGAGGTCATTTTGAGCCAAAAATGTCATATGAACATAGGTCCTATTCCTTCTAGTTACCAAAATACAAGAGGTTGAAGTTCTATAAATAACACGAAATTTTCTAATTTTTGTAATCTTTTTGTAACTTAACATTTAACATTTTCTCTAAATTCATTAGTTCACCCAAAAAAAAAATGGTGGTTGCTTTAAAGGAAACATCCTGTATTTCGTGGTCAATCGTAACATTATCACGTTTTGCCGCGTAATGCAATTTTATTGTGTCTGTTCGATAATAGAATAAAAACGTAAATGGATTCATTGAAACGAAATGATGATTTCGACATGGGTCGCATGAAACAGTGGCATAGCATACATCGCAATGAAAAGTTAAGGATAATCAATTAAAATACACGCTTTAAAAAGTCTCTATGCAGGGTTAATTCATCATGCCATATTGAAACTATTACAGTAAATGAAAACAAAAACGGTTGCCCTCTTTTGTCACATGTGGTCTGTAATTCTATTGTGGGAGTAATAAATGTTTTATTTTCTACTAGGTGTCTAATTTCTCACTATAATTCAATAATAGTGATAGTTTTAACAGAAAAGTGATTTATGAGCTTCAGAAACTATTATTTCAGATAACATACTATTAATTTCATTTTTACCTTCCGTCACCTCTATGCAAGGAAAATATTGTCTTTGGTCAAAAAATTCAATGGTGAGTTTTCATTGAATAAGCACGTTTTAGAGTCTTTACATTACGATTTTACTGTTTTTACGATGATGTCTGTATGTGTGTGTGGACGTGTGTGCGTGTGTGTGTGTGTGTGTTCGTATGTGTGTGACCGCGGTTTCGGCCGCGATATCTCCAATACTAGAATTCCAAAAATTATAATTCTTGCGTATTCCTCTTCCTTACAACCATATGCAGACTTGATTAGATTTTGGTTATAATTGGTGGAATGAAGACGACACGCAAAACAAAATGACTGGAAGAAGAAAAGAAAAACTAAAGAAGACGAAGATGTCAGTGTCAAGTGCAATTTGCATAGTTTGTTTATGAAATAATTTTACTGGAAATATAAGATCTTTTGCAAGAAAATTTATGTATAGGGCGCGTCCAGTAACATGACTTTGCTGACTCTGGCAAGCAGATATGGGGACCCGTGTTAAAAACAGCAATTAATTATGTCCATAACTCACAAGTGTCATAATTTTTCATTCAAAATTTCATGATTTTCTTATTTCATGTGGTTTGTTTGTTATCAGGAGTATGGAATTCAGTTGCCGAGAAAGGGAATTATAAAATACCAAAAATTTATAATCTTTTGTAAGAAAATTTATGTATGGAATTTGTACATAATACACAGGATTGATGGAAGATATTGTGCTGGCCACATCAGATTTTTTGTTACATAAGATAGGGCGCGAGCAGTCATGTGACATTGTTGGCCTTGACAAGCAGATATGGGGGCCCGTGTCAGACTGATAATTAGTAATTATGTACATAGATGTCAAATGTCAGAATGTCAGAATTTTTCATTCAAAATTACAATATTTTCTAAATTCACGTAGTACGTTGTCACCAGGAGTGTGGAATTTACTTGTCGAGGAAAATAAACCATATGGAATTGGAAAATCATTGAATTTAGAATGAAAAATTATGATATTTGACATCTAAGTACAAAATTTTATGTCATACGGGTTTCTACTTATTAAATTATTAAAAGAAATATGCAGCAATTTGTAGCAGTATGAATATATATATATATATATATATATATATATATATATATATATATATATATATATATATATATATATATATATATATATATAATTTTAAAGTTCTAGGTCTTTAATGTTTCAGTTTTTGTTTTATAAATCGCTGAAAAAACATTGCTTCAGAAACCAGTACAACATAAAATACTATTATTTATTGATGAGTTTTTACTAATATCAATATAATATTGTACGTGAGGCAAGTAAAGTTATTTAGAACGGATCATAATTTAATTCATATTAATATTGAATTAAACAATAATAACCTATTATTGTTGTTGCATTAACTCACTAGCACTAACATGCACGTATGTAATATTAATTTAATTTTCTGAGTAATGATGCAAAATTTCAATGCATTGCTTTCACTGATGAATGATCAATGCATATCTTGTATATACATTACCTAATTACAATTATCCATATTATAGGATGTGTATTTGTGATAGATTACATAACCTATATTGAATATTATGATAAATGTAGACCAAATAGACTATTTAAAAATTCAATATTATTGTATGCTATTTTCTAATCCTGTCTTGTCATTATTATTAAATGTGTACCTCGTATATAAACGTCACGGTAGTAAACGAGAGATACTGAATTTTTTAAACAAGGACACAACTTTAGGATGTAGAACTTTCTGTACCTTTAATCCTGATGTAAAGGCAAGGGTAGGATTAAATAAACTTTAAGGGAGTGAAATGGCATGTTTAATTATAGACGAGGTATGCAAACAAGGGTGTAAGATACATCGCTTAAACTTTCTCATATATTAAATTCTCGTGACATTTTATTATATTTTGTATCGTAGAAGCGGTTTTGGTATGTGATAGAAATATTACATCTTGGACCTGGTGAGGATTTTAATTAAATGATAGTCAAATAGACTCATATTGAGGATTAAAAAAAAGGAAGATTTCATATCAAACGTTTTTAGGTTTCTTTAGTACATTGAGCTTCATAAAAAAAATTCCTGGTGAATTGATTAAGATAGTCATACAGCACTGTATTTATATTTACAACGTATTTTTACCTTCCGTCACATTTGGTAAAAAAAGATAAGATTGAAGGACTGTATTGCGGAAGAAATGAGAGAAAAAGGAACTGAATGAGGACGCCACGCAAAACAGAAATGAGTGGAAGAAGAAAATAAAAAATAGCGACCCCTAACGAATGGGAAAAGCTAAAGAAGATCAGTGTCAAATGCAATTTGTATAGTTTGTTTATGAAATAATTTGCCAGACAAAAATTATCCATTTTTTTAAAAGATGTATTAAAGTACTCAATTTTTTTATATAGGGTGACACTGAAAAACGGGCCACTGAAAATAACTTTTTATTTATAATTATTTTTTAATTTTCTTATGTTTCTAAACTAAAGTGGCTCACAAATCATGGTATTTGGCATGATGGTAGCGCATCCGTTTTAACCAGAAATGATATTAACTTTCATAACTCATATAAAGGTAGAGATATTGCAATTATTTTATGTAAAAGGACATACACCTTATAAATCAGAACATACTCATGCGAACTTTTCATTATTCGTGCACGATTTTCAGTGTAACATTAAATAAACTATAAAAATACAGCCAAAAATTTCTTACTGATGTTAGATGATTAAATTTATTAATATTGCAGGATTTTTTGAATCGAAAAATCAAATGCGATTTGAAAAATAGTAATTACAAGATAGAATATGTACGGTGAATCAAATTTTCTCACCATGACTTGCGCGTAATTTTTTTTCTCAAGTTTCAGAAATACCATAAATTTTAAATCGTTTCAACAAAACACAAAACGAAAAGAATATTCTTTGATTAAAAAATATATTTTTTGGTAATACGAGGGTGGATTGAAATGTTTCTGGAATGACATGAAAAAAAAATTATATAACATGGGCTACATTTTATTTTTCTACATAGTCCCCTCTGATGTCAAGAAACTTAGTCCAGGTTTTCCAACTTCTCGATTCCCACCCTCAAATGAGGGTACTTCAGTTGACCATTTATAACCAAAATCTATTCACTTGTTCTTCTGGATGTAAAATTGAGGAATATGAAAAAAAATATAATTTTCGGAATCGTGGTAGTGAAGCAACACACACACACACACACACACACACACACACACACACAGAGACATACATACATACAGACATCATCGTAAAAATGGTAAAATCGTATTATATGGACCCTAAAACATATTTATTCACTAAAAACTTATCACTGATTTTTTTGGGGTGCAAAGCTAGTTCGCCTCTTCGTGGTGCACAATGGGTAACGCTAAAGAACTAGCACAAATCGACGACCAGACAATCCTCGAGATCTCCTGGTCATTACATTCATCACAATAGCTCAAACACAGTGGTAGCGACTAGACCTTCCGGCGATCCACTTGGGCAAACAAGACAGTACTCATATTGATAGCCGTCTTCTATCATCTTGACCAAGTCAGCATCTTCAAATGTACCATCGACCCCATTGAAACGAGCGCCAATTTCAAATGCGACCTCGCCCAACAACTTTTTTTTTATTTATCATTTGATATATTTAAATTATGTGATGAATGATGCCATACGCTAAATAATAAACTGATTTTTTTGGCCAGACAATATCTTCCTTACCTAAATGTGACGGAAGGTAAAAAAAAGACTAGATTGCTTTCCAAAAGCCAAAGCCGTCTTCGTAATTCCGGAAACTTTTCAATCCACTCTCGTATAACGAAATGAAAATAATTATCGATAAGACAAATTCTTAAATTTACTGCATGTGTTATACGAACCTAGGGTCGTAATAGTTTGGCTGGTTTACATATTTATCAAATTATAAAACCTATACAAATGGTGAGAGATTTATACAAAAAACAGACTGAATTATTATGAACCTAAGCTCATAATTTCTGCACCGTGGTAGATAGATAAATAATTTTACAAATGTATTAAAACAAGTATTTATTCGAAAAATCCTACAACACAAAAAATCTTTGAACATAGAACTCACCCGTACTTCTTCTCTGTTCATGCAGGTTGGGCTGCGGCGTTGTAGTCACAACAGTCGGTACACTTCCTCTACTCCACCCCTTCTCATTGTAGGCGAACGCCATGGCTCTATACTCCCTCCCAGCCTCCAGACCAGTGACTGTAAACTCCGGTACGGCTCCCGAGGTGACATTCAGCACCAGGCGTTCGCGACCGTCCCATACCAGAAGGGAGAACCTCTGACGAAGGCCTCCATCGAAGCCCCGCGTGCACGACATCGCAAACGAGTGGTGTGTGCGGTTGGAAACTGTGCAGTTATGGGGAGGGTCTGGTCGACCTGCTGGGACTACGTGGAACACGCATGGAATCGCCTATAACAAGAAGAATTATTATTTTGAAGAGTTAAGCTAGGTTTACACAACTTAACATTAACACTGTTTTTGGTCTTTGTCGCTGAACTTTTGTTTCTGTCTTTGTTGGAAAATTTTGACCATTTCCAGCTCTTAACATAAACATGAAGTTGCAGTGAATGTTTGTTCACATTTTAAACACAATGAAATGTAATAAAATATACTCGTGGCACTTACAAAAAAAGTTTTTATCGTCTTGAAACAGACAAAATAAGGGTATTTTTTCTGTTTGTTTTTTGTTAAATTATGAATAACTGATCTGTAAAGTGAAATTAGAAAATAAAAAACATTTAGCAAATACTATTTAATAAGAAAAGTTACTGAAACAGAAAAATGAACAAAAGTAGCAAAAAAAATCCTTTATTAATTAGGTTTTATAGCTAAGGTACGATTTATTTTGAGTAAGTAATAGTTTGTATTGCCTCCCCGAACTATAAAGACTTCTACCAAATGGTTTGGTAAACTTTCAATACAGTGGGTAACTCTTCGTGGTAATTATTTTTCCACTCTTCAGAGATACTGCTAGATATTGAATAGTTTTTGGGACGGATTATCGACACACTTTGCCTTAACGTAATCCCATAATTTAAGTTAGGACTGCGCTCTGATCATTGTAATAATCGAACATTGACTTATTTTAAATGCTGCTTTGTTATGTATGCAAAGTTACGACGCATGTTGTCAACTAAGATGAAATTTTCAAGAACAAATGGAGCAAAAGATACTATGGAGTCAGCTGTACATTTTCTAATTTACAGAACTTCCACCAAAACACCGTATGTAACCAAAACAAGCTTAATATTTTAATACATCGAAATACCAGCTCATGCCATTTTACTACTACTGTCAAATGGTGTTTTTCAAGGTATGTAATATCCTGAAAACGGTTCTCTTGACATTCATCATGCGCATTCCTGTTCATTTAATGAACACGGACAGAATATATGAACAATAAGGAGCTTCAGTGCTCCATTTCCTCGTCTCTATGTTCTCGCGCAAAACGTAGCAACGGAAATCCTAGGACTTAAACAATATTTGCATATTCGTATTTTTCTGACAAATGTCTTAATCTCTATTATTTAATAGGAAATAAAGTATAAATTTGTATAGGTACAATTAGGAAATGCAAAATGTTGTTGATATAAAACTCGTTGTTAGTATAAAGAAAAAGAAAACATTGTTGTTGTCACAAGTCAGTTAATTCTGGAATCCATTAAAACTGCTCTAATTTCTATGCAATCTTCATTATTTCCCTTGGCAATTTTACATCGTTAACATCTAAGTTTATTTGAAAGTAGGTTTCAACGTTTCAAGTGTCTGTTGAGTTATGAATTATTAAAATATATAATCCAGTATAAAATACTCCGCTAAATAACTGAATATTTAAAAAAAATCTTAATTATGTATAAAATAATTTGAAAACAGTTGAAATATTTATAGAACGATTACAATTTGTTACTTTGAAAAGTTATAAATTTTAAATTATAAATTTTAAGACTGCAATAAACATAAATTTGACATTTGAAATTTGGAAACATGTTTTTCGTATATAAACTTTAACATTTGGATTTAATTATGCTGTATTATTTTAAGACTTTTGTTAATGTTTATGGACAAAGTAGTAAAATCTCAAATTGTTTCAATTTGTACTGTTAATGTTTAGAAACATAAACATGATAATTGAAAATAATAAAGTTATTCTAGGAATGTTTAGATGCTGTAAAGCAATGTTATTCACTATCATTAAGTAATATGTTGATTCCTAACCTTTTAGAGGTTAGGAAGTTTTATGATAATAATAGATTCGGCTCAATATTTTATAATTTTTTTTACCAAAACTTTTAATTGCATATTGAGTTTACTATTTTCTTTGCAATGATAGATTACCCCATTATTATTTAGAAAATTCATTACCTACTTATTATAAAGTACTCGAATGTATGGAAAATGGAAATAAATAATATAGTTATTAATTAAAACTCAATACGGCATGTATATGAATTTCATTTACAAAACAATCGTTACTAATTTAAAGTCAATAATGTAAATCCAAGTATCTCGCAGTGTATTAGTTACAGATATGTTATAATTGCTTCCGGCCTTTCCATGAACACAGATGCGGTATTGGTAAAGTCATTATGGTTTAGTTCTGGAGTTCACTTAGCTTCAATAATAATATACACAATAAATGACAATTAATATTTTACATTATAGATATTACCTACCCATTATCTAAAACTCTCGCTAACCTATTTACAGAATAATTTATTTTAGTAAATATTAATGTCGTGACGTGGCATAATGCGTAGTTTCTATGGAATGATATATTTGAATATAGACCATAAGGGACAGACGCCTAAGTTTTGCTAAGTTAGTATAAATGCATAGCTAGAAGTTCTGTACCGTTGGTAGGATGAAGCAGTCAGATGAAATGTAGATAATGATTGTTATTAAACGAAGGTAAGTATATTTTATAACGTAAAGAAATGTAATAAAATTTAATTGATTTTATTATCCTGAAAATATAACGCTGAAATAATTGAAGTGCAATTACACGAACCTAAGTTTCATTGATGTTGAAGTCCGAGAAATAATAAACCAATTTTGAAGCTGATTCCTGTTGTTCAAAGAAAACACCAATTACTTGTGAGAATTCAAGTTTTTATTACTTTTAAAACGAATAACAGAAAATAGCGATAAAAAGTGATGGTTGCATCGACATATTACTTCGTATGAGCAGAAATGAAAGGCAAAAAGTCGTAATGCTTCTAAGCGAATTTACTCGTAGATTGAAACCTAACTGCAAAAAATATTTTATTACGCTCACCGCTAAAAACGCCAAGTGTTGCGTCTAGACTGGCACCAGGCAGGGGATTAATTAAATTTTATGATTGTAAAATTTCCAGGCACGTACTTAAAATCTAATATATATGTAATAGGTAGGCATTAAATTTAGAATTAATATTAGTTCACATAAGAATTATATTTAAAATTCAAATTCCATAACATGTATATTATTAAATTTATTAATATACACTCTGTATCTCCGAGTTGATCCCACGTCATTAATTTCTGATGCAAGAATTACTAAACTTTTATCTAGCATCTTTGTCGTACATACATAATATATTTGACTTTTATTCGCTATCTTATTATTTTCGGTGTTTCGCAGGGGTATACGTTATCTCTGTCCAGCCGACGGCAAAAAATGGAAAAGAAACTGTATTGTAATAGTCATGTGATAAAGATGATTTTTTTAATTTTTACTCCTGTTCTTAAAACACCACTTAAAAGCTACTGGTTTCCATGGTAATAGGCGTTAAACGACATCTTACACACAACTTGAAGATGTGGTTGCAATTGAATTAAGTTAGCTGCTGTAGATGATGTAAAAATAAGTAACCCAAAATGTGCATTTCTATATTTCTATTGTTTTAATTTGCAGATATAGAAAAATTGTAGAATGTGATTCGTTTTGCAAATTCTTTAGACACTCATTTGTTTTATAGAAGTTGTGATATAATTTAATACTAAAATGATTATTATTGTTAGTTTTAATTTACACGAATAAATTGTTTTATTAAAATTCGTTTATGGCAAAACTCCTCATTTCAGGAGGAATCTAGATATCAGAATTTGAATTAAGCCTGGAGCTAATGAAACTCATTGTTCTCAGGTGGTATCTATATTATTCACCAAATTTTCCAATCACAATTGATTCATTCGTGATTTCATCTCATCCGAGTCTTTGTATTCCTTGTGACAAGGCCTTTGGATTATTTTTTATGAATAGCCGGTAAAAGTCTCATAGCAGCTAGTGATGAATTTCTAAAAAATTATTTTTGGATAATCTTTTTTAATCACAAGAAAAATTCTTGCAAATACTGAGATATAAACCGCCATTTTTTCTCTTTTCAATGATGTATTAGTTTTTATGAAAATATTTGAAAAAAATCGAGATAAATTATATCTCGAAGCTTATGCTTTAAATACAGCTTCATGGTTATACAGTTCAGTTCAAACGTATGTAATTCACAGATAAATGTCACTGTCAATAGAACAATAGTTATAAGGAAAGGAACTTAATACACATAATTTCAAATTAATAACAGTAACGTTTTAAAACGAAAGGAACTTAATATACATGATTTCTAGCATTAGTAAATATGCAGGTATGTATTTAAATAATAAATAAATTATCACGGCATATTACCCATTGCTCTGGGTGTGCTAAACTTTTTTGTACACAGATTTCGGTAATGATGATGACATATGTGTATCGTGCGGGCGTTTACCAAGCGTCACCTCACGGGCACTCATTGCTGGCGTAGAGAATGCACCACAGGGGTCAATTTTGTGCCATTTAAAATTCGAAATAATTGGTGTTGGTAGGGATTGAATCTGGTTCCCCAGATTCGCGACCAGAAATTAAATGGCGGAGGTATTGTGTTGGTCACATCAGATTTTTTAGCAAATAAAACATCAATTTCGGTTTTGTTTAAAATTAATGTTTTCGACAAAAGTCCAGTATTTTTAATTCTGATTAAACTGTCTGTTAACTTAATTGTCAGTTAAACGAAAAATATAGCATCAACATTGTAGCATAAGTTAAAAATTACATGAGTCAATTTTTCAGAGCGACTTTTTTTCCTATAATTAACAGTTTAACCAGGGAAGAAAATAACGGGCATTAAAATACTGGTTTCTTTCTTTGCTATATATGAATATTTTGTTCAGAATAGGTAAAGTTAGTTCAGAATAGGTTAGTAACTTATAACAAATTTATATAACAAGTTCATACTTTGCACGGTATTTGGACCCAGACCATCTTGCTCTGCCATCAGATTATAAAATACATAATTTTTATTGTGAAACGTATTTAATGGAATTATCTAATTCACATTTCGCTTGTTGTGAGTAGTGAACTACGAGCATAAGTATCAATAAGAAGAAGAGTAAATCTCACGTATCTCAAGTAAACACACTCTACTTCTAAGAACTTTAATCGTGGTGTTTGACATTTAATTATCTTAACATAGGTTGAACTTCATGAGTTAAGCGAACTGAAGTAATAATTTAATTTGTAATTTCTGTAATAAACTTACCCCACATTATATTGTTAATGCTGTTATTATCAGAGCTCTTTAATTTATTGCTTTATTAAATACACAATATTATTTCTATTAACTTTGATTCAGCTATTTTCCTTTTTCAATATTTCACGTAAATTCAATCAATGATTTTCAAATGTTATTTATAATGGGACATTAATACGATTATACGTTGCTTCTCGCTGCAATAAATTTCGTTATAAGAGACTCTTGCGATAGCAATTTCAAACCGTTATTAGTCTATAATGATACAAAAAGAAACAAATTCAACTTAAATAGAAATTTGTAGCGCAAAGTTCTTCGACAGAGATGCGGCACCAGCTGAAAATATTAAAGAGTTCCATTATACTTCTTTTTATTTACTTTAAATACTCTACGTATAAGAAACTTCTCTAGCAGACAATTTCTTCAGCCATAATTAAATAGGAGACATTGCGATTGATTTTTCCAAGAACTATTCTTTATTTAATTTGGCCATTTTGGTCCTTGTTTTATTGATACTTTTAACGTAACTATGTAAAAACTTTCAGTTTTATTTATATTAATTTTTTTTTGTTTATACAATGACCTATTTTTTAAACCTTTAATTTATTACCAAATATGTTAACAAATCTGATAATAATTTATGATCGTCTCACGCAGGTTTACGTATTTCTAGCTCTTTGTTTGAAGGTTGTACTAAAATTTCATTGAAATTGTAAAGTTTAAATACTATATCCTTTCTTTACATCACTGAAAACCTGATGGTATGTTTGCTGTTATTAATATGAACAAAGCGAAAGCTATACACCTAATATGATTGTTTGACAAACAATAATTGTTGCGTAAATGGATTATAAGTTTATGTCAACTCATTTTGAGGGATTCGGCCTGATTATATTCCACAAGGCAAATATGATGATTCTACAAACATGATTTTGTTCATTATAACAGAATACATACGTATTTTAAATAAACGGTCAGTATTATATGTCAGTATTTATAAATTGAATATTTAATTTAACTTAATCTGAACAAAATATTCTTTTACATATACATATACGGACCATTTATTTTCCATCTATGGAATAAAAATACTGAAAATAAATACGAGAAGTGATATATATATATATATATATATATATATATATATATATATATATATATATATATATATATATATATATTTGTGAAGTAAACAGACGTAGAATCATCAAGAGCGAAAAGGCACATTTCCACCTATGCTGATACGTTAATAATCAAAATTATCCCTTCCGGGGCACTAAAATTCCGTGTATATTGCATGAAGAACCATTACATCGTTTTAAAGTCACTTTTTGGTGCGGCATTTACGGAGGAAAGGTGAATGGCCCATAATTTTTCGAGGACGGCATCGGTAACACTGTTACTGTAACTGGTAAGCGCTATAGAACTATAATTAACGACTTTTTGCTGCCACAAATTGACGAATTGGGTTTGGAGAACATGTGGTTCCAGCAGGACGGTGCAACCACACACACACCTCGAGCGACAATGGATATTCTGCAGCAAGCACCCGATTTGACCGTTCTAGACTTCTTTCTTTGTGGTTTTTTGAAATCACGGGTCTATACGAACAAGCCACAGACTTTGGTGGCCCTAAAGGAGAACATCCGACAAGAAGTGCAGGATTTATCACCAGAAGTTTTGAGAGAAGTCATGGAAAATGCTGTGAAACGAGCCCAAATCTACATCAACTCTGGCGGGAACCACTTGACCGATATTATCTTCGCGAAATAATGGAAAAAATTTAAACGTTTAAATAATTAATAACATAGTTATTGCTGCAGGAAATCGAGTGATTACTTTTGCGTCATTGTATAAGAACAAAAAATATTATTTTCTGGCCGGATCGAAATGTTAAAATTACTTTACCACTTGTTACTCATGTTTATCGAATTTCATTTGAGGTTATAAGTGCATTTATTTGTGTTTCATATTCATACGTAATATAACAAGTAATATGATTATCATCGATGATATTCTCTAGTGAAACCGAGCTGCAGATTTCACGATTCCGAAGGACGAGTTAAATGTGCTGCTTCGGTTTCACGAGCAATATCTTCGATTATTAATCATATCACGAGGTTATATTTAATGAGAGAATATAATGAATTTTTGTAACACGTTATGTGAACCTAACTTTTGATATACATATTCATAATGTATTAAAACATGGTACTTACGAGTTTTATTTAATATATCGGAGTTTGAATTATTGTTATTACTTATTTTATACTCAAAATTAACTGTCAATGTCATAAATAAAGAAAACAAATTCCTTAGTAACGACTATAAATAAGGTGCCGCAAAATAACGATAACACGCACGGTGCCTATAGACCTTACAGATTTGCTTACAGGTCTTACAGATTTGGCCAGAATTGGCCTAGTCGAAACAAACAAAAACTTTTGAAAGACAAGCGTATTATATCCATCCTTATTACACACGCTTGTTATCATTGCAAATGAGAGAGCTAAATGTATGCTAATTTGCTAATTCGTTCATGATAAAAATAATCTTGATCGGTCTTTTTTAAAAAATTAACAGTAGTGTATTTTGTTATACATTTAACCAGATGAAGTAATAATGTGACTAGAAGCAATAACATTATGGTAAAATTTCATCCGAATTGAGAACCCGTTTAACAAGCAGTAAACTATGGAAGGGAGCGCCGTATATTATAAATTTGAGCATAATGTTCTGCCAAAACTTTGAGCAACTATCTTACATTATATTAAATATTACATAACCCACATTCAGTCATGTAGGATCGATAGGGCAAGAATTTACATGAAGCACCCACTAAAATCCTCTTCATAGAATACACTTCATTTTCACTTCTTCTGCCATAAATTCGGAACGAAGTATAACACGTGTTTTATATTTCAAGCGACAAATTTTAAAACGTTGAATTTATATTTACAAACGTTTTTATGTGTCGTATATCAAACATTGAATTAAAACAACAAAGAACAAATATCATCAGATGTTTTTGCGAGCCCATACTTTTTATTTTTGGATGAATATGGATATGAAATGCTGTAAAATCATACATGAAAATTGATAAGGTGTTCCATAAATTTTGTTGATATCATCACGAAATATGCCAAAAGACACCACAGCACGGTGAATAAATGTTTCAACACACATACTGTCTTCATATTTAAAATCAAACAGCAATTTTCATCCCTTATGAACAATAACTGGTTAAAAACTGAATATTTTGAAAACCAATTTGTATTTTTAGGACCAGTATTCTAGTCGTCTAATATATTCGAAATTCTTTATATTCATTGACGGCATTAGCGGTATTTCTTAAGGATATATGTAATAATAATATACCTACAATTTTAAATATTTAATTAATAATACAATAAGAAATTTTAAATGTACTTCCCAGAAAAAGCTATCTGTAATGTTAATAAAACTGTTGATTCTTAACACTGATATTTTTCATTTATCTGTCATTTATAAACGTTTAAATATCTCAATTGGTTTCCATGGAGTTGTTTGGACAGCGAGATTTATTACAACAGATTATTCTATATTATTATATAATAATATCTCTAAATCAATAGAAGATATAATATATTTTTTAAATATATCAGATTGAGAATTTAAAGATATTTATTATAGTAGTAACTAAATTTTCAAAAAATAATATTTAGAAGCTTCTTCTAAGAAACTACCACTTCCGGTTGACCAGTTGTTACCAAATCCTATTCAACTCTTCCCATTAATGTTAGATTGAGGAGTCCGTGGTTAAATAGGTCTTTAGTTGTATAGAATTTGAGAAATCGTACCTCCAACATCCTAACACACACATATTGTATTTTAGGGATCTTAAAACGTGCTTATTCAATAAAATGCGGATATGCGATTTTTACCATGAATTCAATACCTATATAAAGGGCACTGAAGATATGAATTTCCATCAGATTTAAGCATATTTTACATAAATCACTTTAACCATATAGGCAGAGTAGGTGTGTTTAAAATTTTTGTAATCGTCACCCGAAGAAAGTATAGATAGTGAAAAAGGCCTTTTAGTATATATAGACTAGCGAAAACTCGGCTACGCCGAGCGTCCCCTAGGGCTCCGCCGATAGCATTTTATAATCTATACGTACATCCAATCCGTCTAGGCATACTTTAAACGCGAAGTGCTAACGCTAACATAATTATAAAAATATTATAATCGTTTTACGTTATAGATTGGAAAAAATAGCCTGATTTGATGTATAATCATATTGGCTAAATATTTAGAATAATTTAATATTTATTCTTAAAAACAATATGGCCGAGCGCCTGGGGAATCTGAGGAACCGGGTTCGACCTAGCGAGAGGTAAAAATCAGTTTTATGGCACCAGAGTTGAAAGTGAGATATCAGTGCTTAAAGTAAATTAGTGGCCATGATAATAATTCAAATGAAAAAATAGTGTTTGTAAATAAAAATATTGTATGTGTTATTCTTTTATAAAACATTATGTTAATTCATACAAACTATGTTTCTTTAACAGAAAATCAGTTAAAAATACATTCACTAAATGTATTTTGTGTACATGATGTGTAACAATCTGTAAAATTGTGTGATAACGTCCATGTTATTTTATATGTATTATTTTGTTGCATTACTTATTATAAACCCCGAAAAAAATACAAGTGTGCATTGAAATGGCAGTGTTTGACTGAGATTTCGAGTAATTGTTAACACCTTATACACATCATAGTCGAGAAATTTCCCACATTAAATAAACATATCGAAATATGTCAAAACAAATTATATCTCACTTGAGATATATCTTCATAATAAACACTGAAATGTTTACAAATGTGTATAGGAAACACCAACATTCCTTTTCTCCATTACCATTAATTTTCATAAACAGTGATACATTTATACGAGTTTACTTGCGGAATTTACATTATTTTATAATGCAAATGCATTAGATTATGAAGAGTAGTGTTTAATGTAACATGTTTAAACTTCCCAGCCGTAGTAGTAGGTCTGTTACTAGAGGGAATTGATACAGAGTTACGATTACGATACGAACCGAGTTCGGAACTGCTTGCCGAGATGATACGTACTAGATGAGGTGATTCAATTTTGAGCACATGAGAATTAGATCATGTGGGAATTGAAATGCATGAGGTGCTATCTAACTAACATTGTAACATACAGGATATTTTACGTTTCTGCGTGTTATGACGTTACAGTGAATAAGGTTAGGTACCTGGAAGACAAAAGCAGGCAAAGGGAATGCTAGCTCCTTTGTTCCTTCACTTGTAGTTCATGTAGGATGGGGTTATGTAATATCATACATAAATAAAAATAAACTAATGAGAATTAATGAAAACTTCGATTTACAAGCATATGTACAGAGTGTAAATCGAAACGTGGGCCATATTAGGCGTTTAATTTGGGAAATCAGTTTTTCTTTGCGCAACAGTACCTAATTATTTTATGCAAAAATACTTCAAATAAAAATTATAGATTAAAATAAAACAATCTTGTTTAGTTTTAGTTCCTTATATCAAAAATGTCACGGACGAGACTGGTAGAATTCTTCGTAAGAAGAACATGAAGAATTCGTTTTCTCCATATATTAAAATTCGACATATGTTGAGACAAGTTAAAGACGTCATCCTTCTTCCGTCATCAGATTCCATGTGTCCGCGGGAAAGTTTACATTGGCCAGACTGGTAGAACCATTTCTACAAGATTGAATGAACACCAGCGTTCGATCAGATTGAACCAGCCAGAAAAATCTTCAGTCACAGAGCATGTCCTGGAAGAATTCCACCGAATAAAATTCGAAGATACAAAAATACCGGCGAGACCAACACACCTAAACAACAGGTTAATTAGAGAAGCTATTGCATTGTGCATCGTGCATGGCTTCCTATTTTAAATATGTCGTAATTGTTACCTTGGTTACCTGTTACTAATGTTAATGTTATTATTTATTTATTTATATATTTGTTGATTTGTTGTTCATTCCCTGAAGAAGGCAGTAGTTAATACTGCCGAAACGTAGGTATTTAAATAAATAAACAGAAATAAAACTAAAAAAGTTTGTATCATTTTAATTGAAATATGGCAACTAATCGTGTTGGAAGTATAGTGTACCTACAACAGAGGGAAACCGGAGTGCCCAGAGAAAAACTCTCGTACCAAGTGATATTCATAGCATATAAAGGCTAGTACGATGAGGAATCGATCCGACGACCTTAGTGATACCGGTCTAGCAGAAAAGCCACCAAACCACCACGTTGGCAGGTACTATATTAAGAAAATTCTGATTGACAGATGTCAGTATCAAGCCTAAACTCATAATTCGGTTAGTTTACATTTTCAACAAATTACAAAATCTACACAAATGATTCGGCTTCGTTAAATATAGACTCAAAAACTTAAAAAAAATATGGGCCAAATGACTGGTGATAATAGTTCGACCGGCATTTTAAGGGCATCTTCTATTCAGATTTAGCTTGTACCACATCCCTTTACTTTCAGCGAAATGAAAAACAACTTCAATTTTGGAAATTTTTCTGAAGCTGTAAATGTTGCCCACTAGATCAGAATACCTTGGGCAATTGTTTAGTCGTTGCTAATAACTAAAACAGCTAGAAATTGTAGCGAGACAAAATAATGCATAAATACGACAATTTTGGGACGAGATCGTTTCTGCGTCGACTCCTAAAATAGCAGGTAACTACAACTATGTTCAGATACCTTATAACATGTCGATAATAAACTAATACATCATCGTTACTGCTACTGAGTGGCGTTATGGATACATCAACAGATAAAGAAAATTGATTTTTAAAACTATTTTGTATTGGTGTGTTCCAATTAATTTTCAAGCGCCCATTATCCTTTGGCTATGACAGGATGATAATCCATTGTATTATAATTACAGTATGCACTTAATGCTAACATTAGTATGGAAACAATTATGGCTCGCACTCTCAGTAAACTAACACCAAATTCATGTATCAATCATAAACAATCTCTGTATTCATTTACTGTTCTCCACTAATATTGTGTACATCGTTGAACCGAGAACCATCAACTATCGCATCGCTGTAACATGAGCTAATCCTGAATTTACTGTCCCGCGTAACCATTAGCCAAACTCATAAGGATCGCAGGAGGCTTGTGTCTGTGTGTCAATAGTCAATATCATCGTCTTTCATTAGGGAACAATAGCATTGGATTGGATGACAGTGTACGATATGCTAATTATAACAGGCACTACAATGAAAGTGTAGTATATACAAGGATTAATAAAAAATGTGCTACAAATGAGAGGTTGTGGTTATCATGACCCAAATTCGAATCCGATCAAATTTCAATGAAGTATGTGACGATTATTTTTTCTACTCTGTGTTTACAAGTCATATAGTCAAAACATAATATTACAGAGTGTCACGTTGTAAAATTGTTTTTTGGGATTTTTACCTCCCGTCACCTTTAGGTAAGGAAGGTATTGTCTTTGGTCAAAAAGTTCAATGATGAGTTTTTAGTGAATAAGCACGTTTTAGGACCCATATAATACGGTTTTACCATTTTTACGATGATGTCTGTATGTATGTGTGTGTCAGTGTGTGTGTGACGATTCGAAAAAAAAAATGTTCGTATTCCTCAAGTTTACATCCAAAAGAAGAAGTGATTAGATCTGAGTTATAATTGGTCAAACGGAAGTACACTCATTTGAAGATTTTAACAGTTTTTCTTGAGAAAACTCAAAAAATATATTATTTTCTATACAATTTGATTGCATATTATACTTTATATTCAACAGATATAGAATTAATGAATTATAAATATTTTAAATTTCGTAAATCAGCCAGCTATGCTAACCATCGAAATTGCTAATATATTGACAGATGTAAGTATGAATGAAAAGTAAATGAATGTGGCAGAGATGACGATGTTGAAGTAGATGTTGGGGAAGACACGGAAAGATACGGTAATGAATGGATAAGAAAAATAACTCTATTGTTAGAAATTTCCAGATTGATATAAGAGAGCCGATTATTTAATAGTTTAGTAATATAAGGTAGAAGAAACTGGGGAAGACTAAAGATAAGATGGAAGGACCGTATTGCGGAAAACTTGAGAGAAATGGAACTTAAGGAGGACGACACGCAAAACAGAAATGAGTGGAAGAAGAAAATAAAAAACATCTACTCCTAACAAATGAGAGAAGCTAAAGAAAAAGATGTCAGTGTCAATTGCAATTTACATAGTTTGTTTATGAAATAATTTTACTGGAACAAAGTAAACACTTACTTTTAATAGATTCGTAGAAAATAGTATATTAAAAAACAAGTACCTACCATAAGCACTCTGTTAATTCCAAGTTTGTAAAACGAGCCGCGAGGCGAGTTTTTCAAAGGACGAGTGCGTTAATAATTAAATATATCGCTTTCAAAATATGCGAGCATATCTGTGTACAATCCTTAGACTTATTTAGCAAATAACAAAACCTAAAAACTATGTAACAAATAAAAATTAATAAATTACTGGATTGCAGTCAAATTATTTTATTTAAATTTCGGCCTCTACCGGTTTCGGCATCTATGCCTTCTTCAGAAGGTGATTTTTTACATTTGTATGTACACATTACACCCATCCAGTCAAGAAGCTTTATAATCCACTATAGAACAAAGTTTATAACACTATTTTTGACTAAAACAGTATCACAAAATTGACTTTATAAACGCGAAACAGACACAGATTAAGTTTTATAAATCAATATTTTCTATGGAGCAATTTTAACCAACTATGAGTGTTAGTGCATATTTTGTAATTTAATTGGATATTTTTTAATCATGCATGGACACTGATATGAAAAATGATTCCATTATATACGAAAAAGTTGTGTTCATATCGTTTAGTAATTCAGAAATTTTGGTCGATACAATTTTAATTTCACATGTTCATTACTAAAAATTGATTATTGCATATGCAATGTTTATATCAATTTTGAACTGAAAACAAAATTGCATGACACAATTGGAAATTATTTACCTACAATGACAGTAGTCGACACCATCAACAAATTAATATTTCAATTAAAATTTTATATTTTATACAGCGTTTGAATACTAACGGTCTATGCACTGAGAAGTAATATTATTTTATTCATGATTTCAATTTATTTGGTTTGATGAATTTAAATACGTCAGTTAAATTATTATTATACCAATTAATTTTAATTTTGTAATTCATTATTAAAAGTTTTTAATTTCCCCGCATTATTTAAATTAGAGAAACTTAACTATTTAAATGAATTCTGATTTAAATTCGAAATAGATAAGATCAATTGGTATCCATGGCATTATTTGGGCTGTGAGATTTATTACAACAAATTATTATATAACTTATATTTCTCTATCTCTAAATCTGTAAAAGATATATTAAAATATTTATATGTATCAGATAGAGAATTTACTCTTCTTTAATAAACAAGAACAAAAATTTCAAAAATAATATTTAGAAGATTTTTTTATGAATCTGTTTCTTCCGGTTGTCCAATTATTACCAAAACCTTTTCAGCTCTTCGCAATACTGTCCGATTGATACGTAGTTAAACAGATATTAAGTATTATAGTTTTAGAGAAATCGTCCTTCCAACCTCCCCCCCCCCACACACACACACAAAAAGTAAATGTTGTGTAGTGCCCCGGTATAGGAGATAGTAATGATGGTTGAGAATTAGACAGGGTCTTGTATTCTCGGTTATTGACGCCTTCGAGCTTTCACTTAGTGAACTGAGATGGCTCTCTGCCCGAGTGGTAAAGTAGCGCTCTACAGCAACTAACCGTGTTGTAAGTATGTGTACCTACCGACAGAGGGAAACCGGAGTACCCGGAGTAAAATACTCCTACCGAGAGGTATTCATAACAACACACACACACACACACACACAGACAGACATCATCGTAAAAATATTAAAATCGGATTGTAGGGATCTTAAAACGTGCTTAATCATTAAAATCTGGATATGCGATTTTTAGCATGAATCAAATACCTCTCTTAGCGAGGGGTAAAAACTAAATTCTCGATATCGGATATCGATTATTCATTATCCGCTAGTTTTTTCGGTTTCTTGCCCTATTAAAACTGACTTTAAACAAATAAGTTTTTAATTTACGAACGTGAATTGTTATAAATATTTTTTTTTAATAAAGCCAGAAATACAAAATTGTAACCTTGGCCTCTAACTTAAGCGTGATACTTTAAAATTGATAAAAATATAAAGTATATTTTGCCAAAGCTGACGTCTGGAACAAACAATCAAGTTTAATATTATCTTAATTAAAATTATTGTATAAGCCAGTGTATTCCAACAACTTTACCGAAGTTGTTAAAGAAGTTAGGCATTGCGGAAATAACCAAATCCTCTTCGAAAATAAATTTGTATCCCTCTTTTGTTGATGTTTGCCAAGTTTCCTTGCGTGGGGTGTGGTTGACGGGTTACATTAACTTTGTAATATTATACTAACCTCTTTCGACCTGATTGACACATTAAATAATATTTGCTTATCTTGTTTCTAAACAGTCGTTCAAACTTCAATGATAGCGATTGATGAATTAATGAATTCTGTCAAAATCATTTTTTTTATCTTAATATTTTATCAAGTCTCCCCTTTCAACTCATTAAAGAAATACTGGAAATTTTTATGACGGAAAATATTTTTCTTCCTAGTGGAGACATTTCTTGGCTTGTCGTAGAATAGTGCAAACAGATTTATGCATATAAATTTAAGCTGTCATGGACTATTTCATTCATTCTTCAAGCTTTCGGATGCAGGTTTTGAAGAGAGGTCTTACGCAAGAACAAATTACCCTCACGGAAGTAAGCTGACCAGCATTAGAACGTGATGTCATTTTTAAAAAGATATATTACAAACCCCAAAACATATAATACTATAAAATCTGTGCATTATATGTTGGTATACGTGGTAAAATTTTCAAATTCCGAAAGGGGTATTGATCAGTTTTTAGTCTCAGCATGTAGATGTCGTTTATCATCAACATTATTCTGGTAGTCTTTTATATGAGCCAGGTAGTGTCCTAGTAGGGTACCTCAACGAGGAAATAATATAACTAGACAAAATTTCGTTTGGTTTGTTATGATTTCGGCTGGCCAGACAGAAACAACTAGAGATAGAGATATGTTTAGTCTCGTTTGAGCATTGCTCACTAGAGGCGCAAGTGTTCTTAACAATATATTCTTTAGAAATATGAATTATGATTAAAACCAATAAACGAATTATAATTCAACATATTTTAAGTCAATTAATTCAGTACCTATCTACCTTAGTAAATAAGATATCGGAATAAAAAATATTCTTATTCTTGTTACATTGTTTACAATAACTTTCGCTTCGTGGTGTGTTCTAATTTGAAAATAAATATCTAAAATTAAATTTAATAATTGTGTTCCGTGATTGTTCAGAGGATCTTGATCAAGTATATAATCCTGCAAAGGTGTTAGAATATCTCGTAGCAAATTTCTGCCTTTCAATATTTGCAGCCAAATGGCGAACTGCTAGTGGATCTCGTCACTTATAAAATGTATCTAAAAATGTCTTTTTGGTGCAAGAATATGTCTGAAAAGGGGTTTCAACTAATTAGAATATTATGTGAAAGAAAAAAAAAATTAGTGTAACTTTATATGAACTGATTTGTCGGTTGTGAGGTTAGTTTGTTTTCGTACATATTTATTGTTCGGTAAAGTCAATAATTTTGTATTTTGTAATTATAATACATAATTAATTAATATTTTACATTGTAATTTTTTTATTTTTATAACGATAAACCTATTTTTCAAGGTATTGGCGCTTAAATTTTGACTTTAACACTGGATGGCATCTAGTGACAAATGCTTGAATGAGACTAAATATATCTCTATCTCTAGTTGTTTCTTTCTGCCCAGCCGAAATCAAAACATTCAGTGAGGAGGGATAATGAATGTTTTGTCTAGTTATATTTTCTCGTTGGGGTACCTCTTAGAGACCTGCATTGGTTCCGACTAAGTTCGCGTGAAAAAGGGCCGAATCTAGCTTTTCCCATTCGTTAGGGATCGCTCTTCAGTTCCTTTTCTCTCAAGTCTTCGCAATACAGTCCTTCCATCTTATCTTTGGTCTTCCTCTGTTTCTTCAACCTTCTATCATTAAGCTATTCATTCTTCTTCCAATATATTCTTCATTTCTCCTTATGACATGTTCAAACCAATGTAATCGTCTCTCTTGTATCTTTTTAAAAACTTATTCTCTTACCGTTTCTTTCTGTGTCTTCCCCAATATCTATTTCAACATCAACGTTAAATGTCAATAAATCATATTTAATTGTTAAATCTTCAAATGAGGATACTTCCGGTTCAACAATTACAACCAAAATCTAATCACGTGTTCTTCTGGATGTAAACTTGGAGAATACGAATAAATTATAATTTTTGAAATCGTGGTATTGAAGTTATGTGATCCGAAACTTTCGTCACACACACACACACACACACACACACACACACACACATACAGACACAAATACAGACATACAGACATCATTGTAAAAATGATAAAATCATATTATAGGGACCCTAGAACATGCTTATTTACTAAAAACTGATAATTGAATTTTTTGACCAAAGACAATACCTTCCTTACCTAAAGGTGACGGAAGGTAAAAAGTTTCGGGCTCGGGTTTGGGCGAATCTTAAATACAACGGGTCGGGCTGGGTAGAATTGAAAATAATTTAGATTTGGATGGTATAAAGATGCTGGAGTATCAATAGAAAATGTTTATTGACTAATATTATATATTTTGTTAACAAGCTTATATCGTATCATTTAAATCCATTATCACTGTCTCTAATTACTCTAAATCTTGAGGAGTCTTACAAGAATGACTGCACTGGTGTCGCACGTCTTTGACGTAATTTAAATTAGAAACTTAAATGTTTTAAGTTATTTAATTAAACTTGTGTTAGATGTTATTGGCTTGAAATGAGTCGAAGTGTAAAATCATTCTAATGGTTACATTGCACTTGAGAAGTTAGAGCGGTTAACCTTGAAGTGGCTCTAATTATCCGAACTAATATAGTTAGCGAACGCTCATGGAGAACAATTTACGAGATTTAGAAGTGATTCTAATTATTTAGATTACAGTTATAAAATTTGATTTAAACACATTATATTACTTGCAGAAACCTGTTGTACAAAGTAATTATTATGGTGTAACGTTTTATACGTCAAATTAATAGTATTTATTTTGACAATCAATATTCTGATACTGGCGTAATAAAACGCTACGCTTTTGTTCGTCTCTTGTTTCTAATTCCATGGATAATACTATTAAATTGTAAATTATTAAAAAATCTTTCAGAACTCATATTTCAATTAAAATGATACAACCTTTTTAAGTTTTATTTCTGTTTATTTATTTAAATACCGACGTTTCGGCAGTGTTAACTACTGAAATTAAATTAAAGACGAGCTTCAGAATTTGTCATTCAGAGAAATTGGAAGAAATCCATTAACAATGCTAATGTGAGAGAAGTATTGTTTGCTTCACTTCCTTATGTCAAATATGTCACGGACAAGATTGGTAGAATTCTTCGTAAGAAGAACATGAAGATTTCGTTTTCTCCATATATTAAAATTCGACATATCTTGAGACAAGTTAAAGACGTCATCCCTCTTCAGTTATCAGGGATTTACCAGATTCCATGTGTCTGCGGGAAAGTTTACATTGGCCAGACTGGTAGAACCATTTCTACAAGATTGAATGAACACCAGCGTTCGATCAGATTGAACCAGCCAGAAAAATCTTCAGTCGCAGAGCATGCCCTGGAAGAATTCCACCGTATATAATTTGAAGATACAAAAATACTGGGGAGACCAACGCACCTAAACAACAGGTTAATTAGAGAAGCCATTGAGATATTCAAAACCAAGAGAAATAATCTCAATCATTGTGACGGTCTAGATCTTAGTCGTGCATGGCTTCCTATATTAAATATGTTATAATTGTCAGCTTGGTTACCTGTTGCATATTTTTGTATTTATTTATATATTTGTTGATTTGTTGTTCATTCCTGAAGAAGGCAGTAGTTAATACTGCCGAAACGTCGGTAATTAAATAAATAAATAGAAATAAAACTAAAAAAGGTTGTATCATTTTAATTGAAATATGAGTTCTGAAAGATTTTTTAATAACGTATTTTTTAAATTTGCTAAATATTAAGAAGTTGAGAATAATAGACATTAAAACCTCTCTGACGTCATCACCGCTATACAAATAATGAGAACGAAAGAGATAGGGTGTGTTCGTTCTAGTAAACATCAACAATATTGTTCAAATATAAATTACTAAGAAACGATGTAGATTATTGTCATCAAAGGAATGTTTTTCCTGCAGAATGTTTATAGTTACACAGCTCCAGTACAATAAAGAAAAAGCTGCAACAACATCTAATAGTCCCATAACGAAGTTGTATTGAAAAAAACAGTTAAAGGTTTTACAAGAAAAAAAATCTTCTTCCTACCTGCGACCCCAACGCATTTTTTCCCCAACATAAGAGCGTTCCATAGTCGCTGTCAATATGAGGGGTGTATGTGAGTACACTCCGTCCACCATTTTGTTCAGCGCTGAAAGTGGACACCTCGACGCTACTGGATGCGGTGTTGTTAAACGTCCAGCGGAACACGTGCGCCACTGGGTTGGCGTCCACGCGACACTCAATGTTCACTTGTTCTTGTTTGGCGGCGCCGAACACTCGGGTCGGGTTTTTGCCGCATACTGGTTCGTCTGCAAATAATACATTTATTAAAATGTAATTTTTAATTACGGAGGAGTACAATATGTTGAAAGACAAGTGTTGTCCCTTTTTGTAATACGAGCAGCCCCGTGGAGAGGTTTTTGGTTTAAGTATAGGGCGCGAGCAGTCATGTGACATTGTTGGCATTGACAAGGAGATATGGGGGCCCGTGTCAGAATGACAGTTTGTAATTATGTACATAGATGTCAAATGTCAGAATTTTTCATTAAAAATTTCAAAAGTTAGTGTGGAATTTACTTGTCGAATAAAATAAACCACATGGAATTGGAAAATCACTAAATTTAGAACGAAAAATTATGAATTTTTGACATCTACATACATAATTACTAGCTATCATTCTGATACGCCATATCTGCTTGTCAACGCCAACAAAGTCACACGACTGCTCGCGCCCTTCACTATAAATATATAAACTGAATTCAGAGTTGGATCAATGTTAATTTACTCTTTCAAAAACAAGACTTAATGAGTTCCAATTAAATAAGAAATACTTTTGTTTGTATATATAAAAATAACAATATATATATAACAAGTATACATCCATTTCAAAAGCTATAGAAGAGCAAAATTCGTAATAAAATCCAAATAATATTATTAAATTGAAGGAATTCCGGCTTTATACGAATATAAGAAAAAAGAACTAATATATAACAATAACGGTAAAAATAACATAATGAAAAAGATATTAAATGCAATTTCACAAATGAAATATAAATGAAAATAAAAATAAAGTTATATAGGAATTTTTCTTTATCAATATAAAAATAATGTAAGAATAAAATAATAAATCAGACGGATTATGAAATTTATAAATATATTATTATTCTAGAATAAAATGATCGTAATTTTTGTTATTCAATTAATGAAAATACTTCCGTTTTTGGTTACATAAGTATAGGGCGCGAGCAGTCATGTGACATTATTGGCAAGCAGATATGGGGACCCGTGTCAGAATTTATCATTAAAAATTTCAAGATTTCCTAAATTCACGTAGTTAATTGGAAAATCACTAAATTTAGAATGAAAAATTATGATATTTAACATCAATGTACATAATTACTAACTATCATTTAATACAATAATAAATAATATAATGTATGTACGAGTACTTCCCAGAAAAAATCTTCAGTAATGTCATTGGATTTCTTTATTTCTAAATCTATAAAAGATATAATAAAATATTTATATGTATCAAATAGGGAATTTACTCTTCTTTAATACAAACAAAAACAAAAATTTTCAAATAATAATATTCAGAAGGTTTTTTTAAGGATCTGCTACTTCCAGTTGTCCAATTATTATCAAAACCTTTTCAGCTCTTCCCAGTAATGTCCGATTGAGTAATATGTAGTTAAACAGATATTAAGTATTAGTTTTTGAGAAATTGTCCTTCCAACATACACACACACACACACACACACACACACACACACACACACACACACATACACACAGAGACATCATCGTAAAAATATTAAAATCGGATTGTAATGACCATAAAACGTGCTTAATTATTCAAATGTGGATATGCGATTTTTAGCATGAATCCAATATCTCTCTTAGCGAGAGGTAAAAAGACAAACAATTCTCGGGCAGCCTTAATTCAACAGCCTGTATATGTGAAAATAATTTTACGTTATGCTCCTTGCACAGACAAATAAATTCTGTAAATAAACTTATGCTGTATTTCTAAGGATAAGGGAGATATCGAAGCTCATTTCAAAGACCGCCTGTATAATTTTTATTTGTAATAAAATACATGAATGCCGCCTTATCAATAAAAAGTTTTCATAGCCCTTTTCTATTTTACAGATCTTTCGTTAGCTCTTTTGTTTGATATTGATTTCACAGATATAAACAAGTCTACGGCTTCATGTTCTATAGAATGTGTTGTATATGAAAGATACATATGTATTATTAATGCGAGTGTTATATTCAAATTGAAAGGCTTTTTGCTCCGATTTTATTTTCATTATAGAGCGCTATGTATCAGTTGCACACAATGCCTGTCATCAGAACATAGCATTTAATTTATTGACAGTTGCTGTCAGTCGACATGACTGCAGGCTCACTTGATGGAAATTTAAAAATGTACCCACCACAATTTTGTTAAAAAATTGCGAAAAGAGGGGTTAAGTTCACAAATATTGATTTTTATTGGATAATTACTATTAATTAAATATAAACATCGGTGTTCAAAAAAGTGGGCCCACACAGTAATTTGTCTTTTTTGAAGACATGGAAAAATTAGCGCCTATGTTGCAAACAATATTACCTCCCTCTACCCTTGGTAAGGGTGGTATAGGGATCGTGCTAAAAATCGCATATCGAGATTTTGGTAAATGACCACGTTTTTAAGTCCCTACAATCCAATTTTAACATTTTCATGATGATGTTTGTGCGTATGTGTATATGTGTGTGTGGATCCTCTTAACGCTCTAACTCAAATACTATCGTTCAGAAAAATTTGAAATCTTGTATTCTACCTTATTCTAATATGGAAAGAAACCATTAGATTTTGGTATGAATCGGATAACCGGAAATGGCAGTTTACTTGAAGCTCAAAATAGTTTTTCTTCAAAAAATACCTTTAAATGTTATTTTTTCGCAAATTGTTATTATAAAACTTACAGATTATTTCATTTTCTACAGGTTTGCATTAATACTTTTTCTATATATTTTATGGATAAATTTATAAAATAATTTAAAAATTATATCTCGGAGCTTATGCACACAACTCTATGGTTTCACAGTTCAGCTCAAATGTATGTAACTGACAGATAAATGTCACTGTCAAAAAAATAATCATTTCAAATTAATAACAGTAACGTTTTAAAAGAAAAATTGTACATAGAACAATAGTTATAAGATACATAATTTCTAGTATTAGTAAATATGCAGGTATGTATTTAAATTAGAAAATAAATAAATATATTATCACGGCATATTACCCATTGCTGGGTGTGCTCACGGGTACTCATTTTGGCGTGGAGAGTGCCATTTAAAATACGAAATATTTGATAGTAGGAATTGAATCCGGTTCCCCAGATTCGCGACCAGACGCACGCGGCCATGAGACCCCATAGGTATATGTATTTAAATTAATAAAAAAATAAATGGCGGGAGGTTTTGTGTTGGTCACATCAGATTTTTTTTCTGCAATTATTCATAAAAATGAAAAACATATAGCAAAGGATAAAAATTCACTGGATTTAAAGGTTTTTAAAAAGTTTTCACTAAATCACTAGATTGGTTAGAAAATTAATAGATGTACTGAAATTTCACTAGACCTGGTAAATTTGATGACAAGCGAAGCTGTACAAAAGAATTTGTCACACAAATGTATATGAAACAGAAAAGGTGCTAGCAATTTCTTTCAAATTTCCGCCCAATCATCATCAACATTCCTTTCCCTAAAACAGCAATAATCACAAACTAAAAAAGTCATTTCCCAAATTAGACTGAATATAAATAAGAAAAATGCGTTTTTAATATGATGGATAGGATGAATAATGAATAAACATCACGCTATCCCCATTCCACAAATAGTTCCCTCGTTGACTTACATTTGACATCTAAGTGGATGGGGTTGCTGTCCCGGCTCCCCTCAGAGTTGGTCGCGGTGCACGTGTATATGCCGCTGGTCGTCTTGGAGACGCTCTGCAGTACCAGCGTTTGGTTCGACACGATGATGCCGGCCGTCACGTTGTTTACCAATCGACGGCCCTGAAACACATGACAGTAAGGATGATAGAGATGTTTATTTTTGGTAAAGATGAAAATATGTGGGGGATATAGTGTTTGAGAAATGTCAAGAAATGAGGAAGATTTTGGTTATTATTGTCTAATTATAATAAGTACCTAACTTTTACTCTTATCATAGACAAAATGCTCCAAAATAGACAATATCTATACATAGGTTTTAATTATATTTCGATCAGCACACCGCTAGTTTACAAAAATTACCTAATATTAATACTGACAATAAGATTTTTATATAATGAATTTCCTTGACTAGGTATGTTACGGGAAGTAATTTTTTTCTGGGTTTTCGTCAATAAACTTCCCGCTACCCTTGATCAAGGGAATACTCTAACTCAAATACTATTATTCTGAAAATTTTGAAACCGTGTATTCTTACTCTATATTAATATGGAAAGAAGCCATTAGACCAGGCATGTGCAACTTAGCTAAGACCTCGGGCTAGGAAGCAAATATCACATCAAATCGCGGGCCGATAAATTCCATTCCAAATTGACTAAATAAAATACAAACCTTTATTTCCATTATATATAATAATAGTTTCTATAATAATTAGTTTCTGAGGCCCATGTTTAGTAAGATTTGAAAATTGTTACAAGGGCCGTAAATCAGATAATCGGATATGACACTTTACTTGAAGATCAAAACAGTTTTTTTACGAAATATACAATTAAATTACATTTTTAGTTGTTATTATAAAAATTAAACATTATCAAATTTTCAATTTTGAAAAATGGCTTTAAGAAAACAAGTTGTAGGTACAAAACCTAGTTTATTTATTTATTTTTTTAACATCCCATCCATCCCACAGGATCGAAATCCCAGTTATGGGGTAGATGCACATATAACACAAAATGGTTACAAACAACTATAATTCAGCACAACGAAAAAAAATTTATGTAAGTATAACATGAAAATTAAATTAAAATGTTTATTAATGCCTGCTTGAAGTGTCTGAGTGATAAGTAATGAATATCAATATCTATTGATATATTATTAAAAATATAGTGAACATTGAATGTGTACTTATTTCTGGAAGATAGTTTCAAATTTTTTTATTAAAAATTACTTGTCTATAAGTATGAAATAGTTTTAACATAAATTTCATGGGTAACTAGTATTCGTAATTTAAAAAAAAATAGTTACATTTTGCATTATATGTGATAAAAAATACGTAAATTAATTTTTTTGTTGTTTGCTGTTTTCACTACGTTTCACGACATAATTAATCTGTATTCATTAAATATGTTTTGTGAAACCAACAATTTTTTAATATAAAATATTCTAAATTGTACAATCTTTGTAATATTTAATTATATTTCATTAAAGAATAGCTTAAAATACGCCTGATCTGTGTCGTTACTGTAATTTAGTAAATTTTTCTTCGTTGATGCTACAACGTCGTTGTTGCAGATGTGCAGACGATGCTTTTGCGGATAAAAATATCTCAGCAGAGCGTAATGACGAGTACTTAATTTTTTAGCTGTAGTAATTAATGTCTAATCTTCGTCACGCGATATACTCGTTAGTAACTAATTTGAATTTAAGGGCAAGATTTTGGAATAAAAAATTCATTTCCAGTAATAGTATTACAAAGGTTTAATCTATTAGATTGAAGAATCTGTATCATTAAGAAAAATTGGAGCACTAAGATAAATGGATATAAGAAAAAAAAATGATGTGACCTTTCGTCAGTTCTAAACCTTTTTACAATTTCTATATGAATAAATTTATAAAGTAATTTATTATGTAAATCCTGGAGTCTATGGTTTAAAAATAATTTAAAAACAAATAATAATAAAGGATGATCAATATACATGACATATGTCACATCAAAGAAATATAGTAAATGAAATACAAATTTATAGAGGCAAGGCAGTGTTCATATTTTTTGTTGCTTAAATATGTCTCTGCAGGAGGCTAGATACCCCAGTTTAAACATATTTCTTATTGTTAATTTTTGTAGCTTAAAGACTCTCACGGCAGCACAAGAATATCCCCAAAAGATGATGCCATAACTTAAAACTGATTTAAATTTAGCAAAATAAAATGTTTTAGCCGGTATAATACCTGATATATCAACAATTCTTTTTATAATATAACACATGGGTGCTAATTTTTTGTATTTGTTGTCAATTTTTGTTTAAAATAAGACCACAAAACTTTAACAACTTCAAGTTGCAAGTTACTATTTATTATACGTATTCCTATATCATGTAAAGGAGCTGAGTACATTACTAAATGTGTCACTTGTACTTAACCACGGAATTGGTCAAGGGGTTGGTTAATTATAACAGTGTGGTGTTTTTTTATAGAAGAGTTGTTCAGGGATGTGATAAAAATGAAACATATACGCATGCGCAAGCGAAACCTAGATCCAGATGGCCCTGACTAGGATACGACCCCAGAAAGGCGACTTTGGATAATTGATGTGAGTCGGATAAAATGAGAGATTAGTGGTATTAGTGTAAATGGAAGGCGAGAAAGAGAAGATTAAATTAATTGATTCCGTTAGATGAAAGTGAAATTTCAGTTTCAAAAGTCGAAGTAATGATTGCATTATTTGAACAGCATTCAGTTTTGCACATTACTATTTCATAGTCAAAACTATTTTATGTTTATGTGCAATATATTTTATCATTAAGAATAACTTCCATTCCAATTCCAAATTAGTTTTGATTGTTTTCCTTTAAAAATAATCTAGTGGCAGCATTTCCATTTCGGCTTCAATATTTCAATATTATATATTATTAATATCAATTTATTTATATGGTTTAAGAACAGTCAAAAATAAAATTTTTCAAGAATACATATAATTAAATTTAAATAAGACAAGTAATCTGACAAACCGAGTTATAATGAAAGTACTAATTGAAAAGTCGGTGATCTCCTAATGAAGAATAAAAACAATGGGTATAAGTAATCCGATTTGATTAGATCCACGGATATCGTATGTGCTCTAGTGCAGACGGTTTTTAATTAAACGAATGTGAAGCACTGAGGGCGAATGGAACAATTCAATCAGAATATTTAGGCGTGGCTAATTGCTTGACCTTGTTGACCTATCGATGCTCCGATCTCTTTTGTCTATGACCGATGATTATATCGGTAGCGGCCTCGGTCGCCTCTGACTTGGTCGACGTTTTATTTGATCCTTTGACCCACGATCGCCGACCCTGAAATCCACGCTTTCCAGAACAATCCTATTATATTTCTTTTCATTATATGCCCAATTAAAAGCGAAATTCATCCTTGTTGTAAAGTCTTTTGTTATGAAATAAATAAAGTAAATACGATATCAATTTTGCCATGCAGTGCTAGACAGCAAGTTTTAGACATTTAAGCTATTGTGGAGAGTGTGTTATAGGGATAATGTTGACACCGGAATATGTTAACTTGGGTTGGATAACAACCCGGATTATTACATAACAGCTGGTTATTATGAAGTGACTACATGTTGTTGTTACGGGAGACAAGAAATGTGGTGGTTATTGAAAACGATATGATATACAATAACTATAAAACGTGCGTTGCATATACAGAGTATTTGATTTTAGAGTAAAAGAAAAATGTATTGTATGATTTTTTTCCGCCGGAAAAATTCATTGCAAAAAATCTGTTGTGGCCAGCACAATACCTCTCGCCACTTCCTTTTTTTGGTTACATAAGTATAGGGCGCGAACAGTCATGTTACATTGTTGGCCTTGACAAGCAGATGTGGGACCCCGTTTCAGAATGATAATTAGTAATTATATACATAGATGTCAAATGTCAGAATTTTTCATTAAAAATTTGAAGATTTTCTAAATTCACGTAGTTAATTTGTCAACAGGAGTGTGGAATTTACTTGTCGAGGAAAATAAACCACATGGAATTGGAAAATCACTAAATTTAGAATGAGAAATTATGATATCATTCTGACATGGGTTCCCATATCTGCTTGTCAAGGCCAACAAACACACATGACTGCTTTCGCCCTAATGTATTTAACATTTCTTGTATACACACACTCTACACCAAAAATTCTACTTATATCTATTCCTTATATTTAGATTTTTTAAATTTAAATTCATTCTATGTAGAAATTTTGTCCTACTCTTCTAAGTTTTCGAGATGTTTCCAATTCATTGTCGGGAGTAACAGTATTTCTGGGTATGGGTATGACTAATATACCTATAATATTAAATATTTAACTATTAATACATTAAGAAATTATATAATGTATGTACTTCCCAGAAAAAGTCTTCAGTAATATCTCCGGATGAATAATTTTTTATTATATACATCCACCATACGTTTTTTATATTTGACGATTATTTACAATTTTAAATGTCTGTATTTTTTTTCAACTCAACATTTCTAGCCTTGATGAAGACTATGGTATAGTGGAAACGTTGGCATTAATAAATTTTATTATTGACTGCAAGTCCGAAGCATCGTTTCCATCTCCATCCCAAATACAGTCGAATATCGTAGTTCAAATTACTTAAAACTACTCAATGAACTTCTGTATTATTAAATTCATCGTGAAAAGTTCACGTTTATTTGTTTTTACCATTTTATTTACCCTTCCCTTAAATCTGGTCGTTTTTGTAGACAAAAAGTAAAATTTATCGGCAACAACGAGCATTTATCTTACTCTCCAAATATAATGCTCGATTAAAACCTTATTTTATTACACCGATCAACAAACTGAAATGAGCAAATCCAATAAATAATAACAGCATTTCATGAAATGTGCCATTGTAAAATTTGCATATTCCATCGTCGTCATGATAATGTTAATTGAATATCGTAAGATATTTGATAATTTGAAAAACGTTCGCATTTCTTTGAATTTAATTTGCTACAATGCCAGATATCAAAGCAAGAAATAATAGTAAAATGTCATTGTGTAACATTGTACGTATCCGTTATAAAATTTTATTGAAGTGTTCTACATCTCCAGCGATATTAAAAATTCTACAGTTCTTGGGAAAATTGAATAAGAGAAAAAACAAAACCTTATCGAATTTGCTGCCTTCGAATAAATATTTCGATGAAAAGAAGAATTTTGATGTAATTTTCTATATTCTTAGGTAAAAATTTTTGTTAACTTCTTTTGAATACAACTTTTTGTTGAATTTATTGACGAAGCGAAAGAAGTTTAAAGAAAATGTAACTGAATAGAAAAGCGCGAAATGGTCGTAATCGAGTCCTAAAAGATTTGCTCACCTTTGTTTTATAGGAAGGTTAACGTTTTATTACCCTGTAACAGAGAAAAGTCTGCATTCCCTCCAGCACAAAATATATTTCTCTTCTATCGACAGACATATGAATTTAATATAAATAAAATTTGGCTCTCTTTACCAGAGACTAGAAATTCAATAAATAAATCACCATAAAGTTTATTTATTATTGTATAGAGTTACTCTTTTACGTTGATAATGTAATCTGTAAAAGAAAAGTTCTTCTATATACTTACATTTTAGAATTCAAATATTCAATGTATTTAGAAAACTAATAATGGATGTAAAAATAATCTGCCGGTGTTTTTCTTTGTTCCTTTATATCTTACTGATAATTTTTTTTTTTGAAATATTAAAGTTTATTCTATAAAAAATCTGATGTGGCCAACACAATACCTCCCGTTTAATTGATTTTTACCTTCCGTAAGGTAAGGTAAGGAAGGTATTGCCTTTGGTCAAAAAATTCAATGATGAGTTTTTAGTGTATAAGCATGTTTTAGGGTCCCTATAATACGATTTTACCATTTTTACGATGATGTCTGTATGTATGCGTGTCTGTGTGTGACAAAAGTTCCGGATCCCATAACTTCAATACCACGATTCCAAACATTATAATTTTTTCGTATTCCTCAAGTTTACATCCAGAAGAACAAGTGATTAGATTTTGGTTATAATTGGTGAACCCTCATTTGAAGATTTAACAGTTAAATTTGATTTATTGACATTTAATATTATTATAACTTAAAGAAATTATTCTCTATACGATTTGATTACATTTTATACTTCATATTCAATAGATACAGAGTTAAAGAATTTAAATTTTATAATTCAGCCAGCTATGCTAAACATGGAAACTACTAATATATTCATATAATTCAAATTGACAGATGTCAGTATCAATAAAAGGTAAATTAATGTGGCAGAGATGAGGATGTTGAAGTAAATGTTGGGGAAAACACGGAAAGATACGGTAAGAAAATAACTCTAGTATTACAAGTTTTTAGAAAGATACAAGAAATATGATTACATTGGTTTGAAAATGACATGAGGAGAAATGAAGAATTATATTGGAACAAGAATGAATAGTTTAGTAGTAGGATGTTGAAGAAACAGAGGAAAACCAAAGATAAGATGGAAGGACTGTATTGCGGAAGACTTGAGAGAAAAGGAACTGAATGATAACGACACGCAAAAATAGCGACCCCTAACGAATGGGAAAAGTTAAAGAAACAGAAGATGTCAGTGTCAAGTGCAATCTGAATAGTTTTTTTATGAAATAATTTTACTGGAAATTTAGAATCTGTTGCAAGAAAAATTATGTATAGAATTTATATATTATACACAGGATTGACGTACGGTATTGTGCTGGCCACAACAGATTTTTTATTCATGTAAATACTTAAAATTAAATTAAATTTAATTATAACGGATTTGATCCCGACCGACGCCAAATATTTCGAATTTTAAATGACACAAAAATGATCTCTGTGGTGCACTCTCTACGCCAGCAATAAGTACTCGTGAGGTACTTACCACGGGTAGCGGGAGGTAAAAAGGATTTGAGCAAGTGGGCAACCCTGCCTGTAAATTAAAAGGAGGAGGTGCCCGCCTATTGTAAAGATAGGTTAGAATTTTTAGTTTTTCTTTGTTAATAAGAACGAAACATTTTTGTTTATAGAAAACATACATCGACCCTGACCGACGCCAAATATTTCGAATTTTAAATGATACAAAATTGACCCCCTGTGGTGCAGTCTCCACGTCAGCAATAAGTACCCGTGAGGTGACGCCTGTTAAACGCCCGCACGGTATAAATATGACATAATCATTAACGAAAGCTGTGTAGTATCCCGTGATGATATGTTTGTTTTATTTTTTATTTTATACTTATCAAAGAACAAGCAGCACTCCCGTCTTGGGCCCTCCAAAAAATTGTACATATATTCGAAAGTTTATTTCAAAAAAAGGTAAGTAAAAGTTATTAACAAACCTAGGATTGTTATGAGTACCACAATTGCTGTGGATAACGGTTTGGAGCAAGGATTTTAAGATATCTAAGGATTGTTACGATTAATAACTTTATTCCTAATATTTATAATTTTAGAATAAAATAAAACGTGTTAACGATTCACTGACTTCATTTTGTAGACTGTTGTTGACATGTCAGTATGGTAATAATATTACCGTACAGATACAGTTAATATATAGTTACCAGCCCATTTTTCTACATGTAAATAAAGGCTTAATATCCTGAACGAGTAAAATAATTATCAAAAACTAATATCTATACGAGACTTGTATATAATGTAAAAAGGATTCCTATTCATGACGGGAGACAAGTAAAAAATCTTTTTTTAAAGTAGTTAAAAAGAGTATTTTTATTCCTTTTATCAAAATATATAATAATATATTCGTATCATTATATTGCCTGATTGGAGCTTCAATATACTTTTATATCGATATATTTATGAAAATATTTTTGATTCAATATTATTTACTGTATGATAATAATTCAATGTCAGCAACATCAAATCCAGACCCAACAATTTCTATTTTCAGATCCATTATTCTATTCAAAATAAAATACAAGTGTTTGCTAACAGAAAAATGTAAAACATGACGACATACAAACGAACAGTATTATTCAGTTGTTGTAACAAATTTTACTAAAAGCATAATGCGCCATTACAAGAGTTTACCTATTATAAAACTTTCCATAAAATAAGTTTTAAACTTGTATTAACCTACTTACGGAATTTAGCGTTTGTTTCTGAATAACAACTGATAGCAATTTATAACAAACCCTGGAGATGGCTTAATAGGCTCTCAAAGAGAATATTTGCATAAACCTTAAAAATCACATATAATTTACCAGCTGAGAACGGAGGCAGCAGGAAATGAAGTTACGAATATTTCAATATCGATAAAATTTTCAGAAGCGTTACAAAGAAAAAATTTCTTTCTCACATTTATAACAATGTTTCTCAAAGTTTTACCACCAACATCGGCGGTAAGAGATACGTATATGAATCATGTAAAAAATCATATATCGAAATTATAATGACCATTCACTTTTTATGGTCCTTTGATTTTAAATCTGTAAGACTAATGGACGCTTGCAACAATATTTTAAATTTAATTGAGAATTAAAGACACAAATAATTAAAATCAACACATATGTTTTACACGTTTATAAACTGATTTATAATTGTGGGTAATTTCTCGACTGTGATGTGGATTAGGTGTTAACAATTACTTGAAAGTTCAGTCAAACAGCATTTATTCTTACTATAGCAACGTTTAGGTGCACCCTTGCACCTTCTTCAGGGTCTACAACAATTATACAACAAAAATGTAATACATACAAAATAACATGGACATTATCACACTTACAGTAAGATCTTACAAATTGTTGATCTGCGATGTTCGCTCATCCGGATCTTCGAGTAACGTTTGGTCGTTCCAACGTATATGACTTTACAGTTGTCAGTGGAACAATGAACTATATAAACCACGTTTTATTTGTCGTTCTTGTCCACTCAACACAGAACAATACGGCAAACAAATGTGCTCTGCAATAACATCAATGCAAGAACTGATATTCAAGGACTTAACAGCGTATATTTTGGCGTATTGGATAAGTTCAAAAAAGAAAAGGCAAATTTCATGCCAAACTGAGTTCAATTAAATTCCTTCATTTTATTTAAATTCCTACAACTACTTCCTATATTATTATTGGTTTACAGACGACCAATAGGAGTCCGTATCAATGATGTCACCATAATCCATATTATTCGGTTGTCGTTTTTTAGAGCAAGTGGATGTGTGTATGCTGTTTGAACTTTTGGTACGATGTTTAATAAATTAACTGAATGTTTTGTACGAATGTATTTTGTGTACATGAATTGTAACAATCTGTAAGATTTTACTGTAAGTGAGATAATGTCCATGTTATTTTGTATGTATTACATTTTTGTTGTATAATTGTAGTAGACCCTGAAGAAGGTGCAAGGGTGCACCGAAACGTTGGTATAGTAAGAATAAATGCTATTTGATGAACTATTGAATAATTGTTAACATCTTATCCACATCACAGTCTTAATTAGATTGCAAGTTCAATAATTTAAATATTTCTTTTTAAAAAAAGAACATCAAAGATGGCCCCTTAAAGGCGCATCAAATGTTCCATTTAACCTGTGGTATCTCTTATATGTCATTTCCGATATCCTATTAGTGACCTTCGATATCCCGATATAAATACGAGTAATGACGAGTATATTCTCTATATTTGATTGCTCACATATCCCAAATTTATTTGTTGAAGCAGAAATGTGATTTATTTTAAATCTTCTATCCCTGGCAGCGGGTTATTTGTCTCCGTGGCTGGTTGTTCGCCAACTTGACGAAGTAGTAACTACGCTAATTAAATTTTATACATACACAAACACGTCATCAGTGTCGTTTGCTCCATGCCATATCATCCGGCATGGCGTGGCAAGTGGCATGGAACAATTTACAGCCTGCGCGACGACACCTACAAATCTTATAATGGAATCTGAAGGGGCGGTGAATCACATCAAGAACCACTTGTATTCGGGAGAGAAAATCGTTGCTCACTTGTTGACATTAGGATCGAACGCCGGTGAGACCTGGTAAACATGCTTCTTGCTTCGTTATTTTTCTTACATTTCGTATTTTGCAGACGTAGCGTTTTTTTCTTATTTTTCAAACTTCTAATATAATTGGAAATATCGTTGGGGACCTTCGATTTAATATCAGTCTACAAATTCAATTTTTTTCGGAAAGTTCAAATAGCTTTATTTCTATACAAATATTAAATCTAGCACAATTTTAAACAAACGGTAACGGAATGATTTATTTTTTCGAAATACAGTCATACAATTGGCTCTGTTCTGTAACTCATGCCTGGTTTTGTAAAAAAAAATATTTAATGCTAAATTTAGCAACACCAATCTGCTTCGATGATATATTTTTAACGTGCGGGTGCTTATCAGGCCTCACCTCACGGGCACGGAATGCTGGCGTGGAGAATGCACCACAGGGGCCATTAAAATTTGATGTAATTTTTGGCGTCGATCTGGATCGAACCCAGATCCACAGATTCGCGACCAGACACTCAGGCACACGGCCACAAAACCATATTGTAATGCGGGAAAAATAAATTTAAATAAATAAAAAAATAAATAAATATAAATATTTCATCACGGCATATTACCCATTGCTGTGTGTGCCAATCTGCTCCGTAAACAGATATCGGTAATGATGGAATATTTGTACCGTGCGGGCGCTTACCAGGCGTCACCTCACGGGCACTCATTGCAGGCGTGGAGAGTACGCTACAGGGGTCAATTTTGTGCCATTAAATTCGATGTCATTTTTGGCGTTGATCGGGATCGAACCCGGGTCCCCAAGTTCGCGATCAGACACTCAGGCACACGGCCACGAGACCCCATAAATAAATTTAAGTGAAATTTAATGAAAAGCGCAAATAGCAATGTAAAAGATCTTGCTTCACCACGACAATGCGCCAACTTATTGAAGTCGAATTGCTCAACAAAAATTGAACGAACTACGGTTTGAAATCGTCTCCTATCCACGGTACTCGACTGATTTCCATCTTTTCCCAAAATTCACAACGTTCAATGCTGGAAAGAGATTACGATCCAACGAAGAAGCCATCGATGCAGTAAATGGTTATTTTGAGGACTTCAAAGAAATTAATTTTCGGGAGGGAATAAAAAAGTTGGAAAAACAATGGACGAAGTTTATTGACATCAAAGGGGACTATACAGATAAATAAAATATAGTCCATGTTAAATAATTATTTTTTTTATGTCATTTCCGGAACTTTTCAATCCATCCTCGTACAACTACAATAGTTTACTGAGACACTATGAACAAACAATTTACTTATTCCATTTTGACAATTTATTGCAAATTATTTCTATATCTAAACTACATATCTGGAAATCTAACAATTTGTGGGCTTTAAAATAAAATAAAGTAGGCAATTCATTCTCTGTTGGTGACATAAAAAGTATCATCAGATTAAGAGCGGGTCGTGTAAATTTCCCTAAATTCCTGGTTATGCCGATACACATAATAATTATTATCTGTGTGTAGGGCCAGGAGTTGCGCTATCAGCACATGTATAGTGTTATGATTGAAGCAGTCATCAGGAAGTGAAGCGTGTAGAGCTTGAGTTTCGGAGCTGGAGCATGCCAGCTTGCCCAAGGCAGCGCTCCTGCTAACGTCTTTAACTACTCCTGCTTGCAAAAGCAGGACAGGAGCAGAATAGTTTCAGAAATTCATCATATGGGGCAGAATAGTTACTAAGAATAATATTTCAAGCAAACTTCATGATTGATTAAATTGAGCCCTTTAAGAACAAAATGATCCAAGGAGCATTTTTGAGTGTTAAAAAAATCCTTTCCTTTTCTGTGTTCATTACAGAGTGAAGTAGTTTAATTTATAATCTGCTTGTCAAGGCAGACAAAGTCACATGACTGCTCGCACTCTATTGTATTTAACATTTCTTGTATACCTACACTCCACCAAAAATTCTACTTATACTATAATTGTCCTACTATAATTTTAAATATTTAACTATTAATACAATATAAATGTGTGAAGTTGAGAACTTAAATATGTTTAATGACGAATAAGGTACGTGTGTTCCAAATTATTTATTCACCAATCAAATTTTGTCACAAAAAAAAATTACAAGACGTTTCGGATATCATTTATCAATCATCAGCATAGTAAAATTCTAATTTGTAGAATAAAAATGAAATTTACATTGTAATATAATAATTTAATTCAGTTAAAAAACTACATTTTGTGTATCGTCCTCCAAATTATAATTTTACCTATACTGATGATATATATGATTTCTGAAACGTCTTGTATTTTTTTTGTGACAATATTTGACGAGCCCATATTATTCGTTATTAATACAATAAGAAATAATATATGTAGGTACTTTCCAGAAAAAATCTTCAGTAATGTTAGTTACAAATATTTTAATTTTCAATTGGTTTCCATGGTGTTATTTACATGGGTTGTGAGATTGATTTTAACAGATTATTTTATATATTAGATTATTTGATCTATATATCAATAAAAGGTATAATAAAATATTTAAATGTATCAGATAAAGAATTTAATCTTCTTTAACATTTGCAGGAACAACAATTTTCAAGATTTTTTTAGAATCTGCTACTTCCGATTATACAATTGCAACCAAAACCTTTTCAACACTTCCCATTAATATCCGATTGAGAAATACGTAGTTAAACAGATATTAAGTCTTATAGTTTTCGAGAAATGCACACACACACATACAGCATCGTAAAAATGTTAAAATCGAATTGTAGGGACCTTAAAACATACTTATTTATTAAAATCTGGAAATTCAATTTTTAGCATGAATCCAATACTTGTCTTAGCTAGAGGTAAAAAAAAAACTATATAGAGTAGGTAACATAATATATGAGCAATAAAGAAAAACATGAACAACACATTTGCATTGGTATAAAAACTAGATAATATAGAAATCATAGTGTATACACATAAATTCATGTCGATTGCCATAATAAGAAATATTGTGGGTTGACACGAACCCGTAATATACTCATGTAACAAACATCTATCGCTGCAATCATACTCAAATACATTATTTTCACCTCATCCACATCTAATGACAATAATCACAACCACTCGGAAACTTTATCTTAGCCGGCCGCATATTATTTGTAAAGAACACCTATTCAATTATATACATCGGACGAACACGCAAACTATGTACATACGTTTTTAAACTCACGATTATATTGACACTTTACAGAAATAATTCTTGTTCTGTGTATAGAATTCTATGGATTCATTTATTATTTTAGGCAACAAATTAGCTTCGTTCAACGAATTAACAAAATTTCCTTTGAACAAAAAACGATTTAAAATCGAACTGAACTTTTTAAAAGAAATAGGTAAGTATAAAAGTTTCCTGGTTAAAACTATCGATACATTAGTTCATAAATTTGAAGATAAAATAAATATGTAATAACAAAAATCAGGTTTAGTTGTAATGATTGTAATGAAGTTTACATCGGTCAAACTAAAAGGCAAATTGACACTCGGATTAAAGAACATTTTTATAATCTAAAATACGATAATCCAGAAAAATCTAGCGTAGCTGAACATATGTTCATTAATAAATTATAAAAAAATTGTTTCTTCATGTTACACGTCTTAGACACAAATTTTCATGTTCAGCTTATATATTTGCCTGGATATATCACTGTAGTTTAAGAAAAAATATTTTTGATTACAAAAACAAAATTTGATTATAATAATGCAAAAGACTAACCAAATACCAAAATACGCCTCAATAGCCACAACAGATTTGTACGTTACATATCTTATAATGTCATCCAAGCTTTATATATGTTCCATATGGAAGAAGAAATAATTTATATGTGTATTATACATAGAAAAACTGTGTATTCCTTGGGGTGCGTTTAAAAATGATTGTCTTTGCGTTTCCTATATCCTTGTTGAGTTCGTCCCTGTAAAGGGCAAGGGCGTCGAGTTTGAGGCTGTGTTGTGAGCCGCGCCGAGCACCGACGAATCTAGAATATGTCGGAGCGCCTGCGGCTCGATCGAACCGCTGATTCCAGCCCGAGATATTACAAGCCACGGTGCAAATTAACGCGCTAGCGCTACACTATCTTAGCCCTAACATCGCTATAAATAAATTAACTGTAAGGTTGCTTTAACACGATTGGTTTTTATCTGCCGCTAAGTAAAAGCTCCGCATGCACCAGGAAATTTGTTTGTATTTGAGAAACTTGGGGAGATATCATCTATAACTACTTTGTGCGTAAATTATGGCTTTTCAAATTAAATGCACGGATAGCACTGACAGGCTCTCTACTCCCCTAAGGTCAGATAAACAAGTAATACAATTGAAGATAAAGGAAATGCAGAAAAAACGTCGATATTTTTATTTATTCATTTTATTTAAAAATATTTGCTTTTTACCTTTCGCTAAGAGAGGTATTAGATTCATGCTAAAAATCGCATATCCAGATTTTAATGATTAAGCACGTTTTAAGGACCCTACAATCTGAATTTAATATTTTTACGATGATGTCTGTTGTGTATGTGGATGTATGTGTGTGTGTGTGTGTGTGTGTGTGTGTGTGTGTGTGTGTGTGTGTGTGTGTGTGTGTGTGTGTGTAGCTGGGGAGGTTGGAAAGACGATTTCTCAGAAACGAGAAATATATCTGTTTAACTACGTATTTCTCAATCGGACATTACTGGGAAGAGCTGAAAAGGTTTTGGTAATAATTGGACAACCGGAAGTAGCAGATTTAAAACTTCTTCTAAATATTATTTTTTGAAAAATTTTGTTCTTGCTTGTATTAAAAAAGAGCAAATTCTCTATTTGATAAATATAAATGTTTTATTATATCTTTTATATATTTAGAAATAAAGAAATATGTTGTAATTGTCACCTTAGTTACCCGTTGCTATGTTTTGTTATTTATTTATTTGTATTTGTTGATTTGTTATTCATGTACATTCCTGAAGAAGGCAATAGTATATATTGCCGAAACTTCGTTAATTTAATAAATATAACAGAATCTAAACTAAAAAAGGTTGTATTATTCTTAATAAAATATGAGTTCTGAAAGATTTTTTAATAATTTAAATATAAGGTATATAATAATCTGTTGTAATAAATCTCACAGCCCAAATAATGTTATGAAAACCAATTGAAAAATAAAAAAAAATGTTTGTAATTGACAAATAAATGTCAGTGTCAAAAATCCAGAGACGTCACTGAAGATTTTTTCTGGGAAGTAGGTACAGAATTTTTTTTTATTGTATTAATATTTAAAATTATATGTATATTACATATACCCTGCGCGAGCAGTCATGTGACTTTGTTCGCCTTGATATGCAGATATGAGGTAATTATGTACATAGATGTCAAATATCATAATTTCTCATTCTAAATTTAGTGATTTTCCAATTCTGATCCTTTGTAATTCCATAACCAATAGGAATATAAAAAGATAGTACTGATACATCCTATAGAGTTACTTCAGTAAGTGATATGTTCTTTACATTAATGTTTCAAATATTAATGATTTAACAAAAGGTTTCCTATTTTTTCGTCTCCCGGTCAATTTTTTAAATAAAATAATTTTTTTATGAACTAATTAAAATCAATATTATCAAAATGTAGAGGATAAAAAATTGATAGAAGTGAGGAATTTATTTCCTTTGATGGTTTGAACGTATGTATGTATGTGTAAAGGTTTTCTGAAGGATGAAACTTTAATTCACACCAAATACGTTTGAAGTAGGTACGATTATGTCAGACGGAAGAATGTTGATTAAAGTACGATCACGTCAGAAGGCATAGATATTTCCAGCAAGTTACAAATTAAAAGTTCAATATAAAGACAGAACTATCTACAAATTAATGTATATACGAGCTTGTCTTGCTAACTTATGAAATATAATGGCGGGAACTGCAAATTATACATACATGAAGTTAACTTGTGTTGTTTTTGTCTCATTTTATGGTTTGTTTATATCATCTACATGTAAAAAAGGCTTTCAAAGTTTTGTGATGAATGTTCATAACATTGTTAATTTTAAAATATTTTTTCAGACCTAAAATAATCTTCAAAATTAATTCCATTATCTGTATATAACTGTATCGATCTATAAATTCATTTTATATAACTTTCCCGACCAATAAAACGGATATGAGAGATACACATGTTATATTTGGCAACTTACTTAGCATTTGCTTGGTCTGCTTACTTCATTGAACGCACCTATTAATACTGGCATCTGTCAATTTGAATTATCTGAATATATTAGCAGTTCCCATGGTTAGCATATCTGGCTGATTTATAAATTTAATATCTTTATAATTCTTTAACTCTATATCGATTCAATATGAAGGATAAAATGCAATCAAATCGTATAGAGATTAATATATTCTTTCGTTTATAATAACATTAAATTTCAATAAATGATATTTAACTGCGTTTCTTCAAGAAAAACTGTTAAAATCTTCAGGTGAAAGTAATCTAATCACCTCTGCTTTTGAGGAATACGAAAAAATTCTAATTTTTGGAATCGTGGTATTGAAGTTATACGAGTCGAAACTTTCGTCACATACACACACACACACACACAGACACACACACATATGTACAGACATCATCGTAAAAATGGTAAAATCATATTATATGGAGTCTAAAACGTACTTATTCACTAAAAACTCATCAATGAATTTTTGACCAAAGACAATACCTTCCTTACCTAAAGGTGACGGTAGGTAAAAATAGTAATAATAGATCAAAATAGGTTATATCAAAATGGAAAATATTATTTGGGTGTAAACAAGACGGAAAAGTAGATCGTAGAAGTGAAATTTTTGATTTAGACCTAGTTTAAAAATAAATTATAATAAAAATAGCTCCTTTACTGAATATTTGTCGTGACGCAGAACATAATGTACTAATGTAGGTCACGAATCCAAATCTTTACCCTATAAAAAATATTTTCTATATTGATAGAAAGCAAATTCATAAAAATATGATATATAATGTTATATTTCAATATTTACGTGTAAATCTCGTTTTTGAGGTCACGGGTCATGGCCCTTAGTGGGGGACGAGATCGTATTCTGCCGACACGCAACAAACATTTACGAGCTCCCTTGTCATATCTTTCACTTTGTTAACCTCATAATTCCTCCTACGCATGATGTATTATTTTTTTCTCGCAAGATGGCCCATAAATCTCTCGTGTAATAACTAAAACAAATACGGAGGACTTTTTAATAACATACTTTCCATCAAGTACGGACACTAATTTAAGAAAGATATATTACTTTAAAATTTGTGTGGACAGTAATGTAAAATGATGAAATGTGTGCTTTGATGAGTACGAGTTTGCATGATGAAATATTTTCAGCTGCCTGAAGTGAATTTTTTTTTATAATGCAAGTGTCGAAAAATGATGTAGGTTTTCGACGGTCAACTTTTTCAAACAAATACAATGGAGCAGACATTTGGGATATGTTCACTTCTCCAATGCAAATTTAAAAATTTGTTTGGTTTTGTTTACCATTATATGTTATATGTATATAAGAAGTTTAATCGATTGATAATATTAACTATGTGTTAATTAAAAACTTGGCCATAGGCGTTTAACATGGGAAATCAGTTTTTCCTTGCGCAAAAGTTCCCAAATAATTTTAGACAAAAATACTTCAAATAAATGTTGTAGTTATAAGATTTTATTTTTGACATTTACTAACCGAGAAAATCAATTTTAAATTTTTTTGAAGATTGCTGATTTATAGCGATACCCATGCAACTCAATCAAAATTTGTCCACCATTTTATATTCTGAAGCTTTTCTTCATGAGAAAACTGTTCCACACTTTCAAAGAAATATGTTATTACGAAAATCACAAAACACAAACTTTTTTTGACAGTTAAAATGGCATACAATTGTTTGTAATTTTGTTTGAGTTCCATGGCTACTGCTATAAATCAGCTATCTCCAGAAAAATTTAAAATTGATTTTCTCGGTTATGAAATGTCAAAAATAAAATCTTATTACTAATTCGGGTGCAGAATTTAATTCTCTGTAACATTTATTTGAAGTATTTTGGTCTAAAATAATTTGGGAACTTTTGCGAAGGAAAAAATGATTTCCCATGTTAAACGCCATGGCCAGGTTTTTAATTAACACACTATATATATATATATATATATATATATATGTATATATATATATATATATATATATATATATATATATATATATATATATATATATATATATATATATATATATATATATATAACATTATGGTTTGATCTTCTACAGCTTTTGCATATTTATGTATATTTTTGCTTAAGTTAATAATTAGTTCAGTATATACTCTTTTAGTTTATTCTTTGTAATACTACATTACTAAAATTATTCTATGATTTTTTGAATCTTTATTTTGTAATTGATTTTTGAATATTTTTCTTTGTAATCTTTTAGTTAGGTGGTAGAACAGCCTTCGCTGAACCTCGCTTTTGACGTTTGTTAATAAAGTTATGTATTATTATTATTATATTATTATTCATATTATTGATGTACAGACGACCAATAGGAGTCCGTATCAATGATGTCACCAGAATCCCCTCACAGGATATTTCCAGCTATTTTCCATATTATTCAGTTGTAAGATGTTTTAATAAAATAACTGAATATTTTGTACGAATGTATTTTGTGTACATGAATTGTAACAATCTGAAAAATATTACTGCAAGTGTGATAATGTCCATGTTATTTTGTGTGTATTACATTTTTGTTATAAAATTGTTGTAGAACCTGAAGAATGCGCAAAGTGGACCGAAACGTCGGTACACTAAGATTAAATCCTATTTGACTGAGTTTTCGAGTAATTGTTAACACCTTATCCACATCACAGTCGAGAAATTACCCACAAAAATGTTAATATAGCTTAGACAATGTTTGTAAATGGCATAAATTTCTAATTAGTACAGTATCTACTTCAAGTGTGAATTAAGCCGGGTCTAAAGTGATTGAAAATGAACCGCATAACTCATCGTTGCGTGCTATCGCACTGTCTGTGTGATAGCGGTACATTACCAACCGTTCCTCATATGTCAAGCATATTGTTATTTAAGTTTTGATTGGAAATCACAACTTTCCAGACAAATAGTTGATAGCTGTGGAAATGTTATGACTTCTACAGTGATTTGAAAAGCCACTGTATGGTTAAGTTTCTCGAACTTTATTCGATAGTTATAAACTTTAAAATAGAAAATCTCATCAATAAGTAACGCGGAATACTCGTGTGGAACTTATAAAAATGATAATAATACTTCACAAGTTTCTTTTTCTTTTATTCTATTAAGGTACGAAAGAAAATAACCAGTGTTATTTTTAAAGGCAGTAACGAAATCATAAATATAAAAATCTGATGTGGCCAAAACAATACCCGTTAAATTTAATTTTTTTCTTGTAAATACTTAAAATTAAATTAAATTTAAATCGTTGACAAACATGGATTTTTTCATGTGAAATACACAAAATTGTTTTTCACTTGTGTTCCGTTAAAATTATTATAGTTAAACGTTGTGTATTTCACAATGTTTTAAGCAGTGATGATATATTTCATTATTTATTTTATTAACGACTTTATAACAAACCTAGTTTAAAAAACCATTGTCGAGTTATGTATTTTTCTAGCAAAGGTGATGGTTTCAAAATATATTCTTTGATCATTTTCCTTTATAAGACTCATAAAAGTTATGTTTATGAGTCATCGCTGCTAATAGCAATATTTTTTTTTATCTTTTTCGAAGTATGGTTTAGCCAGCATCTTAATTTCCAAATTTTAAAATTTTATGTTAACAAAATTTTTGGTATAATTAATAAATAATTTTCTTCAAATAAACTTTTTTTTAAAATTAATAATAAAGCCAAGAATTAATGTTTTATTTATCAATAAATCCAATACAATATTAGTATGGCCATCTATTGCATAAAATTATAAACAATCACTGACATTTGTTAATATTTATATATGTATTTTCAGAAACTAATATCACAAAACTAAGGCATTAAATCGAAAAAAGTTTCAAATAAAATTTACTCAAAATAATATATTTTAGTTATTAATATATGAATTCTATTTATTTACTTTTTATCTGCAGAGATTTAAATGCATACATAAATAAATCATTTTCTCAAAAACAAAATATGAATAAAATAAATTATTAGCTAAAACATTTGTAAAATTAAAAAATAATAAAAGTTTATTTAGAAAATTTCTTTGTATAAAATTTTCCCTACATATAATAAACAAATTTTAGTTCTACTTATTATCTCTGAAACAAAAGCGGAAATAAAAAAAACCTTCAACCAAACTTCCCTTTATTTAATTAAAAAACAATTTCTGTATAATAATTTTTGTCGAAAAGTCGTTAGTTTAGCCAGAAAATAAGTTTTCTATAATTTGTTAATACAAAACGAGACTACTACTGTAATCTATGATGATAATTATGAACTATTTTTTAATGTTTTGTTGTAAGAAAGTACGTTGTTGTATCGTGTAAATAGGAGAAAATCAATACATCGACAAACCGATTGACCAATCAGATTCAAAGAAATGTGCAAATGGAAGAAGCGGGATTGTTTAAACAAACGTCATTTGATTGTTAATCAGCTGTTAAGTGTAAAAGTGTTAAATTTATTTATTTTGAGTTAATAAATTGTTGAAATATTGATTGTTATTTGATTTTATGTATCAATTGTATTAAAACAGAAATATTTGTTTTAATTATTATTTATTTACCATATTATTTTGTTACAAAAATAATGAATACAAGAGTATATTAGATTCGAAGTGGAATTATATTTCATTACAGCTTACAGCCCAAAAGCGGAAGCGAAAACTTTGTGCAAAACTAGTTTTGAACACATGAAAATATCCAAACCCGAATATTTTCACTTCTTTCTTAACCAGAATTAAACAATAAAACAATACTAGTAATGGTTAGGTTATGTTACAATTTGGTATAAAAAATAACAAATAAATATCTTTCTTTGTAAGTTTAGATAAATCCAAAACGTGTTGTGTCTGATTTTCTAGTTTGGAAATGATCAGGAGTTTTACTATTATCATCTGATATCATCATTATCGATATCATAACCTTTATTGTTCCGTGGTTTTGGGTTACTTATCATTTATTAAGTTGTGCATGCCTGATTACTAAGCATTACTTAACAAACTCGTGAGTTAGGGGAGAAGGACAAGATAGTTGGAAGAATTCGGTATTGGTAGGCCAAGAAAACGATTCACAGAAGCATTGAAGACTCACATCTTCTTCTATATTTGAAAGAAACACTGTTGACGTTGTTAGTTACCACGGTTGTTGAGTGTTGTGTTTATATAGTTGTTACTCTAGGGAAAACAGTTAATTTGGCATGTAAATTGTGAACTTGAAACAAATATTTTTTGTTTAAACCAAATTTGTTTAAATGTTGCCAATTTTACAATTTTAACTTCAAGATAAATAAACAATATCAAATCGGATTATTGATAGCAATGAAAGATTTATCAGTTTATTTTGTTTAATTCATTTCTGTTTTGTTTATTTAACTGGAAATTATAAAATTCGCCCTTAAATACGACAATATTGTTTGTAATTTTAACAAAGTTCTTCGTATTTAGAATAAAGTTTATTACAAGTATTTAATTTGACCGTCAAAATTATATCGTGAAAGAACAACCGAATTTTTCCTTTCTGAAAAAATCCTACATATCTTATATGTATACATGACACTTAAAAGTAAACTTAAGTCTAAATTGAAAGTGAAAATATTTTTTTTCAAAGTTATCAGTATTGAATGATGAAATTAGAAATATAGAAATAGAAATTATACGTCCATATTAAATTTTGTACCATTTTTTTTTAATTAAAATCTAAAAATTAATAATTATTTAATAAAAATATATAAAAATTATACAAAAATATATAGAGATACGAACCCGGCTTCTTAATTATTGAAATCTATGTATAATATTTCATATCTACTCATAATTTTGTTACAAATGCATTATAAACGTAGGCCTAGCATTAAACATTTCGATTCATAAATTCAGAACTCGAGATATCAAATTTATATATTTATTTATTTTTGAATACGAAATATCACACCCTCAAGTGGGTAAAAAAGTTAAAATACAAACTTCACACGAAATTACACAAAATTAACTCTTTTTTAATTGAACAGCTGACTAACAAGTCAAGTGACATATGTTTAAACAATTTTTTATCCCGCGTCTTCCATTTGCAAGCTTTTTTGAATCTGATTGGTCAATCGTTTTGTCGATTTTATTGATTTTCTCCTATTTACACGATACAACAACGTACTTTCTTACAACAAAACATTAAAAAAATAGTTCATAATTATCATCATAGATTACAGTAGTAGTCTCGTTTTGGATTAACAAATTCGAGAAAACTCATTTTCTGGCTAAACTAGCAACTTTTCGACAAAAATTGTTATACAGAAATTGTTTTTTAATTAAATAAAGGGGGGTTTTGTTGAAGCTTTTTTTTATTTTCGCTTTTGTTTCAGAGATAATAAGTAGAACTAAAATTTGTTTATTTATATGTAGGGAAAATTTTATACAAAGAAATTTTCTAAATAAACTTCTATTATTTTTTAATTTTACATATGCTTTAGCTAATAATTTATTTTATTCATATTTTGTTTTTAAGAAAATGATTTATTTATGTATGTATTTAAATCTCTACAGATAAAAACTAAATAAACAGAATTAATATATTAACAACTAAAATATATTATTTTGAGTAAATTTTATTTGAAACTTTTTTCGATTTAATGCCTTAGTTTTGTGATATTAATTTCTGAAAATACATATATAAATATTAACAAATGTCAGTGATTGTTTATAATTTTATGCAATAGATGGCCATACTGATAATGTATTGGATTTATTGATAAAGAAAACATCAATTTTTAAATTTATTATTTATTTTAAAATAAAGTTTATTTGAAGAAAATTTCTGGTAACATAAAATTTTAAAATTTGGAAATTAAGGCGCTGAGATATATTTCCAAGAAGAAAATAGAAAATGTCGTTATCATAAAATTAATTATGTTAAATTTTAGCTGCATAAGCCTTTCGCCCGGGTTAAGAGAAGGGTTTTGGTGACTGTAGCCCCGGATTTACCCTTAAAGCAATAGGGCCACGGGAAGCTGACATTTTAAAATACATGATTGCATATTGTTAAAACGTAAAATAATAATTATAGTAAAAATTGTTTACCTCATAAAAATTTAAAATTAAAGGTTAAAAACATTGCCACATATTAACTCGCTTCATTAGACCATTACACATTTGTTTGTTGGGCTGGTTGAAAAGTGAGCAGAATAGAGGTGAGCAATATATATATATATATATATATATATATATATATATATATATAAATTCACTGCATTTTGAATGTTACAGTACCCTTAAAGGAAAGATTTATAAATATGTCTGAAAAATTCTTATAGATTATACATTTAAAACTAACTCGATATTTGGCTTTAAGTTTTTAATTCAATCGCTACCCTTCTATATGAAAATTCCTCATATTAATATCATTATATCTATCTAACTACTTGGTGTAGTAGTGTTTTTAGGCTTAAAATGTTTTGTAATTAAGTGTTAGTAAGTTGAATTCTGGTCGTGTTCTACTAATAACCAATATACTGTTGTACTGATGGGTTCTGATTCCAATATAAACTATAGATCCCTTGTGACTAGCTCAACAACAACTAGATACTCAACGCAAATCTCTCCTGTTGACGTTATATACAAGCATTGTTGAAATGTATAGGTATTCATTTTACAATCAAAACACTCAAAATCAAACAATGAATCTTCATAGATTGTTTGATCAAAGACTAGAGATTTTTTTGCTTTTACCTTCCGTCATCCCTAGGTAAGGAAGGTATTGTCTTCGGTCAAAAAAGTCGGCGGTGTGTTTTCAATGAATAAGCACGTTTTAGGGTCTCTACAATACGATTTTACTACTTTTACGATGATTTTTGTATGTGTGTGTGTGCGTGCAAGTGCGCGTGTGTGTGTGTGACTACGGTTTCGGCCGCGATATCTCCAATACTAGAATTCCAAAAATTAAAATTCTTATGTCCTTGCATCCATATGCAGGCTTGATTAGATTTGGTTATAATTGGTTAACCGGAAGTACCCTCATTTTAAGATTTTAACAGTTTTTCATGAAAAAACATTTTTAAATATTTATTGCACATGTTATTATAAATATTAAAGAATATTCTATTATCTATACGAATAGATTACATTTTATATTTCATATTCAATGGATATATAGTTAAAGAATAATAAAGAAATTAAATTTTATATATCAGCCAGCTATGCTATAACCATGTTAATAACTATGTACTATATTTATAAAATTCTGACAGATGTCAGTGTCAATGAAAAGAAAATGAATGTGGCAGAGATGAGGATGTTGAGATAGATGTTGGGGACGACACGGAAAAATACGTAAGGAATGAAAGAATAAGGGAAGTAACTCGAGTATTAAAAATTTCTATAAAGATACAAGAGAGACGATTACATATGAGGAAGAAGAAAGAATAGCTTAGTAATAGAAGGTAGAAGAAATATAGGAATGCTAAAGATAAGATGGAAGGACTGTATTGCCGAAAGACTTGAGCGAAAAGGAACTGAACGAGGACGAACCTCAAAACAGTAATGAATGGAAGAAGAAAACTAGAGGTGACGGAAGGTAATAAAAAATAGCGACCCCTAACGAACGGGAAAAGCTAAAGAAGAAGATCTCAGTGTCAAGTGCCATTTTCACAGTTTACTTATGAAATAATTTTACTGGAAATTTAGAATCTTTTACAAGGAAATTTATGTATGGAATTTGTTCATAATACACAGGATTGACGGAAGGTATTGTACTGGCCACATCAGATTTTTTTTAAAGATGAATTCAAATCTACCTTGCAAGACATATTGGATGCCTAATAGAATTAAAGCTGTTATTACTAATAAAGCCGATGTAACATTTTTGTTGCGTCATTGTTTTTATTCCACACAGGAATTTTTAAGACATAATTTTGTTGACGAAGACTGAACATAATTTGTTTTAAATTTTAATTATACAAAGACATTTGTCCTTACAAATCTAATTCTATTTTTGACGTGCTGTAAACATTGGTACAATGTAAGTTGGTAAATAAATACTCTACTCTACTCTACTCTACTCTACTCTATATATATATATATATATATATATATATATATATATATATATATATATATATATATATATATACCCAATAATCGGAATAAAAATTGCGAAATGTGTCAGTCAGAGGTAGTAATATTTTATAAACTTTGTAGATATTGAAGAACATTCTGTGCAATGAAATGTTCGTAATTCTTGTGCAATTTCTTGCTCAATAAATTGCGCAGTGTAAAACACTCTATACACAGAATTGTATTTGTTTCCATAGATAGTTTATTACAACCATTAATTTACTTGTCCTGTTCAATCCTTAACAAATCGTTTTCAATTTAAATCTAGATCAAGACAAGAATTTTCTATTTCTTATCTTTTTTCACAGAAGTAGAACACGTTTTCCCGAGTCACTTAACTTCGTGTCAGGTCCATTTATGACATCACAAATGTAGATATTTTCCAGTAATGTATTCTCCAAATTACGAAAAGCATTTTTAATTACATGAATGTATTGTCAGTGGAATTATAAACGAAAATGTTGAAAGGCGACGGGAAATTTTCGCTACAGCTGAACATATTTTACATTTTGTTTGAAAAATTAGAACATGGGATAAACGAATATTGCGGAGTTGTTTTTTTTATGTGAAATGACCGTAAGAGCTACACAGTATTAGGGACCCAACCCAGAGGATTTAGTTTAATGCTGGATATATGTTTCAGAAGGCACTATCGATTAATACTTGTTTATTCGTTCCACTGTTTCTAGTTACTACAACATATTGTACTTAAAACATTTCCATTAGAATGTAAATACATTTACAACTCGTATTACAAGAACAGAAATAATTAATTGTAGTCTTATTTTGTACCTACTACATCTATTCTACTGTCAAAAATTAGAAATATTTATTCCTATTATTGAGAATATTATATATTGCTAATAAGTGTAACAGATATCTGTTACACTTTATAATTGTATTCTGGCGTTGTCTGAAAAGTTTGCTTAGAATTAGTTCTGAACTGAAAATTTCCAAAACTCAAAAATAGAAACAACGATCAATGGATTTATCTAAACTAATAAAGACTAAAAAATACATACATAAGGATATGTTCTCTATTCGCTCTCAAAATCGACAAAGAATTGTGTAGAATATTTGCCAGAATAATTGATGTATGACTGAGAATTATTTATTGTAATTAAGTTATTTTACCTCTCGCTAAGAGAGGTATTGGATTCATGCTAAAAATTGCATATCCAGATTTTAATGATTAAACACGTTTTAAGGTCCCTACAATCCGATTTTAATATTTTTACGATTATGTCTGTTGTCTGTGTGTGTGTGTTGTTGGAAGGACGAATTCTCAAAAACTATAATACTTAATATCTGTTTAACTACGTATTTCTCAATCGGACATTACTGGGAAGAACTGAAAAGGTTTTGGTAATAATTGGACAACGGGTAGTAGAAGATTCTTAAAAAAAAAATTTCAAAATATTATTTTTTGATAAATTTTATTCTTGCTAGTAAAAGAAGAGTAAATTACATATAAATATTTTATTATATCTTTCATAAATTTAGAGAAAATATAAGGTATATAATAATCTGTTGTAATAAATCTCACAACCCAAATAATGTCATGGAAACCAATTGAAAAAATGAAAATGTTTGTAACTGACAGATAAATGTCAGTGTTAAAACCAGAGACATTACTAAAGATTTTTCTGGGAAGTACATACATTTTATTATTTTTTTATTGTATTAACAGTTAAATATTAAAAAATTATAGGTATATTTTATATACCCATCAAAAATACTGTCAATCCCGACAATGAAGTGGAAACATTTTGAAACATTAGAAGAGGACAAAATTTCTTCATAGAATGAATTTAAAATTAAAAAATCTAAATATAAAGAATAGATGTAAGTAGAATTTTTGTGTAGAGTGTAGGTATACAAGAAATTTCAAATACAACAGGGCGCGAGCAGTCATGTGACTTTGTTAACCTTGACAAGCAGATATAGGGGCACGTGTCAGAATGATAGCTAGTAATTATGTACATAGATGTCAAATATCATAATTTTTCATTCTAAATTTAGTGATTTTCCAATTTCATGTGGTTTATTTTCCTCGACAAGTAAATTCCACACACCTGGTAACAAATTAACTACGTGAATTTAGAAAATCTTGAAATTTTTAATGAATAATTCTGACATTTGACATCTATGTACATAATTACTAAACAATGTCACCAAAAACAGAATTGGCGAGAGGTATTAAGCCGGCCACATTTTTTTATTATTATTGTAATGATATTGCGAGTATGTCAAATAGTTGTCTAATAAATGAGATGTTACTTCAATTTGATTAGTATATATTTTTCAGTTATATATATTTAATCACTTAATCACTATGAATATTGGGCAACATGTGTGATAACAATGGAAAACAATTTACTCGTATCTGTATTTAGTCTATAATAAATCACAATGAGCAATATTCTATTCGAAATTAATTTTACTTTGTTTGATTTGATAATGTTGTTATTAACAGATTACAGTATTAATGTAATAATTCAATAATTTGAGGATATATAGCTTCTCACTGTATACGTAGTTCATAACGATGATATAGGACTAACTAAATATTTATCTGCTAGTGACATGTGATATTCATATGACAGAGTGACATTAAATTGAGATACAATGACACTATTATAGAATTAATGTGATTATATTTTAATCTATCATTATATAAATTGTGTTTATATACTGTACTATTCTTTGAAATTAAAATTTTACATTCAGTCATTACAATAAACGCTTAATATTAAATTTTAAATCAGTTCAGATAAAATGTGAGACCAAAGTATTTTTATCGCTCGCTAAGAGAGGTATTGGATTCATGCTAAAAATCGCATATCCAGATTTTAATGATTAAGCACGTTTTAAGGTCCCTACAATCCGATTATAATATTTTTACAATGATATCTGTGTGTGTGTGTGTGTGTGTATGTGTGTCTGTTAGGATGTAGAACATACGATATCTCAAATTCTAGAAGACTGTGTAACAACGGATTCCTCAATCTAACAGTAATGGGAATAGTTGACTAGTTTCTGGTAAAAATTGGACAACCGGAAGTGGTAGAGTTTAAAAAAAAATCTAAATATTATTGAAAATTATATTACTACAAATAATTTTTTTTTTTTATTATATCGGCCCAAAAACAGTTGAGATAATTAAATGTTTGTAATTGACAGATAAATGCATTGTCAGTGTCAAAAATTGAATAGCTTAGAAATAGAAGGTTGAAGAAACAGAGGAAGTCCAAAGATAAGTTGGAAGGAATGTATTGCGGAAGACTTGAGAGAAAAGGAACTGAATAAGAACGACACGCAAAACAGAAATGAGTGGAAGAAAAAAATAAAAAATAGCGGCCCGTAACGAATGGGAAAAGCTAAAGAAGATGTCAGTGTCAAGTGAAATTTGCATTGTTTGTTTATGAAATAATTTTACTAGAAATTTAGAATCTTTTGCAAGAAAATTTATGTATGGAATTTATACATAATACACAGGATTGACGGAAAGTATTGTGTTGACCACATCATCATTGCTGGCTTCATCAGATTTTTTAATTTTATTGTGAAACATAGATAAATGCAAAGAATGTTTTAATATATGGGTCAATTCTCCCCGACTTACCCTACATATATCAATAGACGCAGTACTTTAAATAAAATTTACTATATACACAAATTTTAATATTATTACCTTGTAACACTAGTCCAATGCGGCTGCCCTGAGTTACCAAAAAACGGAGTAACATCCCTACGTGGCCTTCAACCTCCTTTTCCAGCCACTCCTTACCACACAACTAGTCTTACCTAAAAAAACGTGGTATTACTATACGAATATGTCAAGAATTAAATATACTTACTTTTAATTTTTTTTTCACTATTTCACTTCACTAAAAACTAATCTTTTTGTAAAATTCAGTGAACAAGCCCGATCAAAATATATTATTAAATGAATGTTATAAATATATTTCTCTTTAAACAAAAAACAATTAAAATTACCTCTATATGAATTTTACTGAAATATGACATCACCGAAAACTGGGGTAAACACCCCTATGTGGTCTCCAACCTCCCCTTACAACCATCCCTTACCACACAGCTAATCCTACCTAAAAAGAAAAGTGGTGTTGATATATGAATATGTCAAGAATTAATTATACTTACTTTTAATTTTTGCACTACCTCACTTCACTAGTCACTAATCTTTTGTAAAATTCAGTGTACAAGCAGGGTCAAAATATATAAATGATATTGTAATCACCGATTATAAATATATTTGTCTCTCTAAACAAAAACAAATTAAAATTACCCCTTAACTTTAAAAGGATTTAAATTTGTTTTAGTTATAATTAAACCTTAAGACTCCTTATTAATCATTTCAAATTTCTTTAAATATTCTCATAATTCTATTTCACTTATAAACTATTCTCAGCAGCTCAGGAACTCAGTAGCGCAGCATTCTGGATCTCAGCAACACAGGATCTCAACATTTATGTTCACATATCCCCAATATTTTAATAAATATATAACACAGACAACCAATAGAAGAAATATTGATACATAAATATGTTTGTGTATGAAGCATGAAAAGAAAACATTGAAAAATCTTCACACACTGATATATTACACTTTAATCCCTCTGATGAACAAATCAACTCGAATGACAACAATACTTCCAACAAGAACAACAATTAAATATATACCCTAAACAACTCAAACAGTTTTAACAAGAACAACAATTAAATGTATACTCTAAGAAACTGAAACGACAATCATTTACAACAAAAGCACCAACCATAACCTTTTGGGGATAGTGAAACATTAATATCTCTCTTATTATGTGTGTTATTATGTAAGTAATCTACTCGCGAAACTGACCCTGCTTGTATTTTATGTAATAGCGCAAAATAAGTGTAAATACATAAGTGTGTAAGTGTTAGAATAACCTGAAAAAAGAAAAGGGACATTTAAAATTCAATATAATTCCTCTCATGACTTTATATTTACTGTGAAAGTTTGGACTCTAGACTAAAATCTGAGAATCAGACGCAAAGATTACTCAATCACTCTGGTGACCAGAGGTCCGTACGCCCTATCCCAGAGGGTGGAGTAGCATAGGACAGCTGAGTTTGCCACAATGGGGCCCAGCGCCTCGAGAGGACAGATTGGAAATAAAGGGGCATTTAAAAACAAACTAAATGAGGTTCTGCATATATGTAATTAATATACGAATTTGAATGTTATTATGAGTAATTTAATAATGTTTCTTATGATATCAAAAATTAAATGAAAAATGTATTTTAAGATCAATTTAAACTGTCGTAGATAAAATATTGAAGAATACACATTTGATATAGCCTCATAATGAAAATTGCGTGATTAAAACACTGGGCTCATCGCCTCATGATTTAACATCACGCGCGTTTCATTATGAACGCTATATCAAACTTGTATCCTTAATATCTATAATGCATCTTTAAATATTCTTGAAACTCTCTTTCACTTAAAAAGCAGCGCAGCACTCTGGATCTCAGCAACAGACGAGCTCAGCAGGATAAGAAATCAGCATCAATTAGTGTTCACATATCCCCAATATTTTCGAAAATAGAGGACTATCAACCAACAGAAGAAATATTGATATGAATAATTAAATATTTACCCTAAACAGCCCAAACGACAAAGAAGAAGAACAACTCTGAATTGTAGACCCTGAACAACCCAGACGAAAAAGAAGAACAACAACTTTGAATTATAGACTCGAAACAACCCAAACGAAAAGAAGAACAACAATCCTAAACAACTTAAACAATAATTCCAAGAACAATTCAATATTTACTCTAACAAACTGAAACGATAACAATCCTTTCAACAAAAGCACCAATAATAATCTTTTGGGGACAGTGAAACACTAATATATCTTTTATTTTGTGTGTGTATGTGTGTTATTATGTAAGTAAAACTACTCGCGAAACTGATCCTTCTTATATTTTACGTGAAAGCGAAAAACATGTGTAAATGCATAAGTGTAAGTGTTAGAATATCCTGAAAAAAAAAATGTAAGAGTGGAATGTCAGTGTACATCTGCATACGCAGGAGCACCCCTGGCCAGACCAACAATTTGTTGCGGCATCTCAAAACAGGGCGAACATATATAAATACAATAGGAATTGGAAAGGAAACGACGAAACCGCGGCGACGAACGATTAAAGCTAATTTAAACTAAAACAAAATAAGTGTAACATTTAGTCGCAAATATATCTTCTACGATGTTTTCTTTGCTCTCTTCAGCTGAAAAAGAAGTATGTGTATGTGTGAAGTTAAAGCAAATATATGTGTAGTTTCATTCTTAAATGGAATGCCGATATTTTTCATCATAAGGGTTTACTCTACTACAAACCAGGGTAAAGTAGATTTATTTTATCTACTGTATAAGTGTCACATATTAAGCAAATCACAAAGTAATCACTAAAACATACTGCAATATGATCCCTCTCATGACTTTATATTTATTGTGACAGTTTAGACTCTAAAGTCAAAATCTGGGAATCAGATGCAAAGATTACTCAATCACCCTGGTGACCAGAGGTCCGTACGCCCTATCCCAGAGGGAGGAGCAGCAGAAGACAGCTGAGTTTGCCACAATGGGACCCAACGCTTTAAGAGGACAGATTGGAAATAAAGGGACATATAAAAACAAAATGGAGTGCTGCATTGCAGTATGTAAGGGGACTTCTTTTACGTTATATGTTAAGTGAAAATATCTACCAACTTTCGACTGAGGTCCACGTGCACTTTGATTAGTGATAATGACTAGTCTATAGTTGACATTTTTTATGAGGGAAAGCATTCCAAGTAAGAACTACGCTACCCTAATCGCGTAACCGACCCGAACCCGAAAAAATATCGCGAAATTTAATCCATAAAATATAAACAGCAAATATTTGAATTTAACTGAAAGTGTGTATGTTTGAATTTAATATAAAGCAACTTATATCTTTAAAACTATTTTAACTACAAAAATATTATAACCCTAACAGTCTTCATTCTTCTCGCTGGTCTTTTCAAGCATCAAAAGCATGCGCATACACATGTAAACCAGGCCAGAGGCTCAAACTTTCTAGCTTAAATTGTAGTCCAGGATAGGCCCTTTGGTAGAGCCTTAATTGATTTCTGATAGGTCCGTAGTAAGCTCTAAGTTAAGCATCAAAGGTAAGAGTATATACATATTACTATGTCAGAGGCCCATACCTACTCGTTTAACTTAAAGCTTTGAAAAACTAAGCTAAACAAAAGACTATATATCGACCATACTTGCTTAAATAATATTTAAACGAATATGATCTGTAGTGTATTTCGTACGCTAATATTTTGTTTATAAGTTACTGACTATTAATATTAACCAACTGTTTTCTATACAATCATTTTAAAACAAAATGCGAGACTCTAATATTGATATATTTTAATGCGGATTTCGACGCGCGCCCTTAAAATCTATACAAATACTACAAGTACATGTACCTCGGAAAGAAGTATGAGTAATTGTGACTTCCCTGTATTTCAATTTATCAATGTAATATATACAGAGTGACCCACAAAGATTGAAACTATTTTTACCTTTAAACAAATACTACAAAATGCCATGCTAACTAAATAATTCTACATATTTTTTTAAAAATAAAATGAGGCACATGACAATTAAAGTAAATTAAACCTCGCCCACTATTAGTCACTAGACTAACAGAGGCATCGCAGATCTCAGCAATCAGGAACTTGAGCCCTCGAAATTATTGGGAGTCGGACTCGCAGGCACAGGAGTTCAGCATTGCAGACGTGAAGTCACGCTCAGACTAACAGACTACCCAACAAAGTCTGCAACAAACAAAAAATTGTCTACTTATACAAAACTTTAATTTTTGTTAAGCAGGACCTGCGGCGCAACACGTGTGGGCCAGGGACTAGGCACCCCCCACCGTAACATTTATTTTTATTAATCCTGTCTTACAAGCAAGTATATGTTCACATTGAAAAGACAAAAAATAGGTCCCACATTTTGAGAACCGCAGATACATATTGCATAAAAGAAATTATCAATATGTTCAGACTATTATTAATCTTGCTATTGTTATCAATATTCAATAATAATTAACAATATTCTATTTGTAAAAAAATATATTTAATGTCTTACCGGTACGCCACATATTCGTTTACAGTTTTTCACTATTAAAAACATATTCTCGGTTTAAATTTATATCACATAGTTAGAATATCATTTAAACAAACATTTACCATATAAATTTTATTATGTATTGATTTTAATTTAAAAATTAGGATATAATGAGCAGTTTCGAAGCATGTGTGAACGGAACAAATGATTTACTAGTTTTATTGTTACGTCACGAGTTCTGGAATTTTCCAGAACTTCGAAATATTAAAATAATATTTTCACAAAAATAAGAAATAATTATGCATTCTAAGTTATTTTATATGTTAATAAAGCGATACACTCTTAATAAAATATAATATATACTTACAAAATATGTGTCAGGTTTTGTCCATCATATTTCCAAATAAAAAATATATCCAGGCCCAAATTGTATGTTAATATAATCTTCAATTAATACTGAATCGATTTATATATGATTTTATATAGATATCAATTATTTAAAGCTTAAATTTTGCATAAATAATCAGCTCTGTTCCACAGTACATGACGCTACCACGCCCTTAGGACTTTGGACTTTTGGTGACGAGAGGTCGTACTGGATCGATAATATTATATAGGCGACGGGAAATAAGCAATATGACATCTGGTGGTATTTTCCGGAACTATAGTTGCGGAGATAAATTATACATGTGTCATTTTCTTGCTAACACAAGTGTTATCTAGTATGTTTACAATATTTACGTTTACATATGTAATATCTCTTAATATTATACACTTAATGCATAAATACAATTAGTATATATCTTATTTTCCTTCGCCTATTGTGACATCACACACAAATTAAACTGGTATTGGTTAAATTAATAATTTAATTATTTCAAATCATTTTTAATGTTAATAATGAAATGAAAATACTTATAATTATATATTCACACATTTATCTGGCTGTACATTGCAAGAAATTTGTTTCACACTTAGTCGAACCAACAGGTTTCTCTGGGTCCAAAACTGCATTTAACTTGATTGTAATTCATTAAAGAATAGTTTGAAGATTATTTTAATAACAGTTAGCGTACGTATAGATAAACTATTATAGGAAATATCTAAAAACAATACAGCGAACGCCATAACAAAACTTGGGAATCATGTTCAAATATGAATTAAATTATTCAATTAATGTATTATAATTAAATAATAAAGGCTGTAGAATATATTTAAGTTGGATTTGTATGCATACCTGAATACATATTTCTCCTATGTTTCTTTTGTATTTATATTAATGTAAAGGCACAAATTGAACATTAAAATACCTCTATGGGACTTCAAAATTACTAAATGTAATAATTAATAACCTTAATCACACTTTATAATTAATTAAACAAATAATTATAGTAACTAACAAATTTTGACGTTACAAATCCATAATATGTTCACGGTTCTTGGCACTGTTACTATGCCACCTAGCGTCAAAAAATTCAAATATCTACTACATTCGATATTCTTGCCCCTGGAAAGCGTAAGTTCATAATTTTATAAACCATTTATTGAAGATAATAAACATTTTGTGAACTATTGTGATATATTATGTAGATGTAGAGAACAATAGTGAAGATTATTAGTGTTCATATGTTGCTGACTACAAATATCCCTACATCTTTTAATTTTGTGTTGAAGAATGCTTTTGTGAACAACCATTATTTTCACAGACTATTCTGAAGTGAATTACAATTAATCTTAGATCAAATTTCGTCCCAGAGATGGAGAAGACAGCTGTTGCTTGCAAAACAAGTAAATGTGAAACAAATTTCTTACAATATACACCCAATGTAAATATATAATTATGTGCATTTTTATTGCTTTATTGACATTAAAAATGATTTAAAATAATTAAATTGTTAATTTATACAATACTGTATTATTCTGTGTGCGACGTCACAACGTATTATCTATCCTGTTTGACTAAACTTCTAGTCACATAAAAGTCCAACGGTCGTTGTGTTACCGCCTTTTGCAGAACTGTGCTGATTAATTATAGAAAAAGAAGGTTTAAATCATTGATATCAATGTAAATTGATATATCAGTTGATTCAGTATTAATTGACGATTATATGGACATAAGATTTGCGCCTGGATATATCTCTTATTTGAACATATGATAGACATAACCTGACACATATTTTGTAAGTATATATTATATTTTAGTAAGAATGTATCGCTTTATTAACATATAAAATATATTATATATTTCTTATTTTTATGAAAATGTTAATATTTTAATATTTCGAAGTTCTGGAAAATTCCAGAACTCGTGACATCACTAGTAATTCATTTGTTTCGTTCACACATGCTTAGAAACTGCTCATTATATCCTAATTTTTTAATTAAAATCAATACATAATTAATAAAATTTATATCGTAAATGTTTGTTTAAATGATATTTTAACTATGTGATATAAATTTAAATCGGGAATATGTTTTTAATAGTGAAAAACAGTAAACGAATATGTGGCGTACCGGTAAGACATTAAATATATTTTTTTACAAATAGAATATTGTTAATTATTATTGAATATTGATAACAATAGCAAGATTAATAATAGTCTGAACATATTGATAATTTCTTTTATGCAAAAAATATGTATCTGCGGTTCTCAAAATGTGGGACCTATTTTTTGTCTTTTCAATGGGAACATATACTTGCTTATAAGACAGGATTAATAAAAATAAATGGGGGGGGGGAGAGGTGCCTAGTCCATGGCCCACACGTGTTGCGCCGTAGGTCCTGCTTAACAAAAATTAAAGTTTTGTATAAGTAGACAATTTTTTGTTTGTTGCAGACTGTATTGGGTAGTCTGTTAGTCTGAGCGTGACTTTACGTCTGCAGTGCTGAAGTCCTGTGCCTGCGAGTCCGTCTCCCCATAATTTCGAGGGCTCAAGTTCCTGATTGCTGAGATCTGCGATGCCTCTGTTAGTCTAGTGACTAATAGTGGGCGAGGTTTAATTTACTTTAATTGTCATGTGCCTCATTTTATTTTAAAATTATTAAGTAGATTTATTTAGTTAGCATGGCATTTTGTAGTATTTGTTTAAAGGTAAAGATAGTTTCAATCTTTGTGGGTCACTCTGTATATATTACATTGATAAATTGAAATACAGGGAAGTCACAATTACTCATACTTCTTTCCGGGGCACATGTACTTGTAGTATTTGTATAGTTTTTAAGGGCGCGCGTCGAAATCCTCATTAAAATATATCGATATTAGAGTCTCGTATTTTATTTTAAAATAATTGTATAGAAAACAGTTGGTTAATACTAGTAGTCAATAACTTATAAACAAAATATTAGCGTACGAAATACACTACAGATCATATTTGTTTAAATATTATTTAAACAAGTATGGTCGCTATGTAGTCAGTTGTTTAGCTTAGTTTTTCAAAGCTTTAAGTTAAGCTAGTAGGTATGGGCCTCTGACATAGTAATATGTGTATACTCTTACCTTTGATGCTTAACTTGGAGGAATGAAGACTGTTAGGGCTATAATTTTTTTTGTAGTTATAATAATTTTAAAGACAAAGTTGCTTTATATTAAATTCAAACATACACACACTTATAGTTAAATTCAAATATTTGCTATGTTTAGATTTTATGGACTAAATTTCGCGATATTTTTTCGGGTTCGGGTCGGTTACGCGATTAGGGTAGCGTAGTTCTTACTTGGAATGCTTTCCCCCATAAAAACTATGAATTCGGGACTAATAAAAGTGCAGGTGGACCTCAGTCGAAAGTTGGTAGATATTTTCACTTAACATTTAACGTAAAAGAAGTCCCCCTTACATACTGCAATGCAGCACTCCATTTAGTTTGTTTTATATGCCTCTTTATTTCCAATCTGTCCTCTCGAGACGCTGGGCCCCGTTGTGGCAAACTCAGCTACCCATTGCTGCTTCACCCTCTGGGATAGGGCGTACGGACCTCTGGTCACCAGGATGATTGAGTAATCTTTGCGTCTAATTCCCAGATTTTGGCTTTAGAGTCTAAACTGTCACAGTAAATATAAAGTCATAAGAGGGATTATATTGCAGTATGTTTTAGTGATTAGTTTGTGATTTGCTTAATATGTGACACTTATACAATAGATAAAATAAATCTACTTTACCCTGGTTTGTAGTAGAGTAAACCCTTATGATGAAAAATATCGGCATTCCATTTATGAATGAAACTACAAATATATTTGCTTTAACTTTACACATACACATACTTCTTATTCAGCTGAAGAGAGCAAAGAAAACATCGTAGAAGATATATTTGCGTCTAAATGTTACACTTATTTTGTTTTAGTTTAAATTAGCTTTAATCGTTCGTCGCCGCGGTTTCGTCGTTTCCTTTCCAATTCCTATTGTATTTATATATGTTCGCCCTGTTTTGAGATGCCGCAACAAATTGTTGGTCTGGCCAGGGGTGCTCCTGCTTATGCAGATGTACACTGACATTCCACTCTTACATATTTTCAGGTTATTCTAACACTTACACTTATGCATTTACACATGTTTTTCGCTTTCACGTAAAATATAAGAAGGATCAGTTTCGCGAGTAGTTTTACTTACATAATAACACACATACACAAACAAAATAAAAGAGATATTAGTGTTTCACTGTCTCCAAAAGATTCTTGTTGGTGCTTTTGTTGAAAGGATTGTTGTCGTTCTAGTTTGTTAGAGTAAACATTTAATTGTTCTTGGAATTATTGTGGTTTAAGTTGTTTAGGATTGTTGTTCTTCTTTTCGTTTGGGTTGTTAAGGGTCTACAATTCAAAGTTGTTGTTTTTCTTTTTCGTCTGGGTTGTTTAGGGTCTACAATTCAAAGTTGTTCTTCTTCTTTGTCGTTTGGGCTGTTTAAGGCATATATTTAATTGTTCGTATCAATATTTCTTCTGTTGGTTGATAGTCCTCTATTTTTGAAAATATTGCGGATATGTGAACACTAATTCATGCTGATTTCCTTTGCTGCTGAGTTGCTGAGATCCAGATTTCTGTGCTGCTGAGAGTAGTTTTTAAGTGAAAGAGTAGTATATAAGTGAAATAGAGTTTTAAGAATATCTAAAGATGCATTATAGATATTAAGGATACAAGTGTGATATAGCGTTCATAATGAAACGCGTGTGATGTTAAATCATGAGGCGATGAGCCGAGTGTTTTAATCACGCATTTTTCATTATGATGCTATATCAAATGTGTATTCTTCAATATTTTATCTACGACAGTTTAAATTGATCTTAAAATACATTTTTTCATTTAATTTTTGACATCATAAGAAACATTATTAAATCACTCATAATGACATTCAAATTCTTATATTAATTACATATTAGCGCACAGTCATAGATAAAATGATTAATAATAACAAAAGAGTCTAAGGTTAAATTTTAACTAAAACAAATTAAAATCCTTTTAAAGTTAAGGGGTAATTTTAAATAGTTTTTGTTTAGAGAGACAAATATATTTATAATCGGTGATTACAATATCATTTATTTATATATTTTGACCCTGCTTGTACACTGAATTTTACAAAAGATTAGTGACTAGTGAAGTGCGATAGTGCAAAAACTAAAAGTAAGTTTAATTAATTCTTGACATATTCATATATCAGCACCACTTTTCTTTTTAGGTAAGATTAGCTGTGTGGGAAGGGGTGGTTGTAAGGGGAGGTTGGAGACCACTTAGGGGTGTTTACCCCTGTTTTCGGTGATGTCAGATTTTGATTTGTTTTTGTTTAAAGACAAATATATTTATAACATTCATTTAATAATATATTTTGATCGGGCTTGTTCACTGAATTTTACAAAAGATTAGTTTTTAGTGAAGTGAAATAGTGAAAAATAAAATTAAAAGTAAGTATAATTCTTGACATATTCATATAGTAATACCACTTTTTTTTAGGTAAGACTAGTTGTGCGGTAAGGGGTGGCTGGAAGGGGAGGTTGGAGGCCACATAGGGGTGTTACTCCATTTTTTATGTAACTCAGGGTAGCCGCATTGGACTAGTGTTACAAGGTAATAATATTAAAATTTGTGTATATAGTAAATTCATTTTATTTAAAGTACTGCGTCTGTTGATATGTGTAGGGTAAGTCGGGGAGAATTGATCCATATATCAAAACATTTTTGCATTTATCTATGTTTCACAATAAAATTAAAAAATTTGATGTGGCCAGCACAATACCTTCCGTCAATCCTGTGTATTATGTATAACTTCCATACATAAATTTTGTTGCAAAAAATTCTAAATTTCCAGTAAAATTATTTCATAAACAAACAATGCAAATTGCACTTGACACTGACATCTTCTTTAGCTTTTTCCATCCATTACGGGCCGCTATTTTTTATTTTCTTCTTCCACTCATTTCTGTTTTGCGTGTTGTTCTTATTCAGTTCCTTTTCTCTCAAGTCTACCACAATACAGTCCTTCCAACTTATTTTTGGACTTGAGAGAAAAGGAAATGAATGAGAACGACACGTAAAACAGAAATGAGTGGAAGAAGAAAATAAAAAATAGCGACCCCTAACGAATGGGAAAAGCTAAAGAAGAAGATATTAGTGTCAAGTGCAATTACCATAGTTTGTTTATGAAATAATTTTACTGGAAATTTAGCAATTTTTACAAGAAAATTTATGTATGGAATTTATACATATTACACAGGATTGACGGAAGGTATTGTGCTGGCCAGTCTAATTTAATACGTTTTAATTTGTTCTACTTAAGCTTCCACTTGATTATATACACTTCTGATTATTCTAATTATTTTATTTGATGCTTCTAGTTGTTTTAAACTTGTTCATATTTTATTTCGGTCTACTGTATCAAACGTTAATCTTAGATCTATAAACGTTATATACATTTCTTTACCGTTAGTTATGCTTCTTTCTATTACAATAATATTATTCATTATTTTATAAACGGTGCTTGAGTGTCTGGTCGCGAATCTGGGGACCCGGGTTCGATCCCGACCGACGCCAAAAATTACATCGAATTTTAATGGCAAAAAATTGACCCCTGTGGTGCACTCTCAACGCTAGCTATACGTGCCCGTGAGGTGACGCCTGGTAAGCGCCCGCACGGTACAAATATTCCATCATTACCGATATCTGTACAAAGCAGATTGGCACACCCAGCAATGGGTAATATGCCGTGATAAAATATTTATTTATTTTTATTTTATAAACGGTATAAAGTAGTAGCAACAAAGTATGTCATAACTCGTGTATCTATTCTTTGTTCCTTTTTTTACTCTTTATTTACAAATATCAAAAGCTTTCACATGTAGTGTGGTGTGTTATTGTACATATGAGGATTAAATGTAATATGCCATTGACAAAAAATGTTCTCTTTACTGTGACTTTGGTGTAGAGCTCTTTGGTACTTTGTTCTTTCACATCTACTGGACATTTTAGCAATGAAAAAGTTTGTAACTACAAACAGCTGTTGCAATCAGTAGTAGTGTTACGGTACTAGTGCCACGTGCTATCCACTAATGTACGAATGAAGTCACTTTGTTGTATTTAGAAACATTGTTTGCCAAGTTTACATCAATCCGCTGTTCTATTTCGATTTACGCACTCCCAAATTGCATGTCACTACCAGAAATATATTAGATAACTCTTGTCAAGTTTTATTACCATTTAAATTGTTCTGAGAAATACTTGAAGCTGAGAGTTGTTGTACCCACAATTACGTAACGACAATATATGGAATAATAAAAAAACTAAATCAATAAAAAAAACTACAGTGTGTTTAAAAAAACCTAACTCAGAGTAAGCTATAAACAGAGAAACGTATGTCTGAGTCAATTCAAAAGTCAAGTTGCCCAAAATGATCTTGATATGTAATTTTTCTTTTAATTCGTTTTATAATTTATTTTCATCTCCAAAATAAGATTCAAGAAGAAAAGCTTTATTTAGTGACAGTTCGTGCTACATATTTGTGGGTGTGCTACATCAAAGAAAAAAATCTGATGTGGCCAGCACAATACCTTCCGTCAATCCTGTGTATTATGTATAAATTCCATACATAAATTTTCTTGCAAAAGATTATAAATTTCCAGTAAAATTATTTCATAAACAAACTATACAATTTGCGCTTATAACACTGACTTATTCTTTAGCTTTTAATTCGTTATGGGTCGCTGTTTTTTTTATTTTCTTCTTCCACTCATTTCTGTTTTGCGTGTCGTCCTCATTCAGTTCCTTTTCTCTCAAGTCTTCCGAAATGCAGTCCTTCCATCTTATATTTAGTCTTCCTGTGTTTCTTCTACCTTCTATTAGTAAACTATTAATTTTTCTTCCAATATATTCATCCTCATGACATGTTCAAACCAATGTAATCGTCTGTCTTATATCTTTCTAGAAATCTGTCAATTTGAATTACCTGAATATATTAGCAGTTTCCATGGTTAAATTAGCATAGCTGGCTGATTTATAAAATTTATTATCTTTATAATTCTTTAACTATATATCTATTAAATATGCAATATAAAATGCAATGAAATCGTATATATATATATATATATATAATATATTCTTTAAGCCAATAATATTTAACTGAGTTTTTCAAGAAAAACTGTTAAAATCTTCAAATGAGGATACTTCCTGTTGACCAATTAGAACCAAAATCTAAATAAGTCTGCATATGGTTGTAAGGAAGAGGAACACGCAAGAATTGTAATTTTTGGGATTCTAGTATTGGAGATATCGCGACCGAAACTGCGGTCACACACACACGAACACACACACAACACACACACGCACACACATACACATACAGACATCATCGTAAAAATAGTAAAATCGTATTGTATAAAGACCCTAAAACGTGCTTATTCAATGAAAACTCACCATCGAATTTTTTGACCAAAGACAATACCTTCCTTACCTAGAGGTGACGGAAGGTTAAAAAATATAATTATATTGATTCAGTCGGAATAAAAATTTATATCACCCGTTTAGTAAATTGTTGACGTTTGACACGTTATTTCTATGTTATTTCAATTTTTATTACAAAGTAATGACTTGGAAATATTGTTGAGTTGTGTAGTAATCAGAAAGGCGAATAAATCTGCGCTGTTAGAGAAAAAGAAAAATCTTGTAATTTAGTGCAATTTAAGGCTGACTCTCATTAGAGGGATAGTGAGCAACGCAGCAGCGACGGTGCCAGCTAGCAGCCAGCGTTTTAATAAAAGCAGAAAGAGCTGTGAGCTGCGACTCTGACTCGGCGAAGTGACACCATTTTCAAAGCGAACTCTCGCAACTCCTAATCAGTTTTATTCGTAAATATGCTGCCTTCACAATGCACACCAAAGACCAGGGGTGTTTTCTCCGAGAAAGAATTGAAAATTTGCTGTTAATGCTTTTGTAGGAATGAACACTCCTGTATACTTTATGCATTTGAACTCCATTTGCCATTCTCTTTATAATTTTCTACAAATAAATTATTTTGCTCTTTATATAGACTAGAGTAAATGTATTTTCCTTCCGCTACTCTTTGTAAGGGAGGTATAGGGATCGTGCTAAAAATCGCATATCGAGATTTTGCTAAATGAGCACATTTTAAGTTCTCTAGGATCAGATTTTAACATTTTCACGATGATGTGTGTGTGTGCGTTCATGTTTGCAGAAAATTTTTAAACCTAGTATTTATACCTTACTCTAATATGGAAAGATACCATTAGATTTTAGTGTAAATCAGAAAACCGGAAATGACACTTTACTTGAAGCTCAAAAGTTATTTTTCATGGAAAATTACATCTAAATTATATTTTTTTCGCGATTTATGCATTCATACTTTTTCTATAATTGTAACTGTCAATAAATTAATTATTTTGAATTAATAATGGTAGTATTTTACGAAGAAAATATTAAAATATGAATTTACAAAATATCTAACCAATAAATTAATTTTCATATGTTCGTAATTCAAAAGAAATTAACTTCATATCATAAAATAAAATTATAGTTGATTTAATATTATATGTAGTTCGTGTTCTTTTAATCTTGTTGCTACAGTTCTACCCGTTTGAGCAATGTATACTTTACCACACTGGCAAGGAATCTTATAAATGCCAGAACAATGTAGAGGAACTATATATTTATCAATGCCAAGAAGATCACGGATTTTTAAACTAGTTTTATATGACTACATGTACTTTGTTATTTACTTGATGAAGACAGCACTACGCTGTCGAAACTAAACCCAAATATTGTTTTATTTTATTAGATTAAATATATTTTCCTTAAACTACAGTATCGTCTATTCAAAAAAAATCCGAAAAACTTATATAATATATGGTAATTTGAATATTTCACCGAAAATTAAATGCTTCAACAATTTTATTGTTTTGTATGTTTTAGAGCGTGTTATCTAATTAAAACAAAGTAAACTTCATTAAAATAATTGGGTTTGTGAAATAAATATGCAAATTTAATTTTAAAAAGTTTTAATTTATTACCTATAAAGCTTGTTTAATTGTATTAAAACTGATGTTTTATTAAAATGAGAACAACATTTGTGACAATTATTTAAATGTGTTTTGTACATAACATGTGGAAAATGTTATGGTTAGCATAAAATATTTATATCATGTACATACTTATATAGTCTGCTAAAAACCTCAGGCATCAATGTTTTCAAACATTATTCACCATAATGAGCCCATAAACCAATTATTTTTATGAAACTTTGTACAAAGATAGTCAAACTCGACATGAAAATTTCTTATATTAACAAGATATAATTTTGTTAAGTTTTGCGATGAGTTTGTGATGACATCGGTGTCAGACCAGTGGCAGTGAATCAATATTTTTTCAGCAGAGCAGATATGATATGATATGATTCGAGCTTCCTACTAGATTTATTATTAACGCATTTATACGAATTATTATTTTTTATATAAGTTTATTATATTCCGATTATGGTTTATAGGGCCACTCCCCTTTCCTCGTCTATAGCACAACTTAGTTACAAGTGTGTTTCCCTGTTGAACTTATAGATAGCGCTGTAAGCAAACAAATCATCGAATAAACATACGTCACATCCGTATTTTAAATTTAGTAATATTTTTTAATAAAATTGTGTCTCACTTAAATAAAACTTCGAGAAGTTCGAGTCATATTAGGTAAAATATTAGACAGTTGAATTTTCATATCAGGTCTAACATCGAGTTTGTTCCTGTACTTCGATTTGTTTGCACCAGGAATAGAGGGTAGGCAATGCATATTCACGCATATGTTTCAAAATCGATTTTGAATTTGAAGCAGCTGAAAAAGGATAGTCGACCAGTTAAATACTGTTATTTTAAGTTGTCCAAGTCCAAATAAATACCTGATTATCCATAACTACAATAAATACAAATCATTTTGTTTTATAAATGAAAAATAAATAGTAAGAAAACTATGAATTAAAGTTGAAGTATAGTAAAGATTAAATGGTGATAAGATGTTTGTTGATATGAAAAACTTATATGTTCGGCTGTATACATATGTAACATCTCTGGCCGACTAGCCGTTTACAGCTGATTTTAACGATACAATAAGGTCAATAACTCGCTAAGATGATTTGGAAAGTCTTTTTATGGCAAAATACATATTACTATTCTAAGGTTGCAGAATAATATGAAATTAATATATCGTAAAAGGAGATGCTAGAGCACTTTTTATTAAATTTATCCAAAAATCATATAATGACAGTTCCATATATTTTTGTTTTAAATCAGTGCCTCTAATTAAATCAATTATATTTATTACCAATAATAAATTTGATAATTTTTTACGGAACACTTATTCACGTAACACCAAACCAGTTTTCCGGGGGAGCATTTTCGGTCTTATAGCCTAATATAATTTTCGGTGGATTCTATCAATTAGGCTATTAAAATCCATCGAAAGATGGAAAATAGCTTTTGAATCGTTGCATTCTGCCGCGCCGATTAATATATTAGTTTTTTCGGCGGACTTACTATTACAATAGTAAAAATCCTGCCGATGAGTGGAATTCTAGGTCTGTGCATATAATACCGTCAATGGATATTTAGTTATTTCTTAAAATTTAATACTCCTGATTCAAGGAAAGGTAGGCTCAATAAAAATATATTATGAAACCATCAAGGAAAAGTTTAAAGAAAAAATTACTCACATCGTGCGTCCAAGCCACCCGATGCACCCACGGGTTAGCAGTGATATGACACTCGAAGTAAACATCCGCCCCTTCTCGTATATTGCTCCCGTTTAGTGAAGCTCCGAGTGTGAGCCCCACGTCCGGCGGATACAACACATGTAGCATCCATGTATCCCGTAGTTCAGAATTAGGAATACGGATATTGTGCACCCGGCATTGCAAGGTCATCCCCGAGTCCGATGCAGCGGGACGTAGGCGCAACACCGACGTGGTGGAGTTGCCATCGGGAGAGAGCTCTTCGCGGGTCTCTGCATCCAGAGGAAGACCGTCTTTGTACCTAAAATAAATAGATTCTTATAGGTTAGGTTGGAATAGCGCAGAGTTTTGACGTATTTGTTTCAGATATATTTCATATTATAAAGGGCGGATTGAAGAATATGATACTTGATCATTTAAATACAATTTATAATAATAGTTATTCAGAAATATTGTTGCACTCGACGAATTCTATTAAATTTAATGTACTTATTTTTGTTACATCCTGTGTAGAGATATCTATACAAAGCAGATTGGCACACCAAGCAATGGGTAATATGCCATGGTGATATATTAATTTATTTATAGTATTACGAATAAAAAATTAGGAAAGTACCATTTTCTGGAAGCGTATTATTTTAGTGCAGTCATTCAATAATCATCAGCAACATCTTTTACTGACAGTAACATTATGATAGTCGAGCGACTTACTAATCGTTTATTTCGTCTGGCGCTCAAAACACCAGCCATTGAATTTAGGAAATGTAGGTAGGTGTATAATAAATATTATTTTATTATACTACAAATACATACTTTTGGAAGGATTCAGTGTTACACGAGTAATTCGTAATTGCATTGTTCAAACAATGGAAAATCAAAACGCTATTTGCATTAAAAAACAATTTTCATTGTAAAGCAAATAATAGATAAAATATAAAATTCGTTTGAGTTAAATACAATAGGCACGTAGAATGCACAAATGAATTAAATAAAACTGAGTTTTGTAAAATTCAAATTGTAAATTACAATATAGGCTGATGTATAAAATATTTAAATACAACAAATGTTTGTGCTTATTTTATGAATTTAAATTGACAAAAATACAGAAGTTAATTATTAACTATATTATATATATATATATATATATATATATATATATATATATATATATATATATAAATAAATATTATTAATTATTAATCTCTAGTTAAAGCAGTTAGTGATAACCAATGGATATGTTGCTAACTTGAAGTTAAAACTTACAAGGGACTAAGAACGAAATGAGAACGAAAACGAAATAACGAACTAAACCGAAATTTTTATAAGAACGAAAACGGAAACTAAAACGCAATATATTTTTTTCGTTCATGATTGAAAACAAAATAATTAATATCGGTTACCGGTTTTAACCGTTATTTTATTTAATATTTATTTTATTTACAGCAAATATTTTACACGCAAATATTATTGAATTTTCAGATATTTGAGTTGCAAACAAGCAGACTTTCAAAGTAACTTTCCAGTAGCTAACCCTGTTACGTGTTAGGTTAAACGGTATACCCGTGGTTTCATCTATTGAACATTGACTGCGGTAATTTTCATTTGGACACACTGTCAGTGTTAGTTAAGTACTTATATAAGAGATTTGCTTGAAAACGTACTATTAGTTAGGTGTAATAAAATGTAATTAATGTTTTATTCTTTATTGTAAAAATTCAGGCCATAGCATAAGCTTTTCTTCTTATTTTTATATATGTATTATCTTTCCTTCATATGTATGTTTTATTTTCATGTTTAATAATAAAAAATTATTATATTTCTATATTTTCATCAATTGTTACTTATTAATAGTTATAACCGGTATTTAATTACTGTGAACGAAAACGAAAATATTTAGGTGGGAACATTAAATTTTTCGGTTTCGTTCGGATAAGAACTGAACGAAATATTTTTCGTTTTTAGTCTCTGATTCACTACTAACCCACAGTTTAATGGTTAATGTCACTCTAACTAGCTGTGGTAGAACGGGGCTTAAGGCAGTTTAAATAGCATACTACAAAAGTTACGTATGTGCAGTAATTGGAATAATGGCAAGTTAGGTCAGTAATCTCAAACCTCAAAGGGTTCAAGTTAAAGGAAGTGCAGTGATTTTCCTTACCAAGTGACGTTAGCCGGAGGCCGGGACCCATGCGTCCGGCAGCTGATCTCGTGGATGGTGTTGGCAGACAACGGAGTGTTCACTCCCAAAAGCCGGACATCCAGAGGGCGCACTGGAACAACCAAATAACATTCAACAAATTTGTCTCTTAACCCGGGCTCTCATTAAGTGTTATGACGCCCATAAGCACAATAGCTTTTATACTTTTTGTTAAATATAAAGATAATGATATACATTATTATATTTCAACACTAGAAAAAGACACATTATATATTTTATCTATGACATTGCGCTAATATGTAATTAGTACACCAATTTGAATGTCATTATGAGTAATTTAATAACGTAGGCTCTGTTGTGGCCAGAACAATACCTCTCGCCATTTTCATTTTGTTGCATAGGGCACAAGAAGTTATGTGACTTTGTTGACCTTGGCAATCAGATAAGAGAACCCGTGTCAGAATGACAGCTAGTAATGTACATAGGTGTCAAGTATCATAACTTTATATTCAAAACATTATGATTTTCCAAATCCATGAACAAATAAACATCAGAATATTTTGAAATTTTGATTGAAAAATTATGACATATGACAATTGTGACATCTATGTAAATAACTACTAGCCGTCATTCTGACACGGAACCTCATACCTGCTTGCCAAGGCCAACAAAGTCACATGATTGCTCGCGCCCTATAAGTAACGAATTTAATATTACTTGTACACACAAATAATTGAAATTGTTTCTCTTCTTTCGTTCTATGAGAAATTTTATCCTACTATTCTAATATGTTCAAAATTCTTCAAATTCATTGACGGTATTAGCGGTATTTCTTAAGGATATATGTAATATTAATTACAAAAATTTAAATATCGCAACTGTTTTTTCGGCAACGAGATTTATTACAACAGATTATTCTATATTATTATATACAAAGCTCCAAACCTATACGAGATATATTTTATTATTAATATTTGTAGTAACAAAAATTCAATAAATAATATTTAGATTTTTTTTAGAAACTACCACTTCCGATTGTCCAATTGGTACCAAAATCTATCCAACTCTTCCCATTACTGTTAGATTGAGGAATCCGTAGTCAAACAGGTCTTTAGTCTTATAGAATTTGAGATGATAATAATGAAAGAAGTGAAAATAACGCAAAAAATTCGTTGTCAATAAAAATAACATCAAAATTATTCGCTGACAAGCAACAAACATTTCTTCTTCTTCTTGTTCTTTTTATTTCGTTCAGGGGGAGTTGCGAATCAGTTCAGTTGAGTGCTACTTACCCTTTTCATGCATGTAAAAGGAAAGTACCTTTGTATTCTTATTTACTTTCTTGAAAGTCTCTAGTTATCATGAAAATGGCTTGAATATTTTTAATATTCATGCATTATTGTATAGGTTTCTATTTTGTTATATTTAGATAAGATTTTCTAGTTAAAATAGTGTGCTGAATTTAACCCTGTATGTTTCAATATCTCTGATTGTGGTTCTAAATCACAATTTGAAAGTTCAAGAGTAGTTTAATGTAAGTAGAGGCATTATTGAAATCAATAAAGGCATAACATTGGCACGCGTAATAAGGGATAATAAGCCGTAATATATTCAGGGCAGATCTTCCCATTTACATCTACGGCTAAAATTCTGTTTAATTATCCCTCAGATAAACTAATCTGAACTGACATTGTGCGAAGGTTATTTCAACTATCCACTAATTTATAGTTTTGACAATAGGTAATTTAAAATAAACTTCTGTTAACAAAAATATTTAAATTTATAGGTAATATAGATAAATACACGTTTTCTATACCTATGCAGTGTATTTGTAGCGGTGTCAATGTCATCAACATGACATAATGTCATTCTGTATATCAAGTGAGCACGTTTTAAGATCCCTGCAATCCGATTTTAATATTTTTACGATGATGTCTGTGTGTGTGTGTGTTTGTGTGTGTGGATGTATGTGTGTGTATGTGTGTGGGACGTTCGAAGAACGATTTCTCAATTATAATACTTAATATCTGTTTAACTACGAATTTCTCAATCGGACATTACTGGAAAGAGCTGAAATGGTTTTGGTAATAATTGGACAACCGGAAGTAGCAGATTCTTGCTGGCAGTAAAGAAGTGTAAATCCTCCATCTGATGCATACAAATATTCTATCTTTTATAGATTTGGAGATAAAGGAATATAAGGTATACAATAATCTTTTGTAATAAATCTCACAGCCCAAATACCAATTCAAAATTAAAATGTTTGTAACTGACAGATAAATGTCAGTGTCAAAAATCCAGAGACATTACTGAAGATTTTTTATGGGAAGTACATACATTATATTATTTCTTACTTTATTAATAGCTAAATATTTAAAATTATAGGTATATTACATATTCCCTTCAAAAATACTGTCAATCCCGACAATGAATTGGAAACACTTCGAAAAAATAGAAGAGTATGAAAAAAATTATTCATTTAACGAATTTAAAATTAAAAAATCTAAATATAAGAAATAGATGTAAATAGAATTTTTGGTGTAGAGTGTAGGTATACAATAAATGTTAAATACAATACGGCGCGGGTATTCATGTGACATTGTTGGCCTAGAGAAGCAGATATAGTGGCTCGTGTCAGAATAATAGCTAGTCAAATACGTCAAATATCATAATTTCTCATTCAAAATTTAGTGATTTTTCAATTCCATCTCGTTTATTTTCCTCGACAAATAAATTACACACTTCTGTTGACAAATTAACTAAGTGAATTTAGAAAATATTGAAATTTTTAATGAGAAAATCTGACATTTTACATCTAGGTACATAATTACTAATTATCATTTTGAAATGGGCCCCTGGGGACGAAAGGTATTGTGCTGGCCACAACAGGTTTTTTTCTACAAACAAAACACATTTTTATTTAGGACATAAAACAAAGTTTGGACTTGTAGGATTTTTTTTACAAACTCATAAATAACAGTAGTTTCACATAATTTTAAATTAACGCATTTTAGTACTTTTTGTCCAGTAGCTTCCAGCCTATATGGATAATAAACTCTTATTTACTTTCCAAATAGTTTTCTGTATGTAGGTTAAATGGTTTTCTAATTCAGCTGGATAATTGTAGGCTAATGAAGACAAACCTTCATATGTCGCATTAAACACTTGAACAAAATTACGCTCTCCACATTTCTACTCGTAGGTAACGACTAGTGGCAGAAATAGAAAATTCGATACAAATTATCGTAATTTCACTAGACGTATATGAGTAAATGAGAAAAATATAATCGAGTTTCCAAGGGACGACGGACGAGTAAAGTGGCGAGCTGCTGTTGCTGTTACAACGCCTAAATTTTGAGGTTAGCTATAATGGCTATTAACTTAACGTAAAGGATAACTGGATCTTTCAGGCAGACATACAAGGACTGAAAAATATATCCAATTATCCCACTTTCCTTTATTCCGTAAATTGTGAAATTTTTTAATGAAAATTTATGCTGTTGTAAATAAAATGTTATACTGAAACTTGTCTCGTGTAATTAAATATAATAACTTTTTGAAAATAGAAAAATAAGTTGTTTCTATTTATGTTGTACCATTAGATATCAGATACTTCAAATTCCAATACGATATTTACATAGCACTTAGAGAATATTACATTTCATACTTTTAACATTCATCATCAATAGCACGACAGCTCTTGAAGGGTAAGGCCTCAACTCGTTTCGTGATCGATTCGTATTAATGCAGTTTAAAAACTTATACTTTTTGACTGGTAACGACTTCCTCTTTAAAAACTTTAATCCGTGCAGGGCCGGTGGAAGAGTTTTAGCGCCCTAGGCAGATTTCAATTCCGGCGCCCCAATAAAAAAAATCTGATGTAACTAATACAATAACTCCCGCCATTTACCTATGGGGTCTCGTTGCCGCGTGCCTGATGTCTGGTCGCGAATCTGGGGAATCCGATTCGATCCCGATCAACGCCAAATAATTCGAATTTTAAATGGCATAAAATTAACCCTTGTGGTAAACGCCCGCACAATACAAATATGTCATCATCATTACAGAAATGTGTGTATAAATCAGATTAGCACACCCAGCAATGGATAATATGCCGTGATAATATATTTATTTATTCCTTTCCTTAAAACTATTATTCTATTTACAATTTTCCTATTATTAATTTGATATGATCATTTCTTTGACAGTGACATTTATCTGTCAGTTACATACATTTGAGCTGAACTATGTAACCACGGAGATGTGTTTAAAGCATAAGCTCCGAGATATAATTTTTATATTACTTTATAAATTTATCCAATGGTTTCTTTCCATATTAGAATAAGGTAGAAATGCATGGTTTCAAAACTTTCTGAATGATAGTATTTGAGTTAGAGCGTAAAAAGTATCCACACACTCTCTCTCACACACATACATACATACATGCATGCATACATACACACAGACATCATCGTGAAAATGTTTAAATGGATTCTAGGGACCTTAAAACGTGGTCATTTCCAAAATCTCGATATGCGATTTTTAGCACGATCCCTATACCTCCGTTACCAAGGGTAGCGGGAGGTAAAAACTATGCTATTTTTACCTTCCGTCACCTTTACTTAAGGAAGGTATTGTCTTTGGTGAAATATATGCTGACCACGTCAGATTTTTTTTGACTTATATAATATTCAAATTAATCAAAATTTTCTTATTCAAATTTTTATTTTGCGAGTATTTTTTCTGGCAAATTCGACTCGTTCCAGACAGGCGCAATTATTATTACAATTATTTTCCACTGAGTGTTTTGAATACTTTGCCTAGACATATATGGCCCATTGTAACTCAGAGTTGCAAAATAATTATGTTTTTCGCACTAGTTGTGAGTTCAGTAAAGAGTCGTGTAAAAACGTTTTTTTGCAATGAATCACATGTTTTTTTTTATAATTCCATTTAGATTCAATGTTTACAAGAAAAAATTATCATATTAAAGGTTAGCTATCAGATTTTCACATTGACGCAAAAAAGTGATAGGTTATCGCTAATTGGAAATGCGAAAAAGTGATAGATTGTTAGATAAACATACTAATGCGAAAAAGAACAAACAAAAAGATTATAAACCGGAAGCAGGAAATATCTATTTGTGTATTAAGAGCGCAAAATAGGACATTGTCGATTGAGAGGTTGTTGGCATTCTCTCGAAATCGACAATGTTCATTTGTGGTCGAAACACACACAAGATTTTTTCTACAGTCACCACAGTGGGGTCCTCCACCATAACAAAAAATAATAAAATGTACATTTTATACTTACACTACTACTCATTTAATAAGGATTAATATGAAGAAAAAACGCCTTTTATATTTAATTTTAATTTATCGTTATTTCTCATTTTTCTTGACCTATTGCTTCAATCTAATCTAAACATTTTATACTTTCGTTTTTGTAAATGAATGCCCTATTTTATTTTCACAATAGTGCGGTTATGTAATATACCGACAGAGCAGTTATATGATTGATTTGTGAAGGTGGTAAATGTGTCATTACAGTGCCATTAGTTCCTGACTAAACGTTTCTATTAAGAAGTGACATTTCTCAACATTGTATAGTTAGAAATTTGGACAGCGAGCGTTTTTTCTACTTTGTCGCGCTAGAGCGGCAAAGTGACATTTTGCGTTGACAAAAGAGAGCGCAAATGGCTACTTTCTATGTAGACTGTAAAAAAATTATGTGGGTGTCAATGATTTTGATGTTGAATGGGGTACTTCGTGACTTTCAAACTAACCTAATAACTGGTACCTATTTCTTTCTATGTAATGCTTTAGATATTTTGCATTATTATGTAGCTGGCAACTAATGAATTATATTTATTTAATTTTACCCTATAAATTCATGTTCATTTACTTTCCGAACTGCAACGTAATTTATCATAGATAAACTAAATTTTCAAACAAAAATTGAGAAACATGTATACTAAAAGCGAATATTGTGTAATGTAATTAGTTACAGCCGTAGAGAGAAGAAGTATTAGATACAGCTGCTCTAGGTAACTGATTTATAGTCAGGATTTGACAGAGTTTATAATTTCGAGTATTATATCCAGGTATTTGTGCATCTATATAAATAATTCTCTATTTACAGTGTATAGTGAATTAAATTTAATGTATAGACATTATAGCTAATCAAAACGAATCCATTTTCATTGTGTACGAATATAGAGACATTTATTACAAATGCCACCATTTTGTGGGATTTCAATTAATTCCACTGTAATATATGTAAAGGGCACGATACGGATTCTATTTGTTTACATAAAATAGTAGAATATTTATAGGTGTATTCTTTATTAAAAGCGTTAAACTTTACTTCGTATTATGTACCTCTTTTATACAAATTTGCAGTAAAATTATTTCACAAATAAACCATGCAAATTGCACTTGATACTAACATCTTCTTATTTAATTTTTCCCATTCGTTTGGGGTCGCTATTTTTTATTTTCTTCGGGCACTTTTTTATACACCTAATCGAAAAGAGAATAGTGAGCCATGGCTGTGGCTTGAAATAAAACAATTAACTAAAACAATTGTAACACGGTAAATGTCAACCTGTAAATACTCAGTAATAATTTACAGATATAAATATATTGTTCCAGAGACTATTTGTCAACTTGTAATAAGTATGAAAATAAAACAATGAACACGTATTCATGTAGCAAAGATCAAACAAAGTAGGTGAGAATACAAGGCAAGTACATACTTGTAGTTTGCGTTGAACATGTATGGAATTATAATACATAAGCTCATAGAGGTAACCATGGCAATTAAATAGTTGAAAGTGGTAGTTATATCATGTATGCAGCAAGCACAAAAGCTGACCCGGTACAGAGGTACAGTCGAGAACGAATCCTGAATCGTATACGTAGACTAGTGCATTGCGAATAATTAAGCGAAAACCGATGTAGGTCCTCCCTACTCCAGTCGTTTAGCAATAGAAACCAGAGAAGCTGACTCCGCCTACGACTGATTTATTTAATAGGAATAATGTCAAGGTTGCAAACTTCCCCACGAGTAATTTTTACTTCTAAAGCGCAAGTGAAGAGCAAAAAGTCGAGAGATCTACATTTTCAAGGGGCTTTTCGTCCTCTCCTTACAACAAATACTCATTCTTGTTTAAATGTAACAATGCCAGTATTCACGACGCTTTTATTGTAAAGGGGACGGAAAACATGTATTCATGGTCACTAGAGCACTCGGAATTTCTCCAGAAAAAGGACAGAATTATTTAAATTCATTTAAAGTTATGTTTTGTTTTTGTTCTCCACACTTAAAACAATTCTAAAAAATAAAAGTTTCTTTAACTTCTTTTGCGAGACACAGAAAAACAATTACACTTATGTTAATGTTAAATTTACTACACAAGAATGGAATAATATTTTTTTCCATGACTGAGGATAAAAGTCAATTTCTATGTTATCAAAACTGAATATTTCCCTTTTTTTGACAACTAATGCCATTTAATGCTTTATCATGTAATTATTTGGGTTTCGGCGGTAAAATGTTCAAAATCTCCGTACACTGGCTTGCAAAAAATCGCGTACACCTTAAAAATCTAGCAACCGAGTTTTTACCTTGTTTTAGCTATGTAAATACGATTTTTTTAAAATAGGTTAATATCAACTGTCAATGAAGTTGTCACTGTCATGTCATTATTTTAGGTATCGTGGAGCAAGTTCTTCATTGTGCTAAGTTACTACTAAATTACAAATATATTCTAGAAAAATTAAAGAACAACCAAGTATTTATTTTAAATGGATTATAAATAAGTAAAAATTATGACTGAAACAAATTATGGACGAAGTAAGATTAGTAATTAGTAACGTTTTAAAAAGAAAATTGTAAATAGAACAATAGTTATATGGAAAGCATTAATAAATATACAGGTATATATTTAAATAAAAAATATATTATCACGGCATATTACCCATTGCTGGGTGTACTAATCTGCTTTGTATACATATTTCGGTAATGATCATGACATATTTGTATCGTGCGGGCATTTACCAATCGTCACCTAACGGGCACTCATTCCTGGCGTGGAGAGTGCACCACAGAGGTCAATTCCTTGTCATTTAAAATTCCAAATATTTGGCGTTGTGCGAGATCGAATCCGGTTCCCCAGATTCACGACCAGACACTCAGTCACGCGTCCACGATATTAAATGGCGGCAGGTATCGGGTTGGTCACATCAGATTTCTTCCTTAAGAAATTCTGTTATAATGTATAAGAAGTATATTTACTGAGTAAAGAAAAAAATGTTTCCACAATTTCGGCTATATTAAATTAATTTAGTATATTCCATCATTACCGATATCTGTCTACAAAGCAGATTGGCACACCCAGCAATGGGTAATATGCCGTGATGAAATATTTTTTTTTTATTTATTTATAAATATAACAATACTAATTATGTAAATTGAAGTATATGTACTACAATAACTCCCCGTAATTACAATTTTTGTGGAATTTGGAATATATTTGGTTCTAATTAACTCAGTTCTTAATTTGACAAATGTATTTTCTAATTATCTTCCAGATAATAAATGTAATTTAAGCCCTAACAAATGCTTTTTATTGTAAAAAAAGATCTAGAGTATTTTCATAACTTACGCAACCAATCCAGAAATGGTAACGGCATATTTATTTATACAATATGCTGCGATTGCATTGTAACAAATGACATTTAAAAAGATAATTTGACAGTGATATCTGTATTTATTACAAATTGTAACAAGCAGCCCTAGGATAAATCATAATTTGTATATAATGGAAACTAACGCATGAAATGATTTATAGTAGTGGAGGCCCGGGGCAATAAAGAAATGGCGGCCCGCCTTTCATAAATTGCTATTATCACAAGTGTGTACCTCTATTTTTGAGATAGGTATGTCTAATTCTAAATTTTCAAACCGCAAACTTATCTTTTTTGCCTCTAGCTAAGAGAGGTATTGGATTCATGCTAAAAATCGCATATCCATATTTTAATGATTAAGCATGTTATAAGGTCCCTACAATCCGATTTTAATATTTTTACGATGATGTCCGTGTGTGTATGTGTGTGGGAAGCTTGGAAGGACGATTTCTCAAAAACTATAATACTTAATATCGGTTTAACTACATACGTATTTCTCAATCGCACGTTACTAGGAAGAGCTGAAAAGGTTTTGGTAATAATTGGACAACCGGAAGTAGCAGATTCTTAAAAAAATATCTGCTAAATATTATTTTGAAAATTTGAATTTCGACAAATTAGAAGAGAAAGACAAAATTTCTTTATGAGACTATACGTAAATCTAATAAAATTTGAATCTAAGGGTAGCGAACTATTTATATACACAATTTAAACAACTTAATCAATATTTATGTTACAAGCAATTAACTTCTATCAACAGCATACATGTGACTTCAATTTACACGAGAAGTTAAAATCTATCAAACTTCAAATTGGTAGCGCGCATGAAAGTTCATCCTATGCCTAGGATAACTTCAAATTACAAATTTAAATTACATCACTGAACTCATATTAAACTCACATTTTTAAAAGAAAAAAAAATGCGTTGGCTTTAAGTGGCAATAAAAGTTGTCAGCAACACTCTTCCTTACTGCATATTGATAGTTTCAATATTGAAGGTTTTTACATAAATATACCATGATTATGCATATTATTTATTGCTTAGTAATAAAATTACCACACATCTACTTCAAGTAATCAATTAGTAGCACGAATATTTTAGAAAATCTTATACTTATCTATTTGTTGTTATTGGATATCAACGCTTTTAGAATCACGTAGAACTTATCTCGTTATAGCATTAAAAAAAGTGGAAAAATATTCAAAATACAACATTTATGACTTCGTATATATATATATATATATATATATATATATATATATATATATATATATATATATATATATATATATATATATATATATATATATATATGTGAAAATTGTTTTGTGTTGAGACATCCTCCGATTGAATAATAAAGAAGTATATACGTCATAGACATATATGAATATATTATTTGAATTTATAAAAATATTCTTTGATTTATGCATACGGTGAGAGGTTATGTGCTGGGCACATTAGGTTTTTAATTTTATGAGCGTGCGTGATCGTGAATAAAGTTACTCACGCTTCCACCTTTAATTGTTACAATGAACGATATTTTACAAATTTTACTTTTACAGGACTATAGCTATTTGTGTATTAAGAGCGCAAAATAGGACATCCTCTCGAAATCGACAATGTCCATTTGCGTTCGAAACACACAAGATTTTTTCTGCAATCGCCACAGTGGGGTCCTCCACCATAACAAAAAATAATAAAATGTACACTTTGTACTTACACTACTACTCAATAAGGATTAATATAAAGAAAAAACGTCTTTTATATATAATTTTAATTTATCGTTATTTCTCATTCTTCTTGACCTATTGCTTCAATGTAATCTAAACATTTTATACTTTCGTTTTTGTAAATGAATGCCCTATTTTATTTTCACAATAGTGCTGCATTTTTTTTTGTTTATGTAATATACCGACAGAGCAGTTATGACAGATTTATTTGTAAAGGTGGTAAACGTGTCACTACAGTGCCATTAGTTCCTAACTAAATGTTTCCATTAAGAATGTAGACAAGTGACATTTCTCAACATTGTATATTTAGAAATTTGGACAGCGAGCGTGTTTTCTACTTTGTCGCGCTAGAGCAGAAAAGTGACATTTTGCGTTGACAAAAGAGAGCGCAAATGGCTACTTTCTATCTAGACTGTAGAAAAAAAATTAGTGTGTAATATGTGCCAACGTTGTAAAATTAAATCAAATATTTAGTTCATTTAATAGGAAATATTCCGCATATTGGCACACTAAATATATTAATTTGATTAATCTGATGTTAGTGTTAAAAATATTATAATTACAATTATTCGAAATATCCTGAATGATGAAGATAATGGGGACATGTAATTATCTATATACCTTGCAAATCTGTTGCATATCTCTCTACATTTATTACACGTATTAATAACAAATTAAACAGTAATCCATATCTCCCGACCTACAATGTTTAATTGAAATGAATAACTTGTTTATATAGAATTAAACTTAACCACAAATATCCGTAATTATCTAGCTACAATGAAAAGTCATAGAGTTCAAAACCATCGCAATTATCGCCACATCGCATGAAAACTACCACTGCATCTGTTCTAATATTTCATTGTGCAATATTGCATTACAACTGCGGTCACCTAATAATTATAATTTTCACATCAATATTATTTCAGTTATGGAATTATTTGAGCGTGATTGATGGTAAGTTTACAGAAGATATATCGGTATTTATACGAGAGGTGATTTAGCTCGGAGAAACAATAACGATACTGGGTATTTACATTTGGAATCGGATGTGTTAATGACTTTATATCATTTTTATCAACGCAACGCAACAACGCAGCTCGTTTTGGTATTGGATTTTCATAGTCATTTGTGCGTTGAAAACACATCCAAGTTCATAAATAAACAAGAGATTCGCTGAATGGAATCTACATTAATCTAAATTAAAAATGTTACTATGTTATAAAAAAAAATACAATAATGACGTCTAATATGTACTTGTATCTTCTTTTAATATAAATATGATTCGGTAATTTAGTGTAGGGTGACCATTTGTTGACTGGCTAATCCGGGACAAAAAGATAGGGGAAAAAACAAAGTCCCCAGATTAATTCGAGCAAGTGCCGCTTAGTAAAGTTTTACATACTAAGTGGAACTTGTGCAAAGTGTAACTTATTTAGTGCAACGGTGCAAACGGGCATAAATCTTCTAAACCCTCAAAAACAGATCCGATTTTGATGTTTTTTTTTAAGTGTTTGTTTTAGTCAATTTATTCAAATTCAGAAACATTCCAGCTGGGCAGTCAATTATTTATATAGTGTATTCGGATTTCGAATGACCCCATTGCGATCCCGGAAACTATAAGAGATACGATTTCTGTTAAATGGGACATGTGGTGAACTTTTAAAGGGAAGGGGGCGGCAACTTAGATGTGCTTTTGTTTTGCCAAACTAGGTAATGGCGGAAAACTGAATCTGGTTGATTTTTACTTTCCGTCACCTATAGATAAGGAAGGTATTGTCTTTGGTCAAAAAATTCGATATGAATTTACTGTTTTTACGATGACGTCTGTATGTATGTATGTGTATGTGTGTGTGTCTGTGTGTGTGTGTGTGTGTGTGTATGTGTGTGTGACAAAAATAATGCTAATGAAAGAGACGTATTGTTTGCTTCACTTCCGTATGTCAAAAATGTCACGGACAAGATTGGTAGAATTCTTCGTAAGAAGAACATGAATATTTCGTTTCCTCCATATATTAAAATTCGACATATGTTGAGACAAGTTAAAGACATCATCCTTCTTCAATCATCAGGGATTTACCAGATTCCATGTGTCTGCGGGAAAGTTTACATTGGCCAGACTGGTAGAACCATTTTGTACAAGATTGAATGAACACCAGCGTTCGATCAGATTGAACCAGCCAGAAAAATCTTCAGTTGCAGAGCATGCCCTGGAAGAATTCCACCGTATAAAATTTGAAGATACAAAAATACTGGTTAGACCAACACACCTAAACAACAGATTAATTAGAGAAGCCATTAAGATTTTCAAAACCAAGAGTAATAATCTCAATCATTGTGACGGTCTAGATCTTAGTCGTGCATGGCTTCCTATATTAAATATGTTGTAATTGTCACCCTGGTTACCTGTTGCTATTTATTTGTTTATATATTTGTTGTTCATTCCTGAAGAAGGCAGTAGTTAATACTGCCGAAACGTCTTTATTTAAATAAATAAACAGAAATAGAACTAAAAAAAGTTTGTATCATTTTAATTGAAACATGAGTTCTGAAAGATTTTTTAATAATTTACATTTCAGTTCCATGTAAATTGTACATATATTTTTTACGTCAAACTACTTCATCTCAAATAAACTGGTAAAAAATATAGTTTTTTAACAAAATTATGTAATATCTGTCTTTCGTTAACAATGTTCACGCTGTGATTCACATTTTGCGAAATTTTGCTGAAAGATAACAAATCGGTTGGTCGTTTCTTACTTCCCTTTATTCTGTACGCCTATGTTCCTTTGTGCATCATATGTCATGTGTCACTTTACCCATGTTGCTACTAGCGTAATTGGGAAAAGAGCGTGATGTAGTATTTATAATTGATTGATATAACGATAGCTATCAGGCCCGTGACAAATATGACATGCTTCGTAACGATGTAATATTAAATCAATTTTTCCTAACTCCGCAGGCGTGTTGACGTAACAGTCTACTGTATCGCTGTAATATTACGTCAAATTGCAATATCTATTCAATTTATGACGAATAAATTCCCCGGATAAATGACACTGGCTGATATGCATGTAGTGGGTTACATCATTGTTTAAATTACGACGCACAAATGTTTGCAGTGCCGGTTTAAAGGGTATTTCAAACATGGAATGTAGCAAACAGGATACAGAACAAGATATGAAACATTTGTATACGTAAAGCAAAAAATTGTGCCTACCCTACCTAAATTATTTAATATTTTGAAGCTTATGATAAATATCATAAGGTTATACTTACAATTTAATGTATTCTTTTTACCTTCCGTCACCTCTAGTTACAATTTTACTATTTTTAACATGTTGTCTCTGTGTGTGTGTGTGTGTGTGTGTGTGTGTGTGTGTGTGTGTGTGTGTGTGTGTGTGTATGTGCGTGTGCGTATGTGTGTGTGTCTATGTGTGAGTGACTATAATTTCGGCCACAATATATGCAATACTAGAATTCCAAAAATTACAATTTTTATGTATTGCTCTTCCTTATATCCATACTACTTAATTATATTTTGGTTATAATTGGTCAAGCGGAAGTACCCTCATTTGAAGATTTTAACAGTTTTTCTTGAAAAAACCCTGTTAAATAATATTTTTTGAGATTTAATGTTATTATAAATTTAAAGAATATTCTTATTTGTACAAACTGATTGCATTTTATATATCCTTATTCAATGGATATAGAGTTAATGAATTATAAAGAAATTAAATATTATAAATCAGCCAGCTATGTTATAACCATGGAAACAGCTACTATATTAAGAAAATTCTAACTGACAGATGTCAATGTTAATGAAAAGAAATGAATGTCGCAGAGATGAGGATGTTGAGATAGATATTGGGGAAGACACAGAAAAAGAGGACAAGGAATGATAGATACAAGAGAGATGATTACATTGGTTTGAATATGTCACAAGGAGAGATGAAGAATATATTGGAATAGCTTAGTAATAGCAGGTAGACAAAGATAAGATGGATGGACAGTATTGCGGAGGACTAAATGAGGATGACACGCAAGACAGAAATGAGTGAAAGAAGAAAATAAAATAATGAATGGGAAAAGCTAAAGAAGAAAATGTCAGGTCAAGTGCAATTTGCATAGTTTGTTTATCAAATAATTTTACTGGAAATTTATAATCTTTCGCAAGAAAATTTATGTATGGAATTTATACATAATACACAGGATTGGATTGACGGAAGGTAGTGTGCTGGCCACATCAGATTTTTTATATCTCATCATCTAATATTGTAATATATAGGGTGTAGAATTTTTGGCAAAACAAAAGCACATCTAAATGGTTTCTCGAAGGCGCATCAGATTTTCCATTTAATCGTATCTCTTGTAGTTTTCAAAATTCCAATGGTGGCCAAATCCGGACACCGGCAGAGGAAGGGGATGTTCTTTAGTGGTGAATTTTAAATGAATAAACACGTTTTTACATCTATATAAAGAGCTAATTAAATTTTGGAAATGATATTTAACTTCCAGCTTTTATCAGTTTTTTTTAAAAAGTGGTTATTTTTTCGATACTTTATATTATTATAAATATTAAATAATATTTTGTTATATAGTGTATCTGGTTTAAGAATGCAGTGTAGCAAAGATTAATCTTCCAATAAAGCGTTAATATAGATTGAAATAAAAACATTTTTTTTTCCATACATATAATAAATTGGCATAAATGCCAGTTCTTTACAATACGCAAATAACAAATATAATCAAAAGTAACTTTAGAATATATAAATTTTAAAATGCACATTTTTCACCAATTTTTAATTTGTTTCTAAAATCTATTCTACTCGTACATATAAAAAATACAAATTTAAAATAAATTTTATGGTAAATCAGGTCCTGAATGAGTTTGGAAAGTATTGATTATTGACCGCTAAACTAAATTTAATTCATAAAACAATAAATAACGGGCTTATTAAGTTAGTTTTACATTTCCATGAACAAACAAAAACACAGCGTAATGTATGTATTCAAATTCATAAAAAACACATTACATGAACATATTTTTCAATTACACCACCCAAAGAATTTTATTACTGTTTTCAGAGTTGTATTGTACTGAATAATCAACTGAAAACAGTAGAATTATTAAACATTTCAGCAAAAAAGATATAAATTATGAAAAATTTGCTATCATCTGCACAAATAAAATTTTGCAGAAAAAATATGGAGGGAAGGTAAAGATATATTAGAGAGGAAATTACAAGCCAAAAACAAAAGAGAAGTGATGAGTGGAATCTCAAGAGAGCCAGGCGGACCCCTAATCATATTTTTGTCGATATTTTGGATGAAAAATTGTTTCGTTCCTTGACTTTCACTTTGTAATCATAACCCGTAAAGTATGATTAATTTCATTTTATTTTTCGCCGTAGTAATAAGTAAAATTTTTAAAGTAGCATTTTACAGCCAATTTTAGATTGATCGTTTGACTCGTGATGGAGAAAATTTAAAGTTTTATTACATTTTAATTTTGGATGTGGGCACAGTTTAGAATAGTTTACAAGTTTTGTTTAATTATTGGTTGTTTATTTAATATCTTTTCGGTTTAAAGCAAGAATAACCATTTTCCATGATTCAGAGAAAGGGGAAGGTTGTGATCACAAAATGAGAAAGTGGGGATAACGAATAAGTAACGAAAAAAACATACTTCTTCTTAATCATGATCACTTAGATGATTTAGATTGTGAATCACAGCCCGAAGGAACACGGCTTTTTATGGACGCAGCAGTAGACGCAAAATTTAACCAGTTATAGAACTCATCGAGTGCCTCAATATTTCTTAATAATTTTTTCTTGTAAACCTTCTAGATATTGAGTTAAAATTCTTCAAAGTTTTGTTACATATTTCATTACCCGCCTTTGGTTGAATTCAAAATGAACGCATGCGCAGTATTCTACGCAAGCGTCTAGGAGCAATTACTGCCGTTGTGACTACGACAAATTCAATGAAAGGTTGATGAATTTGTCAACACAAATAAAGGTTAGAAACTGATGAATAGATTGACCGATACACCAGATGCTGAAATAGAATACTTCAACTAAAGTAACAAAAAAAATCATGTCAAATTTTTATGTTACAACATGTTGAACAATCCAAAAATGAAATCACTAAAATGGCCACCGTCTTGTCAACACAGGCGTCGACGAAATTATGTAACTATTGTTCTTTCAATATCCTACAAATTGTCAAATGTGACATTTTTTGTTGTAGTGCTATTCGTCGAGTACTAAAACCTGGCTGAGAATCAAAACTTATTTTATTTATATACATGTAAAGTTGCAAACGGTTGGAAGATGATTCGTAAAACGCTCGAAATAAATTTACTGGGCTTTGGCAGCGTTTCTCTGAGCTTTACCATAGGCTAGCTCAAAGTCGGTATACTCACTATTCGTAAAGGCAAGCATATTTACTGATTATAACTTTTATAATAATTATTAATCGATTTACTTGTCAAAACATTTTTCAGAATTATTATATCTTTCTCGTACTGTATACTGTTTTCGAAATGTAATATTATTAAAAATGAAATCCAATACTTTATCATCACCGTTGTACTGATTTATTATAATAATTATTAATATTAACAAACAGCTTATATCATCAAAACAACACAAACGTTCCATACCATATGTTCCGTTTCTCTTCGTGTTTTCATTCGTGTGCACTTGGTACGATATTCTTTGGATAAAACTCTCAACTGGTAGTTTGACTGACTGTTAGTTATCTTGCCGTTAACGAAAATTTATCTTACTGGTAACTTTTAACCATAAGTGGCACAACGCAAACTGAAGTTATCAATAGAATAAATTTTAACCGAATGTTTAACTGTAGATGGAACAACCGGCCCGAAGAGTAGCTAAATTTATAAATCAAGTCGTTGGGGTTGTATTCCATCGTAGGTTAAGAATATTTAAGAAAAAAAATTCCAAATACATAGTTCAAAATATATTTCAATAGTATTTACAACATTTTAATGTTACTTGCATTGTGTAATACTTTTATTTTTTCGCATTACGAATTCAGCTGTAGCAAATTTTAATTTTAAATGTAGCTACCGTCGTAAAGGGTTACTCCTACCCGTTGTTGGATAAGGGATAGTATTAATTTAACATTCAGATTTTCATTGATTCCCGAATTTACATTAATCTTTGACCTTAAACTCTCCTGAATTCAAATTCAGAGCACAGTGACCGATATGCAGACATTCCCAGAGGGGATATAAATAGAATAAATAATACGTAGTAAACGCTGTAGTTGCTTTGAGCAGGGTAGAATTATTTAAATACCTCGCGGGAATGAGGATTTTTCCCGGCTTTAGCTCTAATCTGTATCACAAATACTTTAGAATTTTTTTGCAGTATTATTGTTTGAAATATTATACAAAAGGGAAAAATAGAGGAGAAAAAATATCAATAGAGGGAGATTTACATGCAATACAAAACATTAAAAAACCATTGTGGGCAGCATAATATCTCTTATTATTTTATTTTGATTTTAAAAATATGTACCTATAATTTTTTTATAAAACAAAATAGTCTGGAATATTTTCACCATTATTAAACGGTAAATGTATGTTTCAGAGACGGATAAAGTATTTAAAAAAATAATATCAATAAATAATCTTTTTCAACATTTATACAAATATACAAGTGGCACTGAAAAACTGGCCACTCAAAATATTTTTTTATTTATATTTTTTTCTTTTTCTTTATATATTTGCAAAAACTAGGTTTAGAGGCTTACAAATTAAGATATATGGCATGATGGTAGCGCTTCTGTTTAACCGGAAGTGACTAACTTTCATATTTTAAATGGGACACTGTAACCTGCCGCTCACTGAGCAATGCTGGGTTCCGTAGCAGTTAGTAAAAAGACACCATAATTACTTCAAAATATGATAAATGATTCAAATAATGACAACACTTACATTACATTTGTTACACAGTGTGTCGCAAAGTAACGAACTAAAATGGCCACTGGTTGATCACCTCCTCCAGACCGTCTTTCCTCGTTCGTTTTTAAAGACTGAATTCCTTCCCCGGAATTTGGTATCTTCCATCCCCAATCTAGTAGACTTCTCGGAGTCTGGTCCACTTCTAGGTTGGCTTTTGGGTCTGCTTCAAACGAAACGTCTGGCACGTCCTTGGGCCTTCTTCCTTTCGTTGTTTTCTCACCAAATATCAGCCTCTCTCTGCCAACCATCAGCCTCCACTCTCTCGCCAACCTGGTCACGGTCTTCCCAGCAACCATTGCGGCCCGCCGTTTCCGCCATCTCTCTTCAGCTCACTACCTTGCCGACACACTGACATACAATTATAATTCTATAATAACCACTGGAGGGACCTGTCACAACACCCTATATATTTTTATATATTTGGGATCTATGAAATTACGATTTCAACGATAAACCTGAATTTTTATTTAAGAAATAAATTACCAAAACATAATAGAAAATTATGATTAATTAACCTGGTACGCCATGATATCAGACAGGCCGTGAAAACAGTTGACATAATTTTGAGTAATATTTAAGTTAATTGTTTAACTATACTTTAATTTTTTAACAAAACAGTAACTAGAAACCTGATTTATACTGTGCCAAACTGTTAATCTAATTACAAAATTTCGCGGTAAATTCAAATATAGTTTTATGTATAGTAATATAAATAGGTACATTTAAATATAAAATTGGTAACTTAGTATTTATTTAATTAATTGTTAGAATATTACAGCAAAATGAAGACTACACAAATATTTATATTCCTTATTATACAGTTTTAAGGTCTAATTTTAATTCTAATTTGTAACTATAGTAATATAGGATATCATTATATTTTTTACTATTATATTCCATATTAGATCTTCAGGAAATGTTATTACATTTAACCATTTCTATCTTTACCCGATATATGTTGAAAATACATATGTATTAAAATTGAATTTTAAAGTAATAACATTGAAATTTTTCTGAATATAAATGAGTGAATATATTTTCTGGTTAAAATAACAAGGAAACATATACGAATATTTTTCAATAAATATTTAATTCAATAAACTTATAGTCAATTTCTTTTAAAGTTTTCATTAAAAAATCTAATGTGGCCAGCACAATACCTTTCGTCAATATGAAGAAGAAGTATAGCAACGAAAGAAAAAAATATTGTTCTCTATTGAACGCAATGTGAAGTAGAAAATTTGTGAAACTTGACAATTATTTTTGAGTGAAACAATGCGAAAAATAAGCAATATGCAAGTTGAATATTTAATGAAACAGAATTTGTGGAGCTTGGCGTATTTTGCTCCGGACTTGAAAAGTGAAATAATCGCGTAATGAAATCTGGTATCTCACGGAATTTCAAGTTTTATCTGCTATCTGCCAAGATCGATACAGCTGCTCTACTTGTTCCGTGCATACTGTGATTTGAATGTTATTAACGGCTCTAAAACAATATTACCATGTAAACCGTGTTCATTGTTTCAGACTATACATAATTTATTGTACAACGGATTGCGACAAGAATTGGATAAATTTAACTATCGAAGGAGACATTTTTGTCACACACATACACACACACACACACACACACACACACACATACACACACGCACATAAACACACACGCACATACCTACAGACATCATCATAAAAACAGTAAATTCGTATTTAGGGACTCTAAAACGTTCTTATTCATTAAAAACTCACCATCGATTTTTTTGAGCAAAGGCAATACCTTCCTTACCTATAGGTGACGAAAGGTAAAAATTGTACTTTTAATTATTAATTATAGATATAATACATTTTTTAAATAAGTTTACTTCCTTGTTCGTAAGTAAAGGAAGTATTGTAATTGCGAAAAATTTCGGTTTTGACTAATTTTGTCGTGACGTCTGTACGTACGTACGTATCTCGCATAACTCAAAAACGGTAAGCCGTAGAAAGTTGAAATTTTGTATTTAGGACTCCTATAACATCTAGTTATGCACTTCCCTTTCTGGGGAAGGTGGCACTTTACATGAAGCTTATAATAGATTTTAATGAAAAACTGTTTTAAAATATAATCCAAAACTTTTCAAATTTGGTATACAAGACTTTTATGTCAATCGAAATAACATAATAGATTTTGGTTAAAATAAACTAACCGGAAGTGGTACATTACTTGAAGTTGATAACAGTTTTTCTTGAATAAAATGATTTTATTTTGATTTTAGAAATAAATGCTTCAAATAAAGGTTTTAGAGAATTAATTTCTGCGTCTAGCACATCAAGTATTATTAAATTAGCCCTTTTTATAAGCGAGATATGTAAATTTAAAAATTATATACTTTTTGTTTTTGTAATAAAGCTTGCTATGGATTAGGACAAAAAAAAAAAAAAAGTTCATGTCAAATTACGTTAAATACGTGCAATTTTATGATTCGTACAATAACAAATATTATATTTCTTTGTTGTAATCAAAACTCTCTTTAAAAAGAACCGGGTTAGATTATGGTCGCTATATATCTTACCGTTTTGAAGTTAAAATTAATATTTTGTAATTTAGTAATTATAAAAATATGTATAGTTTAATAATTGTACAAGGAAGTCGTGTGGTGTCCACATCAGATTTTTTTACATTGTTTTCTAGCGAATTGTTGAATATTTGTTCCAAATATGCTAATTCTAATTTGGTTAAAGAGCCTATTGGCGATACAAACGTAGATGTTAGCGCCTCTACTAACCAAAATGTGAACTTGTGTAGAGTGTATTGTATAGCATCTAGTCTCGTTGAAAATTAGCAATTAAAATGGATTTACACAAACTTATGTTACTTTTTCTGAAAATAATTATTGTAGTATTTCCGAAATTGATTTTACTTTTTCTGTTTCCGAAATTGCTATAGTACGAGTCGATCAAAGTACTCAAACAATGCAACATTACTTTAAAGATAACTGCATAAAAATTCAATATCTCTGAAACTTCAGTTCATCGGAAACATACCTCTGTCGTACGAATATAATCAGTCGCCGTAACAAATCAAGCCAACGTCAAAATAGTTATTGAGTCACATCGTTTCAGTTAGCTATCGATCATTCCAGTTGAGCGCAATCAACTGATCTAAATTTTTAACCTCGTTTGATTTTCCTGACTGCATTTCCCTTGATGCGCTCTGGATGCACTCATGCAATTTATTACGCTTTACCCGGGTTCAAATTCCCAAAATCAGCCACACTGGTTTCGTTTTCAAACTGTTATTGGAAAGCGAAACATTGTAATACATCAGTTTGAAATCATAATTCATTTAAATGAGTTATACAGCACATTTCAAACTGCGTTAATTTCAATGGTTAAAGCATTAGTATAATGAGTAATGAAAAGTTTAAATATAGGACAAAACTTTGCACTTTAACTTTCTTTTTCTTTTGCATATTTTATAGCATCAGTCAAACATTATTTTACAAATTTAAAGTGAAAAGTCATGCGCAAAATGAATATAATTAAACATATCATCATGGCATATTATACCCATTGCTGTATGTGCTAATCTGCTTTGTACACAGATCTCGGTAATGATGATAACATATTTGTACTGTGCGGAGACATTGAAATTTTATGTTGTAATTAAAAATCACATATCCAGATTTTAATGATTAAACGTTTTAAGGTCCTTACAGTTCGATTTTAATATTTTTGCGATGATGTCTATGTTTATGTGTGTGTGTGTGTGTGTGTGTGTGTGTGTGTGTGTGTGTAAGTTGGAAGGACATTCTCAAAAACTATAATACTTAATATCTGTTTAACTACGTATATTTCAATCTAACATTATTGGGAAGAGCTGAAAAGGTCTTAGTAATTAATGGACAACCGGAAGTTTCTAGATACAAGAATAAGAATGAATAGCTTGAAGGTAGAAGGTAGAAGAAACAGAGGAAGACCAAAGATAAGATGGAAAAACTGTATTGCGGAAAACTTGAGAGAAAAGAAACTGAATGAGAACAACACACAAAACAGAAATGAGTGGAAAAAGAAAATAAAAAATCTGATGTGGCCAGCACAATACCTTCCGTCAATCCTTTGTATTATGTACAAATTCCATAGATAAATTTTCTTGCGAAAGATTCTAAATTTTTGGTATTATGTGATTCTCTTTCTCGGCAACTGAATTCCATACTCCTGATAACAAACAAACCACATGAAATAAGAAAATTATGAAATTTTGAATGAAAAATTATAACATTTGTCAATTATGGACATAATTAATTGCTGTCATTTTGACACAGGCCCCATATCTGCTTGCCAAAGTCAGCAAAATCATGTTACTGCACGCGGCCCCATACATAAATTTTTCTTGCAAAAGATCCTATATTTCCAGTAAAGTTATTTCATAAACAAACTATGCAAATTGCACTAGACACTGACATCTTCTTCTTTAGTTTTTCCCATTCGTTAGGGGGTCGCTATTTTTTTTATTTTCTTCCATTCATTTTTGTTTTCCGTGTCGTCCTCATTCAGTTCCTTTTCTCTCAAGTCTTCTGCAATACAGTCTTTTCATCTTATATTTGGTCTTCCTATGTTTCTTCCACCTTCTATTAATATATTCATCTCTCCTCATAACATGTTCCAACCAATGTAATCGTCTCTCTTATATCTAGAAACTTCTAACACTAGAGTTGCTTCCCTTTTTCTATCATTGATTTACATTTTATTGATACTGACATTTGTAAATTTGAATTACCTGAATATATTAGCAGTTGCCATGGTTAAGTTAGCATAGCTGGCTGAATTATGAAATTTATATCAAATTTATTATCTTTATTCTTCTTTACCTATATATCTGTTGAATAACAAATATAAAATGCAATCAAATCGTATAGATAATAATATATTCTTTAAGTTATAATAACATTTAACTGAGTTTTCCAAGAAAAACTGTTAAAATCTTCAAATGAGGGTACTTCCGGTTGACCAATTATAAACAAAATCGAAATAAGTCTGCATATGGTTGTAAGGAAGAGGAATACGCAAGAATTATAATTTTTGGAATTCTAGTATTGGAGATATCGTGCACGAAACGGCGGTCACACACACACACACACACACACACACACACACATACACACACACGCACACACGAACACACACACACACACACACACACACATACAGACATCATCGTAAAAATAGTAAAATCGTATTGTAAAGACCCTAAAATGTGCTTATTCAATGAAAACTCACCACCGAATTTTTTGACCAAAGACAATACCTTCCTTACCTAGAGGTGACGGAAGGTAAAAAGCGACCCCTAATGAATGGGAAAAGCTAAAGAAGAAGATGTCAGTGTGAAGTGCAGTTTTCATAGTTTGTTTTTTAAGCAATTTTACTGGATTGATGGAAGTTATTATGCTGGCCACATCATATTTTTTAACATAAATAGTGGATCACCGTAGTCATAAAGATAATTTGGTCAAATTAAATTCAAATAATATGTTATGCATGAAACAGGAATAATATCTACCTCCTCTTCCATTTACCCGTATAGCAGTTTAAAGAATTCATGATAACATTTTCATCAAGATACTTTTTAAAGAATTGTTCTCCAAGTTATTAATTTTTGCTATTACGGCTCGTCATTCATATCACGGGTAAAATAATTAAGTTGCATGTACTTGTTCCATAAACTATGCAAATGTTCATCTAGCAAATTTACGATTACATTGCATATTCATCTTCATGTTCTCATGACTATTACGTGTCTTTAAAATTGAATTAAAAGATGATAATCCTACGCAAATCTAATTATATCATTGAAAATTGAAAATCTTACTATACTCGTACGGGAATATTCATACCTATTACTGTTAATAATTTATATGTAATTTATTCATTTCCATAATTGAAGGGTGTCACTAACACGTCACTAAAAATAGAGCTCTATATAGGCGTCATAGAGGGTTAGGAGGGAAACGAATGCAGCGTTGGATAGCTGGAAGTGTCTACTATTCCGGTACGGAAACACGTTTTTTCGCTGTAGTAGTATTTTTTCTATAGAGGTTAGAAACGAACGTGTTTTTTTCTCGTGTCGAAAACAATGTGTGACGAAAAACACGAGCAACGGATCAATGTGAAATTTCTCGTTAAATTAAAAAAAAACTCCGACTGAGTGCTATAAGTTGTTGAAAGAGGCCTATGGTGAGAATTCTCTATCTCGTGTGCGTCTTTTCTAATGGTATAAACGGTTTTCTGAAGGCCGAGAGAGCACCGAAGATGACTAACGTCCAGGTCGACCTGTCTCTGTTTCAACTCCGCAAACAGTGACCAAAATCAATGAAATTGTGAAACCGTAAACCAAACTTACTATTTGAAAGTTTTGCCAACACTGTGAGAACGAGTTCGTAAGAAACGGCGGATTTTGCACCAGGACAACGCACCTTCCCATATTTAGCCGCTAGGGGCACTCGAGTGCTCGAACACGCGCCGTACTCGACTGATTTAGCACCCTGTGACTTTTTTCTGTTTCCGAAGATCAAGTCTGTCTTAAAAGGAACCCGGTTCGAGTCGATGGAAGAGGTGAAACGAAAATCGGCGGAGCTCCTAAACGCTCTTACAGACGAAGACTTCCAACGTTGCTTTGACCAATGGAAAAAACGAATGGAACGGTGTGTGGTGAGGGGAGGGAAGTACATTGAAGGGGAGCATTCGATTATAAAATAATTTTTAAAATAAAACTTTTTCATAAACAATCTTGTTATTTAATAACCAGACCTCATATATATATATATATATATATATATATATATATATATATATATATATATATATATAAATTCATATCAGCTTTAAAATATTGATTCAAAATGTAATGAGAATGATTGAGTATCATTTAACACAATTTTACCACTCAATCAGCAATTTGACAAATTCCACTAGAATACCTTAATTTTGTAAATGAATTTTTCAATTGTGTTGGTTTGGAACGTTAGCAAATAAAGTAATTATCTTTTTATGACCACAGTGGAAAATAATATAAAAGTATATTGTCCGTAAATAACGTGATATTTTCATTGGCTAGCTTGCCATGATTTTAACGTACTCAGCACATTTTGCACTGCCGTAAAATTTGTTCTCTTGGAATAATTTGATCTTTTTGTCATTTACGAAATAGCATTTATTTGAAAGTCAGGGTCACAAATGATTTTATAAATACATACTTAATAAATAAACATAAACACAATTCAATGGATTTCCTGAGAGAGTTTACGATTTTAGTTCTGTACAGTATATGCTATTTAAAATAGTTTGATACCCCCAGAAATTTGGAACTGTTCCATACATACATACATACATAAAATCACGCGTGTCCCACTTAGTGGGTTCGCACAAACCCGATAACAATAAGAACAACATCAGTCATACAACAAATCCTTACTCTTAACATATTAAAGTGACCGATTTTCGGTACTGAAATACCGCATCCGGATCACAATAATAGTTAGGAAACAATCATCCTTCGCCACACATTCCTATCTAAGCAGACTTCTTTCGCCTCGGCCACACTCATAATCGAATTCATACATGCTCTTCTTCTCTTCACACTTGGAAACTCTCTCTCTTTAAGCACCCTACCAATCACATCCATCCACTTACACACTGGTCGGCCACGCAATCGAAAACCCTCAACTTCACCAAGATATATACGCTTAACAAGCCGTTCACTCGCCATTCTCTCCACATGCCCAAACCATCTCAACTGACTCACACCAACTCTCTTAATCACATTGTTGCTTACCATACATTCTTCATACACCAAATTATTCCTCACGCGATCCCGTCTGACATACCCACATACACCACGTAAATACCTCATTTCCACGGCAGTCACTCTCTTTTTATGCTTCCCTGTCCATGCCCAGCATTCACTTCCATACATCAAAGCAGGCACTAGCACTCCATTATATACACTCAACCGAGCATCCCTTGATACGTTAATATTTCGTGCAAACGTACCCAGAGCACCCATTACCTTACATCCCGCACTCACTCTCCTTTCTATCTCTCGATCAATTCGACCATCTCTCGACATCATGCTACCCAAATATACAAACTCATTTACCTGCTCCAGTTTCACTCCATCCACTAACACATTGCACTCAGTCACCAATTTACTTCTTTCAAATACTAACACTTTGGATTTATCAACATTCAACATCAGATTCATACTTCTTCCAACTTCATGTATTCTCTCTATCATTCTCCTGAGTTGCTCTTCATTTTCTCCTAAAACAACTACATCATCAGCATACGCTAACGCAGGCACTACACTTTCACCAATATGTACACCGTCCATTTCATTCAAAGCTCTCCGCAATAACACATCCATATACAAGTTGAACAACCACGGAGACATACCACAGCCCTGTTTCACACCAACATTTATACGAAACCAATCACTCAACCTACCATCTATTCTCACAGCAGCCTCACTACCCTCATACAACGCTCGAATCGCTCCCAACCAGTTTCCATTCACACCGTACTCTCTGAGTACATCCCACAAAGTATCTCGAAGAACGCTATCATACGCCTTCTTTAAATCGAGAAAGCCACAGAACACCTTCTTGTTCTTGTCAAGTGACTTCTCAACAATCATACGAAGAGCAAACAATTGATCGACACATCCCCTCTCACTGTTCCATTATTTTAATATTAAAGTGGTGCCTGAATTTACATTGCATCGTAGTAGCCGAATCAATTTTTATAAAAGCATTCTACAGTAAATTTTCTATGCGCAATCGAGTAACGTTTCTTGATACCTTAAAGCTTTGGACTTTTATACAAAATATATAAATTAATAGTACTTATTAAATGGGGAATTCATTTGTCTCTTATTTTTAATCATCTAATGAATTTAGACAATTTATCGTATAACTGCAAGACGGGATAAAATGTATGACCCATATTCATAGACCAGGTTTTTTTGAAGTTCAATTAGCAGTTAAGTAGATTTACATTCATGCGTACGTAATAAAAGAACTACACAGCGCATATATGTAAGAGAAATTAATTTGAATGGGTCTAAAGAAACATAAACATTAAAACACTGTAGTAAAAGTTGCATAAAATAAATAAAAATCAATTGGTTTTTATTTTTAATGGTCAAAAGAAAACTATGAGCGTTTTTACTTTTTGCAGCAGATATTCAAAGTTGTCGCCATGGGTTTTTATATACAGTGATGGCCAGAGAAATCAGACATTTATGGAACTTGATTCTATACTTATGGATCAAACTTTAAGGTATGATAATACAGTTAAAAGTAAGTCAAAAAGTCTTAATCCGCAAAGTACAAATCTCAGACTCATGTATTGAAATGGGTTGTTTCGTGTCGCATAAGCAACGTCCGAAACGTCAATTTCCCACATAAGTGACCGGGAAATTTTGCAAAAAACACTCTCCCATTTCTAAAGAATTTCTTTTTAAATTTAATTTCTTTAAAATTCTTTAACTCTATATCTATTGAATATGAAGTATAAAATCCAATCAAATCGTATAGAGAATAATATGTTCTTTTATAAAAACGATAAATGTCAATAAATCAAATTTAACTGTTAAAGCTTTAAATGAGGACACTTCCGGTTCACCAATTATAACCAAAATCCAATCAGTTGTTCTTCTGGATGTCAACTTGTGGAATACGAAAAAAAAAAATTTTTGGAATCGTGGTATTGGAGTTATGCGATCCGAAACTTTCGTCACACACACACAGACACACACACACACATACATACATACATACATACATACACACACACACACACTTACATACATACAGACATCATCGTAAAAATGGTAAAATCGTATTGTAGGGACGCTAAAACATGCTTATTCACTAAAAACTCATCATGGAATTTTTTGACCAAAGACAATACTTTCCTTACCTAAAGGTGACGGAACGTAAAAATTATAAAAGTCAATAAACATCCTATATGCATAAAAATATCACTGTGTTAGCCTATTTTAGCAACATTTTTTTAAATTCATACTTAGTATAAATAAAATAAATAAATATTTCATCACGGCATATTACACATTGCTGGGTGTGCCAATCTGCTTCGTACATAGATATCGGTAATGATGGAATATTTGTACCGTGTGGGCGCTTACCAGGCGTCACCTCACGGGCACTCATTGCTGGCGTGGAGAGTGCGCCACAGGGGTCAATTTTGTGCCATTAAAATGCGATGTAATTTTTGGCGTCGGTCGGGATCGAACTTAGTATAATACTAGCAGAATCTCGGCCTTCGGCCGAGCTCCTCCTAGGGCTCCGCCGATGGTGTAGCCCACCCAAATTGCCCACGCAACCTGCCCACCCAAACTGCCCACCCAAATTGCCCACGCAACCTACCCACCCAAATTGCCCACGCAACCTGCCCACTCAAACTGCCCACCCAAACTGCCCACGCAACCTGCCCACGCAAAATGCCCGCCCAAACTGCCCACGCAACATGCCCACCCAAATTGCCCACGCAACCTGCCCACCCAAACTGCCCACCCAAACTGCCCACCCAAACTGCCCACGCAACCTGCCCACCCAAAATGCCCACCCAAACTGCCCACGCAACATGCCCACCCAAATTGCCCACGCAACCTGCCCACCCAAACTGCCCACCCAAATTGCCCACCCAAACTGCCCACCCAAACTGCCCACCCAAACTGCCCACGCAACCTGCCCACCCAAACTGCCCACGCAAAATGCCCACTCAAACTGCCCACGCAAAATGCCCACCCAAACATTTTAAATAATACATACTTGTTCGAATACCAGCCTTTCATTTCATTTACTTGTTTTTGATTTGCCGATAGTGTAGCAGAAGCTCGGCCTTTGGCCGAGCTCCTCCTCGGGCTCCACCGATAGTGTTTTACAAAATTTTCTAATGATTCTTCAGTCTGTTTCATGTTTCAAACCAAATATATAGACGTTGAATGCTTTGAATTCACATGCGTACCATTATTCTATTTGATTTCTGACATATAACATCTAATTATTAACCTTTCCAAACTCCACTTGTGCTTTAGCTTTAAAAATGACAACCTGAAAAAGTGGATTATAAAGATTTCATAATAAAGATAACATTTTTAAATAATACATACTTGTTTGAATACCACCAGCAGCATTTCATTTCATTTATGATTGCATTTAGATTTATTATTTCAATGTGTTGTTTTTATTCCAAAAATATTATCATCATGTTTAGAAGATTGACAATGATGTCAAAAAATGTGTCATAATAATATTTTCTCGTCGGCGATATTCATCTTAAAAATTTCAAAGAATACTTGAGCTTTGCTTCAGTGAAAAAAACAAAAATCCAAAAATGTACATTAAATAATTTTTTCCACAAAAACTATGCATCCTACTAAAAAATAAGCCAAATTAGGAAATCAAGTTGAGTTTGTCTCTACATTATGAAACAATTTTCATCAAAATCGGTTACACCGTTTAGGCAGTGTAGACCGACAAAATTTTGCCGATCGTCGTGATGAAAGTATATAACTATAGATAGTGAATCTATCCTTTTAGTATATAGGACTAGCAGAATCTCGGCCTTCGGCCGAGCTCCTCCTAGGGCTCCGCCGATGGTGTAGCCCACCCAAATTGCCCACGCAACCTGCCCACCCAAACTGCCCACCCAAATTGCCCACGCAACCTACCCACCCAAATTGCCCACGCAACCTGCCCACTCAAACTGCCCACCCAAACTGCCCACGCAACCTGCCCACGCAAAATGCCCGCCCAAACTGCCCACGCAACATGCCCACCCAAATTGCCCACGCAACCTGCCCACCCAAACTGCCCACCCAAACTGCCCACCCAAACTGCCCACGCAACCTGCCCACCCAAAATGCCCACCCAAACTGCCCACGCAACATGCCCACCCAAATTGCCCACGCAACCTGCCCACCCAAACTGCCCACCCAAATTGCCCACCCAAACTGCCCACCCAAACTGCCCACCCAAACTGCCCACGCAACCTGCCCACCCAAACTGCCCACGCAAAATGCCCACTCAAACTGCCCACGCAAAATGCCCACCCAAACATTTTAAATAATACATACTTGTTCGAATACCAGCCTTTCATTTCATTTACTTGTTTTTGATTTGCCGATAGTGTAGCAGAAGCTCGGCCTTTGGCCGAGCTCCTCCTCGGGCTCCACCGATAGTGTTTTACAAAATTTTCTAATGATTCTTCAGTCTGTTTCATGTTTCAAACCAAATATATAGACGTTGAATGCTTTGAATTCACATGCGTACCATTATTCTATTTGATTTCTGACATATAACATCTAATTATTAACCTTTCCAAACTCCACTTGTGCTTTAGCTTTAAAAATGACAACCTGAAAAAGTGGATTATAAAGATTTCATAATAAAGATAACATTTTTAAATAATACATACTTGTTTGAATACCACCAGCAGCATTTCATTTCATTTATGATTGCATTTAGATTTATTATTTCAATGTGTTGTTTTTATTCCAAAAATATTATCATCATGTTTAGAAGATTGACAATGATGTCAAAAAATGTGTCATAATAATATTTTCTCGTCGGCGATATTCATCTTAAAAATTTCAAAGAATACTTGAGCTTTGCTTCAGTGAAAAAAACAAAAATCCAAAAATGTACATTAAATAATTTTTTCCACAAAAACTATGCATCCTACTAAAAAATAAGCCAAATTAGGAAATCAAGTTGAGTTTGTCTCTACATTATGAAACAATTTTCATCAAAATCGGTTACACCGTTTAGGCAGTGTAGACCGACAAAATTTTGCCGATCGTCGTGATGAAAGTATATAACTATAGATAGTGAATCTATCCTTTTAGTATATAGGACTAGCAGAATCTCGGCCTTCGGCCGAGCTCCTCCTAGGGCTCCGCCGATGGTGTAGCCCACCCAAATTGCCCACGCAACCTGCCCACCCAAACTGCCCACCCAAATTGCCCACGCAACCTACCCACCCAAATTGCCCACGCAACCTGCCCACTCAAACTGCCCACCCAAACTGCCCACGCAACCTGCCCACGCAAAATGCCCGCCCAAACTGCCCACGCAACATGCCCACCCAAATTGCCCACGCAACCTGCCCACCCAAACTGCCCACCCAAACTGCCCACCCAAACTGCCCACGCAACCTGCCCACCCAAAATGCCCACCCAAACTGCCCACGCAACATGCCCACCCAAATTGCCCACGCAACCTGCCCACCCAAACTGCCCACCCAAATTGCCCACCCAAACTGCCCACCCAAACTGCCCACCCAAACTGCCCACGCAACCTGCCCACCCAAACTGCCCACGCAAAATGCCCACTCAAACTGCCCACGCAAAATGCCCACCCAAACATTTTAAATAATACATACTTGTTCGAATACCAGCCTTTCATTTCATTTACTTGTTTTTGATTTGCCGATAGTGTAGCAGAAGCTCGGCCTTTGGCCGAGCTCCTCCTCGGGCTCCACCGATAGTGTTTTACAAAATTTTCTAATGATTCTTCAGTCTGTTTCATGTTTCAAACCAAATATATAGACGTTGAATGCTTTGAATTCACATGCGTACCATTATTCTATTTGATTTCTGACATATAACATCTAATTATTAACCTTTCCAAACTCCACTTGTGCTTTAGCTTTAAAAATGACAACCTGAAAAAGTGGATTATAAAGATTTCATAATAAAGATAACATTTTTAAATAATACATACTTGTTTGAATACCACCAGCAGCATTTCATTTCATTTATGATTGCATTTAGATTTATTATTTCAATGTGTTGTTTTTATTCCAAAAATATTATCATCATGTTTAGAAGATTGACAATGATGTCAAAAAATGTGTCATAATAATATTTTCTCGTCGGCGATATTCATCTTAAAAATTTCAAAGAATACTTGAGCTTTGCTTCAGTGAAAAAAACAAAAATCCAAAAATGTACATTAAATAATTTTTTCCACAAAAACTATGCATCCTACTAAAAAATAAGCCAAATTAGGAAATCAAGTTGAGTTTGTCTCTACATTATGAAACAATTTTCATCAAAATCGGTTACACCGTTTAGGCAGTGTAGACCGACAAAATTTTGCCGATCGTCGTGATGAAAGTATATAACTATAGATAGTGAATCTATCCTTTTAGTATATAGGATTGGATAAACGTTTCAGAGCAAATTATTTATAAATTAGCATATATCAAATTATATTATACCCATGAAACTCACAAATGTCACAATATGCATTGTCCTTGGCTTTAGCATGTCAGTTCCCGTGCATATTTTGTGGAGTTTCACTCACCGAGTCACTCTGTTTCGCAGATTCCTTGTCAAAAATGTTGGGGTAATATTTCGCTGCGGTTGGCATATGCTCTATATGAGACTGAAACCGCTGAAATGAGAAGGGACCAAGGACGGCTTTATAGACATATTTGCATCAGATCGATCCTTATACACGCCAAACAAAAATGGAAATACGGATATAATATAACCAAATAATCTTTCGTTATATTTCATCAAATTTACCGCACAGTTGGTACCCGCAAAATAATGCAAAGATTGTTTAAATAACTGAAGCATTTATTTCACACGGATTTAAGTGTCAAAAATATATATTTTGTAAAATTATACTATCTGAACCCAAATATAAAGTTAAAGATGAAACTTGTATGTAAAAGGGGTAGGAAATATAGAAAAAAATATTACGAGTTTAAAGTATTACGAGAGCTTCACGGATTTAAAAAATCTGATGTGGCCAACACATGACCTCTCGCCATTTCCATTTTATGTTACATAAATAAATATATCATCGCGGCATATTACCCAATGCTGGGTGTGCCAACCTGCTTTGTAGGCAGATATCGGTATATGATGAAATCTTTGTAACGTGTGGGCGCTTACCAGGCGTCACCTCACGGGCGCTCACTGCTGTCGTGGGAAGTGCACCACAGAGGTATATTTTATTCCATTAAAATTGGAAGTAATTTTTGGCGTCAGTCGGGATCAAACCCGGGTCATAATTACGAATTTAACATTTCTTGTACATACAATAATTCAAATTGTATCTATTCTTTCGTTCTATGAGGAATTTTCTCCTACTCTTCTAATATATTCAAAATTCTTTATATTTCACTGACGATATTAGCGTTCTTAAGGATATATGTAATATTAATATACCTATAATTTAAAGTATTTAATTAATAATAAAATAAGAAATTTTAAATGTACTTTTCAGAAAAAAACTTTCTGTAATGTTAATATAACTGTTGATTCATGACACTGACATTTTGCGTTTGGGCAGCGAGATTTATTACAACATATTATTCTATATTATTATATAATACATATCCAAATCTATAGAATATATAATAAAAACTTTAAATGTATCAGATTGAGAATTTAAAGATCTTTATTATTGTATTAACATAAATTTTCAAAAATAATACTTAGAAGATTTTTTTTTAATAATCTACCACTTGTCCAATTGTTACCAAAACGTTTTCAATTCTACCCATTAATGTTAGATTGAGGAGTCCGTAGCTAAATATGTATTTAGTTGTATAGAATTTGAGAAATCGTACCTACAACATCCTAATACACACACACACACACATCATTGTAAAAATATTAAAAACGTATTTTAGGGACCTTAAAGTGTTATTCAATAAAATGCGGATATGCGACAGATAAAACATGATACGAATATTAATACCACAAGAAGATTGTGATATTATTTTTGGCAAAGCACTTTTTTATTAATTGACATCTGTGATTACTCATATAAATAATAATAAATGTGAGAACTATGTTATTTTATGTTATTTATTACATAAAATAAAGACCCTCATTGTTATGCTGCGGTTATAATATCAGTTAATTAAAAGTGTACGTTTTTTCTTATATATCTTTTTATCAAAGTACCAAAATCAATTTAAATTATATTCCTTTGATCAGACAGAAAGACATTTTGCAATTTGTGCGTGAGAAGTACAAAGGCTCTTGAAAATATTTCTTTCTTCGTGAAATATTTTGATTATACGAGTGCATAACGGTATAAAATTGCTTATTACATTAAGGAATTTAATTATATCAAAGAAGTGTAAAATAAAATGCTAATGAAAAAGATATATTTGCGCGTAGAAGCGAGATTGCGTGGGCGTTCGAGAATTTATTAGAAGGTCGGGGTTGTACTACTAGAAATAAAGGAGATATATGAATCTAAATGGGGTGAGCAAGGTTAGGATTAAAATAGGGGCAACAAAATAGCAAACTAAACTACGCAAACAAACAATATACCAAAGCCGTGATTCTCTAACAATGACACGCGTTGCAATATGTTACAAGACAGATATCCCATGGGTACAGCGATAATTTGTAGAAGAATATTTACATTCAAAGGCAGGGCATCGATCCCGTTATCAAAAGTATAGGGAAAATATACTGAAAATCTCACATACAGGGTGAACAATACTGTATTATTTAATGACCATATAATATATGAAATATTACACGACGAAGATTTGGATACGAGCCTAGGCGATTATTGTAATCGTTCGAGAGTAATATAGTCATTATGTGTGTCAAATACTATACTTTGTCTACAATGTAACACGAGGAGGGTGTTGCAGAGCTCATGCTGGTGGTCTTGCACTTCTTTTACCAACGATGACCACGACTTGATTAACCGAAGGACGAACACACCTACACTTACACTTAACTTTGCTGACCGATTAACACTTGAAAACGCTCATATTATGGGCAGAGAGATTATTCGAATTTTAACTAACTTCTTTATTTATACATATTTACACAAACACTAATCAATTAAACTATTAAACTTATTATTATTGATAGCTAAACTAAACATAACTACTCAAATGAACTAAATAGTTACATTGTAACTCAGCAGGCAGGCGTTTAGCCCGCTTCAGAAACTACATGTCTTATCGACATGAGTATCTAAGTACGACTATCTAAAAACAAAGCGTTAACTTCGTGAGAGGATTATCTCTGAGGGGTTGAAGAGGGTACCATATGGTATCCATATCAAAATATCAGCCCTGCATGTAGGCCTGCAATAACTTCTAGACTTAATTGTCAACAAATAACTGTAAATAAATGTCTCTGACAGCTAGACTAAACAGTCAGTTAATAAAAGATGATAACTATTTCTAAACAGAATTTTAACAAAGATAACAAGTTGAAATATTATTTCTGAAATCATAATTTAGAAAAGATTATATATATATATATATATATATATATATATATATATATATATATATAACTTATTTTTATTCTCAATATTTTTAACATGGCTCTCGTACAATGGAATGGAATAAATAAATGGAATGATCTTAAGACATTTAAATCTGGGTTCACATTGTATTAAGCTCATTTATCGTGTGTCTCTCAACATATTTCAATTTTGTCTCTGATATATTTTCCACATTATTGTCTGTAAATATTTGAACAATATATAAAACAGAAATGGCAATACCAAACGTTACGTAAAAAAATATAAATGCACAACGTTGTCAATAAAAAACATTCATTGATGGCAAAAAATAAACAAGGCGGATATATTGGTCTATATTTGTCAATTTGTAGTTTTTTCGCATGTTAAATATATATTACATGATGTTAAATTTTATCTGGAGCCTATCATTGAACGAATAGACATGTTTCGAATTTCTCCCTAACCTCATACAGGTTATGTATTGATAATATGAGCATCACGCAATAGTTTCTATTCACAAATTTTGTTTATATTTAATACTATTCTCAAATTTTGTGTAAATTCATACCACTAATATTAATAATGGCCGTTTGTCATGAGTCACGTTCCATAATTTTTAACAGAATTATGGATTGAATTCTGGATAATTTTTTTTATGAATTTTATGGACATAATTTTATGTATACAAATATTTTGTATGCTAATCTAAACGTAACTTGATATTGATACTAAGTAATAGAAAAACCATTATACAGTAACATTTTTGAAAGATGTCCGATCAAGGTCATCTACGAATTGTATGAATTCAGATTTTTGCTCCGCCCATTCTGACAAATTCAGTAGTGTCGTTTGCTTAGTTTTTATGAGGGTACATAAGATACTACTGTTATTTTATTATTATAAAATTATATGTTGCTATAAAAGCATTCAAAATCCAAAAATTAGTCAACTGGTAAGTATATTAGCAAATGTAAAACCAAATATGTGAAAAATAAAATAATGACACTGTACGGCTATGAATTAAGGTAACGTATCTGAATTAATAAATAAACTTACGTTACAGCGAAAGTATTTTCAACAACGAGCATCATTTTAAAGTGGAATGTCCTAACTTAGTCGAAACAATATGAATTTTTGAAGACAAGCGTGTTATATCCATCCTTATCGCACATGCTTATAGCCTTTGCGAAGGAAAGAGATAAATGTATGCCAATTTGTTAATTCATTCATAATACAGATGACCTTGATCGGACATCTTTAATTTTTTTTTCTGTATTTAATTTTGTCAAAATAAAAACTAATCAATCAGTACGCAATGCATGACAATCGTCGTTGATATAATAAAATATTTAAAAATAATTTCGATAAAAAATATTTAAAATTAAGACGTTATAATTGAGATAAAACTGGAGCATTATATAAAATGAATTACTTTCTTTGTAATCCAAGTATAACAGGAAATTTGAGAATAATACAATGATAAAAGGTTTCCTAGAAGCAAAACATCTTTCAAGATGAAGTGAATAGTGTCAGATTAAATATATTTAAACTTCCATTACATAATATCGAAAGAACTTTTGATGATATCCAATATAAAAAAGTTACTTGGAGGACATAAAAGAAGTTTAAGATAAATTGGATCCATACGGCAAATTAAAATAACTTGTATAGAATCACTGAAACTTTAATAATTAAATTTTAATATATTTCAAGAAAGAAAAAGATTAAATTAAGGGAAGATACAGTCAAAAAATGTACATCCAATATCGGCTAAATTAAAAATGTTGATTAACGATCACATTTTCATTACTAAATCAATTTTATTAAAAGTTTAAGAATCTTATTAAAAAAGTTTGAAACCTAAATTTAAAAATAAATCCAGCGAAGTTCAATTTGTGGGACTGTCGAAAATTGGCACGCGAAAAGGACGTTTTATAATTTAAAATCGAAGAATTTCATCACTACTCTCGAATGCATGACAGTCCGTTTAATTTAATGCATGTTAAAAACGAATGAAATCTTATGGAGTTCGCGCTTCTGTAGACGAAAAAAATAACAACGTGAGATGCTGAGATACTACTGTCTTTCGCTTTCTCGTCAAGTTAAATTTAACGAGACATCATGAATTTAAACATTAGTCTAATAAAGTCTACAAAAGGAATTTAGAGAAGCTTGTGAAAGAAAGATTTCATTTGATTTTATTTTCAATTCAACCAAGAAATTTAAATATTTTGAGATAAACTACGAATATTTTATCATTTTATATCTCATTCAATTAAAAATATTATAATTTTCGTAACTTCATCTTTCACATTTTCTGTTTTATTTTATCTGTTCATATGAGATTCAACAGTTCGGCCTGCATATATTTTCAAGTAAAGGCGTTAACAAATTATTAAATCTACACAAATGCTGGGATATTTCACAAAATTCTTTTATCTACTTTAAAAACTTACAAAAACTAAATATTAAGTAACTCAATCAGCAATAATTTAAAAAATAGTGTGATCCAACTGTAGAGACAAAAAGTAATATGTACAGAATTTCGATTTCGAGTTGTACGCATTTAAAGAATAGTGCTACATACAAAATCATTTTTTACCTCTCTCTAAGAGAGTATTGGATTTATGCTAAAAATCACATATCCAGATTTTAATGATTAAGCACGTTTTAAGTTTGGGGACGTGTGAGGGACGAATTCTCAAAAACTAAAATACTTAATATCTGTTTAACTACGTATTTCTCAATCGGACATTACTGGGAAGAGCTGAAAAGGTTTTGGTAATAATTCGACAAACGAAAGTAGCAGATTCTTAAAAAAAATCTTCTAAATATTATTTTTTGAAAATTTGATTTTTCTAATATTAAAGAAGAGTAAATTCTCCATCTGATACATATAAATATTTTATTATATCTTTTATAAATTTAAAGATAAATAAATATAAGGTATTTAATAATCTATTGTAATAAATGTCACAGCTCAAATAATGCCATGGAAATCAACTAAAAAAATTAAATGTTTGTAATTGACAGATAAATGTCAGTGTCAAAAACTCAGAGCCATTATTGAAGATTTTTTCTGGGAAGTACATACATTATATTATTTATTATTGTATTAAAAGTTAAATATTTAAAATTATAGGTGTATTACAAATACCCTTCAAAAATACTGATAATCCTAACAATGAATTGGAAACATTTTCGAAGAGTAGGACAAAATATTTTCATAGAATGAATTTAAAATTAAAAAATCTAAATATAATAGTTATAGTAGAGTGTAGGTATACAAGAAATGTTAAATACAATAGGGCGCGAGCAGTCATGTGACTTTGTTGGCCTTGACAAGCAAATATGAGTGCCACTGTCAGAATGATAGCTAGTAATTATGTACATAATATTTAATTTAATTTTTCATCCTAAATTTAGTGATTTTTCAATTCCATGCGGCTTATTTTCTCGGCAATTCCACGCTCCTGGTGACAAATTAACTACGTGAATTTAGAAAATATTGAAATTTTTAATGAAAAATTCTGACATTTGACATCTATGTACATAATTATTAATTATCATTTTGAAACGAGCCCCCCTGCCTGCTTGTCAAGGCCAACAATGTCACATGACTGCTCGCGCCCTATACTTATGTAACCAAAAACGGAAGTGGCGAGAGGCATTGTGCTGGCCACAACAGCCTTTTTGTACATAAGACCTCGACCGTAATAAAACATATGCCACCTCGGATGTAACATACTACTCTAAAACTAATATCCATTGGTGACGCAGATTAAAAGCCTATAGCTTTTGAAAAAGATCGATAGATAGGTTTTAGCGCAATGGTTAATTTAACTGAATGTTCCATTATTTTCCAATTCGTATTTTTGAGTTACTACCTTATCAGAGAGATATGCCCCAGAATGGACAATTTTTACGTCAGCATGTCACGGCACAAGTGAGAAAAAATCGGCTTAATATCGCGACTCACCTATTCTCTCGTGTTTGTGATGTTCCAAGTTGATCGCAAACGTCCAATCAATCATTCATAATACCACTACTAAACAGAAATGGGATTCGCTCTGTTTTGGACAATTCACTTGACTTCATACCATGTCAAATGTCAACGAGGAATCTTTTTATAATAACGTCACGACAACGTTATATCATTTCCATTAATCGTTTTATTGTCATACGAAAACTTTGAAAGAAACTGTCAAAATACGAATAAACTGTTTTTTTCAATGAAGACAGGAGTGTGTTTTATATATTGATTCAATAATGCTAGTTGTAATGGATGTTTCGTGTTAAAATTGTAAATTCCCGTGTACTGGAAACGAGGTGATAATAAAAATGATAACTATATTTACGCCCTAAACGGTAAATAAGTGTAGTATACTTTTCAGCTACTTGGTACTTCAAAATAATCGACAAGCGTAATAAACAATGTAAATTGTACTCTTTCAAAGAAATTTGATAATAGAGTGGCTATGATATATGGACGATTTTTTGTAAGAGAATCATACATACATACATAAAATCACGCGTGTCCCACTTAGTGGGTTCGCACAAACCCGATAACAATAAGAATAACATCAACATCATACAACAAATCCTTACTCTTAAACATATTAAAGTAACCGATTTTCGGTAGCGAAATACCGCATCCGGATCACAATAATAGTTAGGAAACAATCATCCTTCGCCACACATTCCTATCTAAGCAGACTTCTTTCGCCTCGGCTACACTCATAATCGCATTCATACATGCTCTTCTTCTCTTCACGCTTGGAAATTCTTTCTCTTTAAGCACCCTACCAATCACATCCATCCACTTTTGTAGGTTTAAACGGGCTTAATAGTTAATATTTAGCAGTATTATTTTACATTAATGGTCAGTATTTTGGGAAATAAACTATCATAAAATATGAATAATATTGTTTCCGGGTTGGAACGTGAGGTTAAATTATGGATAGGTTAGTTTACCTACATACAGATTAGGTTAGGTTAAATAGTTTACAATAGGTTAAATTATATTTTTATTATAAGTTACTGATCATTAAATAAAATTCTGATCCAATAAATAGAAGCCTATCTTAATTGACCTATTTGTCTTACTTCGACTTCAAAGTTTTTCGTTTTTAAATTATCATACAAATGAATTTAATTTAACTCTTTAATATTCAATTAAAGTTAGTAGTACAGTAGTTGATACAAAAATTACGGCTCGGTATATATCTACTGGAGACGATAATAGTCTAATAATAATAATAATAATAATAAAATAATTATTGGTTAAAACTTGTTGATTTTATGCACTCATAACTCCACTTTGTATAAATTAAAATAATATATTGATAGAAAATTATTACTTTTAATAAATATTTACAGAAATCATCAATTTGGCATTTAATTCAAGTATATGTGGTACAAATATATTGTATTGGTTGTAAATTTCCCACATTGAAATATATCCCTGTGGGGCATTTCAAATAAGTATTTAATTTGAAAATGGTCAAATAGCGGTTTTTCGCAACTGAATAAATTACATTAGCGAGTAATAAACTCTTGGATGACGTGAATTTTATGCTATTAAACAATAAATTACAAAATGATTTCAGTTTCTAAATAAGCGCATATGTTTCCCAGTAATAAATTTAAATTCCTTTTTACTGCTACAAATGTGCGCGCAACTCGAAATAACGAGAAGTGGGAAAAATAATGGCGAGAACAGTCCATTGTTATTTCATCAGTTATTGCGTTTTGAGATTATGAGCACCTAAATAATTTTCACAGCTCTGGTTGCATTGTAGATTTCTTCAAAGATTTATTTGCTTCCATAAAAGAGATATAATTTTGATTACACTATTTGCAGTTGTTTATATTTTCGTCTTTATTCATTTATTATTTCGGAATTCGCGCTTCCAAATATGAATATAAATAGTTACTGCTATTTTGTTTGGTATTAAAAATTACTCATCTTTTATAAACTACAAAAGAGGACAAAACATTTTAAAGTGTATAATGAATATATTCGGATTTTTTTTATTCACAATCTTTATAGTAATATGTCGATTCCTAACCTTTTAGAGGATGGGAAATACATCATTCCTGACTGTAATGACAATCTCTTGGGTTGGAAATAACAGATTTCACTTCCACCCCACGGGTTGGAAATGTTTATGTAGGAATTGCCTAGCAACATTATCATATATTCCTATAATAAAGTAGGCTAAACAAATTTTAATGGAGCTGTCAAAAATATGAATAAAATTAAAGATTCTGAATGTTGATTGGCGGAAAACATGTCACGTAACTAATGAATTATATTCTCAATTACAGAAAAAGAAGTTAAAGATATCCGATCAAGGTCGTCTGTATCATGAACGAATTGACTAATTGGCATACATTTATCTCTTGCCTTTGCAAAGGCTATACGCGTGTGCGATAAGGATGGATATAACACGCTTGTCTTTCAAATGTTCATATTGTTTCAACTAAGTTAGGACATTCCACTTTAAAACAATGCTCGTTGTTGAAAATACTTTCGCTGTAACGTAAGTTTATTTATTAATTCAGATACATTACCTTAATTCATAGTCGTACTAATAACGATATTTTCTGTCAGAGTCACTGACACTGACATTGTGTCAGTATCTCATTTACATTTGCTAATAAACTTATCAGTTGAATTATTTTTGAATTTTGAATGCTTTTATTGTAACATTTTTATAATAATAAAATAACAGTAGTATCTTATGTACCCTCATGTAAACTAAACAAACGACACTACTGAATTTGTCATAATGGGCGGAGCAAAAATCTGAATTCATACAATTCGTAGATAACCTTGATCGGACATCTTTCAAAAAATTTACTGTACATATCTTTATAAATAAAGAAGTTAATAGGAATGGCCCGCTTTATACGGATACCGGTATAAAGTGTAACACGCGGGGGGGGGGGTAGCTCTAATGATGGTGGTCTTACTGCTTTTCCCAAAGATGACCATTACTTTATTTAACCGAACACATATACACTTAACTTTGATGGCCGATTAACATTTACTTATATTATGGACACAGACATTGTTAGGATTTTAATTTTAAACTAACTTATTATCAATATATTACAATAGACATCAAAGAAAATAAATTAAATAGTTACGTTTTACATTGTAACTCTGCGTCGTAGCATCTACTACGCCCTCAAACTATAACCCGAGACTACATCTCGTTGACACGAGTATCTCAGACCGACTATCTCAAACAAAACGTTGCTTTCGTGAGAGGCTTATCTCTGAGGGGTTGAAGAGGATATCATATGGCATCCATATCAAAATATCAGCCCTGCACGTAGGCTTGCAATAACTTCTAGACTTAATTGTCAGAAAATAACTATCCAATGTCTCTGACAGCTAGTCTAAACAGTCAGTTAATAAAAGAACAGAATTTTGACTAACAAAGATAACAAATTGAACTATTATTTCTGAAACTATAACTTAGAAAAGATTATAAAAAGTTATTTATTTGTTATTGCTCGCCTTGTCACAAAAGTATCTTCATAAATTATATGTACATTTAGCGGAAAAAGTAAATAAAAGTTTTAAGAGCTACATATACGTTTATTAGAAATTTTATTGGACATTTTATTTCGATTCTTTTTGTTAAATGTACATTTAAATTTAAATAATTGCTAGTAATACTGGTTATAAATTTAGTACATAAACAACGTCAAAAATATTGCCCTGTATTCTAGGTGGAAATTTGCATCGTTATACATTTTAACTTGAATAAAAGCTTTTGTAACTTTTTTCAAGAGGTTTTTACCGCTCGCTAAGTAAAGTATTGGATTCATGCTAAAAATCGCATATCCAGATTTTAATGATTAAGCACGTTTTAAGGATCCTACAATCCAATTTTAATATTTTTACGATGATGTCTGCGTGTGTGTGTATGTGGGTCGGTTGGAAGGACGATTTCTCAAAAACTATAATACTTGATATCTGTTTAACTACGTATTTCTCAATCGGACATCACTGGGAAGAGCTGAAAAGGTTTTGGTAATAATTGGCAGATTCTTAAAAAAATCTTCTAAATATTATTTTTTGAATTTTTTTTGCTTATTAAAGAAGAGTAAATTCTCTATCTGATACATATAAATATTTTATTATATCTTTTATAGATTTAGAGTTTAAGGTATATAATAATCTGTTGTAATAAATCTCACAGCCCAAATAATGTCATGGAAACCAATTTAAAATTTGAAATGTTTGTAACTAAAAGATAAATGTCAGTGTCAGAATTACGGAGATATTACTGAAGACTTTTTGTGGGAATTACATACATATTTATTTCTTATTGTATTAATAGTACAATATTTAAAATTATATGTATATTACACATACCCTTCAGAAATACTATTAATCCCCACAATGAATTGGAAACATCTCGAAAAATTAACAGACAATTATTGCAACATATTGCTTTTGGACAATAAAAAGAGGTTTCTATATTTCATTCATTATACTTATCGTATTTATTCAATTCGTTTAGTATTGCTAAATAACTATTTATACTTCGAATTTTGATAACAAAACTGACACGATATAAGTTATATTTAATATAATACTGTCAGTTTTGACATTACATAATAATTATTCAATTGATATATTATTGCGAAATAAATGTCTTACTTCGAATTTTGATGAATAATATTATTCACACGGTATAAGTCAGTTTTCAGTTTTGATTTATGACTACGAAAATCAGACGATTTCGCCCGATTTCACCCGACAACATGACGTCATCAATTCCCTCCCTCTCCTAGTGATTTGTATTATATGGTTACGATTGATGACGTAGGGGTCAAGTCGTGGAAAAGAAGTTTAATTTTGTAGAAGCATGGTCCTGAAAATTATATTTATAAAGTCGCTAAGTTTTTTTCTAATTTACTTAAATTATGGTTCAGTGGACCATACGACTTTTGGAATAGACATCTTGAAGTATTATTTGGTTTACTTTCGTTATTTCATTATTTTCTACATTCATTTATTTGAAAATGGATTTCAAATTTTAAACAGGAAATTTTGCAGATGGCTTGTAAGTATGTTAGTAAGTAGATATATAATGTATATATAAAGGTTATTCAAAATTCAAATATTTTAAAAACTACTAACTTTTTTAAACTTTGATAGCCTCTATCATAAAGTTTATAGTATAAATTTACTATAAAGGACCCATTTTCTAATTTTTTACTGTGTTGGTTTGCTGGAGCATCTCATTTTATATTATGTAAAATATATGTAGAACATGCTATTATTCTTAGCAAGCGATACGTTATTTAATTCACAAAGTGCTTCAAGACGAAATCAAAACCCATATAACTTTTAACAGAGGACAAACAACATTTATGCTTCTTCGCAGTAACTTCAGACATTCAAAACTAGATTAATTGCGATAGATAGCGCGAACTGCCTTTACCAACTCTAATATATAAACATGAACAGGCCCCACTATATTGTAAAAATACACAAAAGGAAATGCAGTAGAAAATAAAACAATCAGCAAATGATAAGCCGTAATTGCTGCAATAATTTATTCCGCTTATAAAATTCTATAGTATGATATTCACCTCAGTTGCTCCTTTGTTCATTACATGGTTGAAGAAATTTCAAATTATAAGACTGAGATTATTTTATACAATGCAAATAGAAGCTTAGTATACAATTTCATTTATATATAACTTGTCTCGAGAAATATGAAATTCATCTGTCTCCTTATATAAAAAACTTTCTTATTATGCTCGCTACAGAAAATTGATGTAGGTCCTTATGGGTAAACTTTTTGAAATCATTCTAATAGGCACCGCAGAAATTTTCTACCACTTTTTGTTTTTCAGCTACTGGCTAAAACTTGACTTTCGTTTATTTTGAAAATACCCAGTATCTTATTACGAGAGACAAAAAACATTTGGATAACTTTTATATGTAATAATATTATAAATTTAAAACACTTGGCACGTTTCACAAGATTTCAGTCTCTGAATCAATCTCTCGGTCATTTATCAGAGATTGGCCCACTCAACCAGAACCACAGACGCGTTTCGCTTTATTGGAGCTATTCAGTGTGGTGATGGTAATTTTACATAGAATATCGTGAAGTTGGAAAGCAATTATCTTCTTTTATTTAACTCTTCATACGAACTGTCAAGATATTTCAATACAATCTGTCAATTGGTCTAATCATCACAACCGTCTGTGTCGATCTACCTAGCTTTAAATCGATAATGGACAATAACGAAGTTCGTGCGGTGATCAAGATTTTTCATTTGAAAGAAGAGACGGCAACGGAGATCAAAACCACGTTGGATGCTGTCCTTAGGAATGCTTCACCTTCCTTTTCCCGAAACCAAGAAATAAGAAAAACACTCGGTTGTTTCACAAAATTACAGAAAATTCTTTATTGTACAATTTCGGCTGTTAGGCAATCATCAGATATAAAATTAACTGTAACAACTGTAATTTTATATATGTAGGGCAAACTAGAAGGAACTTTCACATACGATTTAAAGAACATAACAAAAAGCTTTGAAAATCTTAAACTGAATTCCAATATCGCTAATCACATGTTAGAGTTCAATCATGTTTGTAATTTTGAAAATGCATCAATTTTACATGTCGAAAATAATTTAACAAGACCATTTCCAATAACACCTCTTTAATGAACGAACAGTTAGACTTGGTATATTCCCCATATCTTGAAACTTTAATCCCCAAATCTCCACCGCTAAACTAGATATAAAAGGACCCGCTGTAATGATTTATTGTAGTTCTTCTGATGATGGCCTAACAGCCAAAATTGTACAATAAAGAATTTTCTTTAATTTTGTGAAACAACCGAGTGATTTCTTATTCATTGTGAAAAATGTTTCACCTAGTGCCAACAGCTTCCTCTATTGATTTTATTATCACTTTTACCCTAATAACACAATATATTAAAAAATCTTTCGGAACATATTTCAATTAAAATGATACCTTTTTTTAGTTTTATTTTTCTTTATTTAAATCCCGACGTTTCGGCAATATGAACTACTGCCTTCTTCAGGGAATGAACAACAAATCAACAAATATATGAATAAATAATAACAAAAATATTAGCAACAAGTAACGAAGGCGACAATTACAACATATTTAATATAGGAACGACTAAGACCTAGACAGTCACAATGATTGAGATTATTACTCTTGGTTTTGAAAATCGCAATGGCTTCTCTAATTAACCTGTTGTTTAGGTGTGTTGGTCTCGCCAGTATTTTTGTTCGAATTTTATACGGTGGATTTCATCCAGGGCATGCTCTGCAACTGAAGATTTTTCTAGCTGGTTCAATCTGATCGAACGCTGGTGTTCATTCAATCTTGTAGAAATGGTTCTACCAGTCTGGCCAATGTAAACTTTCCCGCAGATACATGGAATCTGGTAAATCCCTGATGACTGAAGAGAGATGACGTCTTTAACTTGTCTCAACATATGTCGAATTTGAATATATGGAGGAAACGAAATCTTCATGTTCGTGACATTTTGACATAGGAATTGAAGCAAACAATACGTTTCTTTCATTAGCATTGTTAATAGGTCTTTTCGGTTTCAGTCATTTTTCAATAGATAATATACTATAATGTTCTCCACAAGTATAGGCTTAGCCAGCTCAAGCCTCCAAGCTATACTGTTTTAAATCGTCATACAACTATTTATAATAAGGAGATAATAGAATAAAACTATAATTAATCTCATTTCTTTCATTCTAATAATTTTTCAGGCGAGGAAATGTAGTATAATAATAACAGGCATGTACAGATTTCATTTAAATTTAGCTGTGCGCAGCTCCGTAGTAATATTTTTCATGAATTGCACTAGTGTACAGTGTACACCTCTCGTGCATATATTTGTCGGATGCAAACATGAAAAGCGGAAATCTCTGTTAGGTTATATAACAATATACAGATGACAGTAGCAGCGAATGCTCGCTCAGCCATTTCCCAGTGTTGCAATTTACTCGCTAACTTGTTAACTCTCAGCCCGTTGCACAAACGCAAAAATTCCACCGTTTCTGCAATTTGGGACAATACGTAGATATGCCAATGTTTGTTTGTTGTTGGCTAAAAATGAAATGAAATATGCAGATGAAATATTGACTTCCATAAAGCGCAAGTATGAATAATTGGATATTTATTTAATTAATTTGTGTATAATTATTTTGAGCAAACAGCTAATTATTCCAGTTAAATAATTTTGCAATAAAATTAATTGACAATGACTGATGCACTGTTAATAAGCAATATGACGCCAATGACAATTATAGTTTGTTATGTCGAATGAGCTCGTACATCATAAATTAGTAATTTTGTAGTTATAATAAATTAATAAACTCATTATTAGTTCCCTTAATTATTATTTGGAACAAGGGTTGCAATTCGGTTATAGGTAGATAATCATAATTTGCTTCATATGTAATAATGCAAGTTGCTAATTTAGAAACGTATTGTTTGTTGAATTCCGAAGTTTAATGGTAGATTTTAGCTAATGAACAAAACGAAATTTCGGAAAAAAAATCTGTTGTGGCTAGCACAATTCCTTCCGTCAATCCTGTGTATTAGGTATGTATAAATTACATACATAAATTTTCTTGCAAAAAATTCTAAATTTCACTGACATCTTCTTTTCTTTAGCTTTTCCCATTCGTTAGGGGTCGCTATTTTTTATTTTCTTCTTCCACTCATTTCTGTTTTGCGTGTCGTTCTCATTCAGTTCCTTTTCTTTCAAATCTTCCGCAATACAGTTCTTCCATCTTACATAGCATATGTAACTTCTAACCCCAAGAATCGATTATGCCGATCATTATTTACTTATATTTCTAAATGTCAAATAGAATTATAAACAAAACCAAAATATAGAAACTATGGCGAGAGTGTCCTCTGAGGACGCAAAGCTAATCAAGCTTAAATAAAAAAAAACAATTTTCTTGGTTAGCATAACTGGCTGATTTATAAAATTTAATATCTTTATAATTCTTTAACTCGCTATATCTATTGAATATGAAGTATAAAATGCAATCAAATCGTATAGAGAATAATATATTCTTTAAGTTATAATAACGTTAAATGCCAAAATCTAATCAGTTGTTCTCCTGGATGTAAACTTGAGAAATACGAAAAAAATATATTTTTTGGAATCGTATTGAAGTTATGCGATTCGAAACTTTTGTTACATACACACAGACACACACACACACACACACACACACACACACACACACACACACACACACACATACATCCATACTGTTATCATCGTAAAAATGGTAAAATCTTATTATAGGGACCCTAAAACATGCTTATTCACTAAAAACTCATCATTGAATTTTTTGTCCAAAGACAATACGTTCCTTACCTAAAGGTGAAGAAGGTAAAAAATGAGTTACATAACATCGATATATTCTTATGACCATCTTTCACCTTTCTATATATTTCAATAGGTATGTTTATAATAATAAAGAAAGTATCTCCAAACAAATACACATTAAATAATTGTTGCTAGAAAATGGTTTTTTCCCTAGAAGAGGATTCAATGTATGTATGAGAAATAGTACTCCATGAAAACATGATTGTCATAAATTTGATTTATTATACGTATTAGCAATATTGTTAATCAAAGTAGTGTAGTACAATGCATAAAATATACAGATTATTAGATTGACACAATAGTGGATGACCACAAAATATGATAATCTATAATCTATTTTACTTTACATAAACAAACATAATATATGAATTTTCAGTACATAACCGTAATGTTATTTGGATTGACGGTCCCAAAAATTAAATCATAACATGTACATATACGAAGACTACTCTGTTCCATAATTTGCTACCGTGAATGCAGAATTTAAACGTGGTCGAAACAACTTGACTGATTATGAGCGTTCGGGGCAAAATTCATGAACTGCGGTTGAAATTAATTGCCCATACAATATGTTCCACCAGATCTGATCCCAATGACATTTTTACCTCTCGCTAAGAGAGGTATTGGATTCATGCTAAAAATCGCATATCAGTATTTTATTGAATAATCACATTTTAAGGTTCCTGGAATACGATTTTAATATTTTTACGATGCTGTCGGTGTGTGTGTGTGTTCTCAATCTGATACAAGTAATTTTTACCTCTCGCTAAGAGAGGTATTGCATTCATGCTAAAAATCGCATATCCAGATTTTATTGAATAAGCACGTTTTAAGGTCCCTACAATCCGATTTTATCATTTTTACGATGATGTCTGTGTGTGTGTGTGTGTGGATGTGTGTGTGTATGTGTGTGTGTGTGTGGGATGTTGGAAGGACGGTTACTCAAAAACTATAAGACTTTAAATTTTTTTAACTACGTATTTCCCAATCGGACATTCATGGGAAGATCTGAAAAGGTTTTGGTAACAATTGGACAACCGGAAGTAGAAGATTCTTGAAAAAAAATCTTTTAAATAATATTTTTTGAAATTTTTTCTTGATAATATTAAAGAAAAATAAATTCTCTTTCTGATACATTTAAATATTTTACAATATATTCTATAGATTTAGAGATAGAAGAAATATAGTATGTAAAATAATCTGTTATAATAAATTTTACAGCCGAAAGAATGGCCATGGAAAATAGTTGAAAATTTAATTTGTTTGTAACTGACAGATAATGTCAGTGTCAGAAATCCGAAGACATTACTGAAGACTTTTTCTGGGAAGTACATACATTATATTATTTCTTAATGTATTAATAGAATTGGAAACATTTCGAAAAATTAGAAGAGGACAAAATTTCTTCATCAAAAATGAATTTAAAATTAAACAATCTAAATATATATGGAATAGATATATGCGTAAGTAGAATTTTTGGTGTAGAGTGTAGGTATACAAGAAATGTTAAATACAATAGGGAGCGAGCAGTCATATGATTTTGTTGGCCTTGACAAGCAGATATGGGGGCCCATGTCAGAATGATAGCTAGTAATTATGTATATAGATGTCAAATATCATAATTTCTCATTCTAAATTTAGTGATTTTCCAATTCCATGTGGAGCAGAATTAAATGTTAAATATCTAAGGCATACAAGTAAACTTTAAACTCCTGGTGATAAATTAACTACGTAAATTTAGAAAATCTTGAAATTTTTAATGAAAAATTCTAACATTTGACATCTATGTACATAATTACTAATTATCATTCTGAAACGGGCCCACACATTTGCTTGTCAAGCCCAAAAATGTAACATTACCGTTCGCGCCCTATACTTATGTAACCAAAAAAAGGAAGTGGCGAGAGGTATTGTGCTGGCCACAACAGATTTTTTTTATTATACCTTCTATAGATTTAGATATATAATAATATAGAATAATCAGTTGTAATAAATCTCGCTGCCCAAACAACTCCATGGAAACCAGTTGAAATATTTAAATGTTTATAATTGACAGATAAATGCAATATTCCAGTGTCAAGAATCAACAGTTTTATTAGCAATAGAGAAAGCTTTTTCTGGGAAGTAAGTACATTTAAAATTTCTTATTGTATTATTAATTAAATATTTAAAATTATAGATATATTAATATTACATATATCCTTAAACAATACCACTAAAGACGTCAGTGAATATAAAGAATTTTGAATATATTAGAAGACTAGGAGAAAAATTCTCATAAAAGATACAATTTGCATTATTTGTATGTGCAAGATATGTTAAATTCGTTAATTATAACCCGGGTTCGATCCTGCCAAAAATTACTTCGAATTTTAATGCTACAAAATTGACCCCTGTGGTACTCTTTCCACGACAGAAATGGCCTATAAGGAGCCACACGGTACAAATATTTCATCATTTACCCCATAACTGCGTACAAAGCAGATTGGCCCACCCAGCAATGGGTAATATGCCGTGATGATATATTTATTATTTATTTATGTAACATAAAATGGAAATGGCGAGAGGTGATGTGTTGGCCACATCAGATTTTTTTGTTTTCTAAGTCCCAAATGTGGAAATTAGGAGTATCAGATTTTATACATACGTTAAAGTCCTATGTTCTACTGTGTCGAACACTATCATGTATACTTGCCAGTTGAACTTATCGTATTTTTGACACTTGTGGACTAGTGTACAGTCGATGATATAAAAGAAAACCAGTCTGAAGAATGTTAAGGGTTAGTAGGATTTCTCTAATAAGATTAGAAATATTTTACTTTAATACATGAACCGCCCAACTACACTAACATACACTGTACTTTTGAAATACGTCGAACAGACATATAAAATTCAAATAACGGAAGGTAAAAAGATAAATGAGAAATAAATGTAAATTAAAATTATAATAAATACATATGTTGAATGGAATTATCAGAATTGCATTTTGTAGTTCAAGTGAGCAGGTATCGCACCATATTATAACATTTAAATGAGGCCTGCCTATTCATTTACATTCAGCTTATGTATATATATGCATGTATGTGTTCGTATGTTTGTAAAAGATAATGTATGCACTTAAACTGTGAAATGTATAAAAGATTGCACTGAAACGAGCAAAGCTGCAAGTAATTGTAGAAAACTTTTCACTGCGTTTTGTCGAGAAAACTGACAAATAATAAATCATGCTAAAGCCCTAGGACAAAAAGCTCCAAATGCGTTCACAACTAAAGAAAAATGTGAAATAGCTTAATAGAGAATTAAAATGCAAGCAAAAAATTAATAGAATTATATGTTTCCTCCACAAATATATCTCCCAATAAAACGAATTCATGAATCAAATAAATTGTTGGTCATAATTCAGAGCTGGAATAAACGATATGAATACGGTATGCATATAACATTTAGCAAAGCCATGGAAATTTCTTTATTCAACACTTTTATCTTACAACAAAAACAAAATACATATTTCATTTGAATTTAAGTTCATGACCTTTTGGATGTAATCAATGATTTTGATTCTTTTTCATTTGAATTAAAAACAATTCCTTTGAGAATTCTGAACTTAGACTTCAGAGATGAAAATGATTTTTCTTAGAGAAGTTTTATTCGATTTTAATTTGTTTAATTTAGAACTTTTGAGACAAGAAATGAATATATAATTATTATCAAACTGTGGCGGATCTAGAAATTTCAGTGAAAAAATTGAAGAAAATAAAAAAAAATGTTTTAAATAACATAAATAACAATTATTTCGTGACTGAGTTACAGAATATTAAAAGTAGACTACAACCTTTGAATATATAATACAATACAAGAAAGGCAACGTAATGTATTTAGATTAAATATTTCGAGAGAAGGTGCCATCTATTCCTCCGTATACGAATTATTTCTTAGTTAGTTCAAAAAATACATAATAGGTGGATGTTGCACAGTGTTGCCATAACTAGAACAACAAAAGGTTTTTAAGTTTGCTACTGTAAAACAATTATGCATGTACATTGAAGATTCAAAATATATTATCTGGTTATTATGAAACAATATTTTTGAATTATTGATTATTGAATACCTCTAACAAATACTATTTGGCAATGCTGTCAGCACGATTTATCGTAGTTCACAGTTTTATGGTAGGAGTCACTAGCTATCTATAATAATTCTGTGAATAAAAAGAGACAGATATAGTATCTTGCTAGGCCATATGCGTTACCGTTCTTATATGTATTATACATTCAAAGCTACAAACAAAATATAGTAATTTCTTAGTTTCCTATTTTTACCTTCCGTCACCTTTAGGTAAGGAAGGTATTGTTTTTGGTCAAAAAATTCAATGATGAGATTTTTAAGGAAGGTAGTGTCTTTGGTCAAAAAATTCAATGATGAGATTTTAGTAAAAAGCTCGTTTTAGGGTCCCTATAATACGATTATCCCATTTTTACGATAATGTCTGTATGTATATGAGGAAAGTTTCGGATCGCATACCTTCAATACCATGATTCAAAAAATTATTAATTTTTTCGTATTCCTTAAGTTTACATCCAAAAGAAGACATGATTAAATTTTGGTCTTCTTTGGTCAACCGGAAGTACCCTCAGTTTTTCTTGAAAAAACACTGTTAAATCATTTTTTAACATTTAATGTTACTATAAATATTAAAGAATATACTATTATATACACGATTTAATTGCATTGTATACTTCTTATTCATTGGATATAGAGTTAGAGAATTATAAAGGAATTAAATTTTATAAATCAACCAGCTATACTATAACCATGAAAATTGTAATTGACAGATGTCAGTGTCAATGAAAAGAAAATGAATGTGACAGAGAGATGAGAATGTTGAGATGGATGTTGGGGAGACATGGAATAGTATGATACGGAATGAGAGAAATAGTAGTTTCTAGAAAGATACAAGAGAAATGAATATATTAGTTTGGACATGTCATGAGGAGATATGAAGAATATATTGGAAGAAGAATGAACAGTTTAGTAGTAGAAGATAGAAGAAACAGAGGAAGACCAAAGATAAGATGGAAAAGCTATATTGCGAAGGACTTAAGGGAAAAGGAACCGAATGAGGACAAGCAAAATAGAAATGAGTAAAGAAATTATAGAATAGCAACTACTTAACTAGTGGGAAAAGCTGAAGAAGAAGAAGGTGTCAGTGTCAAGTGCAACTTACATAATTTATTTATGAAATGATTTACTGGAAATATGTAATCTTTTGCAAGAAAATTTATATATGGAATTTGTACATAATACGTTGAATTAACAGAAGAGAACGTGCTGCCCACATCGGATTTTTTCTCTTATGTTTGTATTATATTTTCTGTATTTGAATAAAACATTGTCTGCTTTATCTCATCTTCTGAAACGTCTATTTCTTTATTTTTTCTTCGCACATCCTTTTCTTATTATTTTTAAGGATTAAGTTCCACTCCGTAAATGATATTTATAAAAGAGCTTAAATCAATAAAATAAAAGAAATGGTTTTCGTTTCAAAATGTACTGTATTCAAATTTATTTTAGATATAGCCTTCATACACATCATATAATACACATAGACCCGGATTGAATAATGATATTTCACATTTAACTTGCCAAGGTAGTTCCTGTCCTGTATATAATCAAGTTTAATAATATTGATCGCAGAGAGATACGTCACTGCCATTGTTTTTAAGACCTTTGATAATTTTTGAAATCCTTGCTGTGTGCTAATGGCTGAATCTCTCAACCTCAGTAGTGAGTTACTGCGACGTCGATGGATCAGTGTGCCGTAATGACCGTCATTGTATTCAGTTCGGTATCGACTAATTCGTAATATTCCCCTTGGCATTCCTAAGGAGCAGCTTGAATATTCATGAACGGAACGAGTTGTATTAGAAATGAACTGTTCTGATGATGGTGTAATAGAGAAGGGGTAGCTTAAGTAAGGCTAGATTAAATCTTGTATCACACCATTTGGGCTCGAACAACCGACAAAAATCAATCGTAAATTAAGAAACTTTGTACATTCCGTCACCTTACCTTTAGGTAAGGAAGGTATTGTCTTTGGTCAAAAAATTCAATGATGAGTTTTTTAAGGAATAAACACGTTTTAGGGTCCCTATAATATGATTTTACCAGTTTTACGATGATGTCTGTAGATGTGTGTGTGTGTGACGAAAATTTCGGATCGCATAACTTAATATCACAATTCCAAAAATAATTTTCGTATTCCTCAAGTTTACTTCCAAAAGAAGAGGTGATTAGATATTGATTATAATTGGTCAATCGTACCTACATTTGAAGATTTTAAGTTTTACTTGAAAAAAAGGTATTAAATATCATTTATTGACATTTAACGTTATTATAACTTAAAGAATATATATTATTTGATTGCATTTTATTCTTCATATTCAATAGATAGAGAGTTAAAGAATTATAAAGGAAAAAAAATCATAAATCAGCCAGTTATGCTATAACTATAGAAACATCTATATTAAGAAATTCTAATTGACAGATGTCAGTGTCAATGAAAAGAAAATGAATGAGATGAGAATGTTGAGATGGATGAAAAATAGGATACGGAATGAGATAATAAGGGAAATGACACAAGTGATAGTAGTTTCTTGAAAGATACAAGAGAGACGATTATATTGTTTGAATATGTCATGAGAGGAGATGAAGAATATATTGGAAGAAGAATAAACACCTTATTAGTAGAGGGTAGCAGAAACAGAGGAATAATACAGATAAGATAGTATTGCTGTATCACATCATTTATTAGATTCGTCTGTACTTTTCCTAAAAAACACGAACTAAGGTAGTAGTAATTTCTATTTAAAATTTAAACTTCATCGGCATAAATGTGTATTATCCAAATGTGCTCCAAATGAACACTAGTTATTTATTTAGCAAACACGTACATATACCTGTACAATGTGATGCAACATTCATCATCTGTGAGTGACTCACTACAAATGAGTAACTCAGTAACGGTAAATAAAACCGCTAAGCATGTTGCCCTGAGCACTTCAAACTTTCAAATATTCTCTCTTTAATTCATTTATGAATCTAACTATTCCCAATTAACCAAAGATTAAACCTAGTTGTGTCTGTAACGAAAAAATAATTACAACCTTTAGAAACCGCGTTCTGATATTGAACCACAGTTGCTGAAAAGAGTAACCGCTGTTAATTTGATTCAATTTTGGAATATGCTATGTTCAAGTTCAACATCGAAACTATATAAAATATCTACGTCTTGGAAATGTATTTCTAAAGAAAAGTATAAAATATTGCTTTTTATGCCTGGAAGACCTTTAGAAAAAGAATTTAATAAAACTGAAAACTAAACCTAATTACGTACCAGAAATTCAAATTAAACAAGCGTACTGTAAAATTGATGCATCTTAAATTGTACATAAATTGAAAATTATATTGCACCAGCAATCGTGAATACGCAATGCAAAAAATTTAATTTAAATTTACAGTTTTGCTTGATTTTGAAATTTAATTTTAATTTTTTAATGAATTTGGTGCGGAATATTTCCCAGTTTCTCTTAATGCCTATAAAATGAGCTTGAATTTTATTTATTTTTGTTGTCCAAGTTAAAATTTAATATCGTATCCACGAGATATTAACTATGTTTCATTTATATAATTTGTGATATCAGATTTAATGGTGCGGAATGAATTTTTCAAATTTTCCTCCAACCCCGTTATATTAAATGGAGCAACTTTAATTAAACTATTAAAAACACTCTCATCACATTATTGCACACCATTGTTCGGCTGTTTTTTTTAGTTTTAGAAATATTTTCAGATATTTCACGGCGCTCTACTTCCAATTTTTAATATAGAATAAAATAAAAAGAAAATTTGTCGAAGGTGATATGCAAATACCTCCTATATGATTTCATCTCAAGTTTATGGGAGTGTTTTAAAAATCTGATGTGGCCAACTCAATACCTCCCGTTTAATTTAATTTTTATTCATGTAAATACTTAAAATTAAATTAAATTTAAATACCCGGTGCGATCACGACCGGCCCTAAATATTGCAAATTTTAAATGGTACAAAAATTACTCCTGTGGTGCTCTCTCCAAGCCAGCAATAAGTGCTTGTGAGGTGACACCTGGTAAATACCCGCACGGTACAAATATATATCGTTACCGAAATCTGTGTACAAAACAGATTGGCAGACCCAGCAATGGGTAATATGCCGTGATGATATAATTATTTTATTTATTTATATGCTTGCCTATATTCATTGCTGGCGTGGCGAGGACATCACAGGGGTGTTTTGTGCCATTTAAAATTCTAAAATATTTGGCGTCGGTCGGGATCGAACCCTGTTCCCCAGATTCGCCTGAAGTGACGTCTGGGAAACTCCCGCATGGTACAAATATGTCATCATTATTACCGACATGTGTGTACAAAGCAGATTGGCTCACCCAGCAATGGGTAATATATATTTTTATTATCCTACCTATATTCCTACATAGTTACTTATGCTGGAAACTGTATTAGGTACCTTTCCATATTATTGTTCCATTTATTATTTTCTTTTTAAAACGTTGCTGTTATTATTTGAAATGATTAATTTGTTGACAGTGACATATCTGTCAGTTACATACATTTTAGATCTGAACTGTGTAAACATAGAGCTGTGTTTTAACCGTAGGTTCCGGGATTAAAATTATAGATAATTTTAGAAATATATTCATAAAATATATACTAATAACAGCAGTAGTAATAAATAATTTCCTATTTCCCGATTAGATATTCCGAGAATATCTCTTAACCCTGTGTTAAAATGATGTTTATGGAGAGTATGTGTATATATATATATATATATATATATATATATATATATATATATATATATATATATATATATATATATATACAAACTCACACATACATAGACATCATCTTAAAAATGTAAAATTGGATTGTAGGGACCTTAAAACGTTGTCATTTACCAAAATTTCGATACGCGATTTTTACCACGATCCCTATACCTCCCTTATCAAGGGAAGTGGGAGGTAAAAATACGCAAAATATTTATACAAATATGTTCACTCTTAAAATTGACAATATAATAGTGTTTGCACACATTAATGTTTAATGTCCAATTACACCACTAATACTAGTTTCGTTGGTGCAACTGGACATAGAGGAATGTAATTTACGTTTAATAATACCTAATATCTTACCCTGAAGAAGATTAAGTGCAAGAATAAATGTTGTATGATGACTCAATTTTCGAATTTTTTATTAATAGTCAAGAAATTCATCTCTAATTGAAATTTAAAATCTAGAGTTATTTAATTTCCAAATACTTACAAACTTGAACTGATTATAAATTAGATAAATTAAATTTAGTAAATAAGCTTTTGTGTCATTGTTTTACTTCTCTTATTATAAACAAAACAATCAGCGTAGCAACAGTTCAGAAAGTAGAATTATTGTTTTAAGTTGGAACAATTTAAACAATTACTCGGCAGTGTATTCAGGGCATTGTGAAACGGGGCACTATTTGTAAGTTGAATAGGGGTGACAATGTGCCGTAATATCACGTCGGCCCGGGACCTGGCTAGTTGTTCTGTCAACATGGAATGTGAAACGTGAGAGGTAGCATTTCTGCGTATGTACCTAAATAGGAATATATGGAGTTCTATTTATTCAAATGTCCTTCGAATTTCAATAAATTTATAACTTAAATCGTTTGTAAAATGTTATTCTCAGTGAAAAAGATCGTGAGAAATGATATCTGTGTTTGAATTCAATGCTACTGACTATTTTTTGTAAAATGTATGGAGGTAGAATCTTATCGCACGGAAGATGCGGTTTGAAGAATTTTATTTTAGAAATATGAATACTGGTTTCGAAACTATGAATATTTTCCATTTCTCAGTTTGAAATAGTAGTTATATTTTATTTCCTGCGATACAAATAGAAATGTCATAGTGAAAACGGTGAATTTTTTTCAAGAACTAGAAGAAATTAAATTTATTTAATAAATTACTATAATATAAATGCCCTGATACTTTTACATTAAATAAAATAAATACTTTTTATTCATCTGAAGTACGGAAGGTATTGTCTTTGTCAAAAAATTTGATGATGAGTTTTTAATGAATAAGTACGTTTTAGGGTACATAGAATACAATTCAACCATACCTACGATGTGTGTCTGTGTGTGCGTGTGCTTCTCTTTGTGATCGTATTTCATTTTGTTTTTACCTTCCGCCCCCTTTAGGTAATGAAGGTATTGTCTTTGGTCAAAATATTCGATGGTTAGTTTTTAATGAATTAACACATTTTAGGATCTCTAGAATACAATTTTACTACGAGCCCAACCCCAAATGTATTCGTACCCTCTGATATAAATATATAACAGCAATAAAAAATACATTTTTAGGTTACAATAGTTAAGATTATATTTGGGCATTTTTTATTTTATGTATTAATAAAGTGTACTGAATTAAAAACAATGTTATTAACTAAATTTCTCATTTCAAAAATAATCTACGGGCAAATATATGACAAAAGACATGTCCCAAAATTTTTCTTCCCAACAGTAAATAATACATCTATACACTCTATTAATACACCATATCAAAATTTGTTGAATTAGCGTAATAATCATAGTATCCAGATGTTTATTTATTCTTGTTTTTAATATAATTGTAGGTGGTACTTTTAAAATAAACATCATTTTGCAAATAATTTTACTAAAAAAATAAAATTTAACATAGTAATTAATTGAATATATTGTCAGTTTCCTTTACCTTCAGTTTTATAAATAATACTAACATAAGTATTGTATTATTTACTGTTGGAACTAAAAAAATTAGCACGTGTCTGTTGCCATATATTTGCCCGTAGATTATTGTTAAAATGTTAAATTTAGGTAATAACATTATATTTGAATCCAGTACACTTTATTAATACATAAAATAAAAAATTGACCAAATATATTCTTAACTATTGTAATCTAAAAAATTATTTCTTCTTGCTGTTAATATATTTTTTTCAGAGAGTACGAATACATAAAAGAATAGTGTCCTTTTTTTTTAAAAAAATGTATTTTTAAAGCAGTATGAAGTTTGTACAAAATACATACAACTGACGGAAGGTAATGTGTTGGCCACATCAGATTTTTTTTAAAATGCACCTAAAATTTTTGATAGTTTATACAATTTTTTATTATCGATAGATTAGGTAAATTTATACCATCGATAGTACTTTCGACAGTATTCAATAGTTTTTACAAATTTCTGTCAAACTATTGTTGACAACCTGTACCGATATATTACTACCTTTACTTTTTAATTCATTACACGTTTCGGGTTCCGATCTAAAGGTCAACCCTTTTTCCGAAAGGTCGAGATATTAAAATTTAAAATATTGGCTCAACGGTACCCCATCAATATGAATTAGCATCATATCCTACAAATGGATGAAACAATATTTTACTGTAATAACACGAAAAAAATTTCATCAGCGAATTGTGCAGGTACATCTACTCTCTGATCGCAAACCACATGTATTCAACCGAGTTTTCTAACCACGAACACAGTGACCCACAATTCGTCTTGCTCTTAGCCTGAAAAGTGAAGCAAGTGAACTGAATCACAAATGATTCCAAGTGATATGGGTTGAAGTGAATTGGTTCAAAGATCAGTAAAAACGAGCACAGCTGTTCTGCAATGTTTGTGTAGATACCCGCGTTTCTAGAACTTGTGGCTAGATGGAGGGCGATATATACGTAATGGAACAAATGTCTCTCTATCATGCTCATCACTACAGTGACACACTAGATCGTCCCGTGTTCATTTGTCCAAAATTGATGACTTAAAGATGTATACACCTTTACAGCCACGTAGCCAGGGGAGGGGCTCGAGGGGCTGAAGCCCCCCCCGAAATTCTTATAAATTTCGTTTACATCTATCCAAAGGTATCTATCATACTATCTAAATTTGAAAAAGTGAAATTTCACTTTTCCGTAGTACACGACTTATAACTGTTTGAAACAGTGAATATTCACTACGAGAAAGTGAATATTAGCTTTTTGAAAACGTGAATTTTCACTTTGGAAAAAAGTCAATTTTCTTAACACGCGCGGGATAAAGCCCACTTTTCCAGCCCTTCGGACTGCAAAAATGGCCATCTCCCGCATTTGTCACGAAAAATTACGTTCGTTACACGACGGAAAAGTCGATTCCTCACGAGTGTCATTTAGAACTCAGCTTCGCCTCGCTCCGAAAGTACACTCGTTTCGGAATACGAACTTTGCCGTCCTAGTAACGAAAATACCTATTCAAATTATTTGAATCACGCGCGAAAAGAATTTTCGCAATTACTTTAAAGAGATATGATATAGCGTTCCCATATGAGATAGTTTTTGTTTCGAAGCCCCCCCCGAGAAAAAATCCTGGCTACGGGCCTGCACCTTTAGGGTTTAGTTTCTAGTTATTCCCAATATTATTATCATTTACCTATATAACTAATAGTACATTACTTCCAGAGCCTAATCAAAAGGTATAATAAAACATCTTTTACCAGAAAAACCAGAACTTTGATTTGAATTCAGTTATAGTAAGAACTAATTTTATCTAACTGTTATTTTACAAAAACACTGGTCCAAACTAGTTTTTATTTTGTGATGTATTTGCTAAATATTATGAATAAATGCTCATAAGACAGTGAAAAATATATAGTGAAGTTGTATTTAGTATCAGCAAAGAAGTTTAAAATATAAACTGAAAAAAAATATATAAATAGGTGCAATTTATTTTAATGTTAATTATAATACATTTTAAAATCAGTCAATATATAAATATTTTTCTGTTGTAACTATTTATTAGACATTCTGTGTCAGAAAATAGTTCTTTAACAAAGCAAAAAAAAAATACCTCTCGCCACTACCCTTTTTGGTTACATAAGCATAGGGTGCGAGCAGTCATGTGACTTTTTTGGCCTTAACAAGCAGATATGGGTGCCCGCATCAGTATGACAACTAGTAATTATGTACATAGATGTTAAATGTCTGAATTTTTCATTAAAAATTTCAAGATTTTCTAAGTTCACATAGTTAATTTGTAATTTACTTGTCTAGGAAAAGAATCGCATGGAATTGGAAAATCACTAAATTTAGAATGAAAAATTATATTTGACATTTATGTACATAATTACTAGCTATCGCGAGCAGTCATATTACATTGTTGGCCTTGACAAGCAGATATGGGGGCCCGTGTCAGAATGACAATTTGTAATTATGTACATAGATGTCAAATGTGAGAATTTTGCATTAAAAATTTAAAGATTTTCTAAATTCACCTAGTTTATTTGTCACCAGGAGTGTGGAATTTATTTGTCAAGGAAAATAAACCACATGAAATTGGATAATCACGAAATTTAGAATAAAAAATTATATTTGACATCTATGTACACAAGTCCTAGCTATCATTCTGACACGGGCCCCCATATCTGCTTGTCAAGGCCAACAAAGTGACATGACTGCTCGCGCCCTATTGTATTTAACATTTCTTGTATACCTTTCTACACTAAAAATTCTATCTTTATCAAAAATAATATTTGGAAGATTTTTTTTAAGAAACTACCACTTCCGGTTCAATTGTTATCAAAACTTGTTCAACTCTTCCCATTAACGTTAGATTGAGGAATCCGTAGTTAAACAGGTCTTTAGTTGTATAGAATTTGAGAAATCGTATCTACAACATCCTAACACACACACACATCCACACACACTCACACACACATCCACACACACACACACACACACACGCCCACACACAGAGAGACATCATCATAAAATTATTAAAATCGGTTTGTAGGGTCATTAAAATCTGGATATGCGATTTTTAGCATGAATCCAATACCTCTCTTATTAGCGAGAGGTAAAAAAACATTTGTATGGATAATTGGATAACAAATATTAGCCCGTATTACGAACCTACTTTTATATAGTGCTTTTGTTAAAAGTGACGTTTAACTTCATAAGAATATAATGTAAAAGCACGTTTCATAATACCGTTATTATCATAATATTACGTTGTTAATACAGTTTATTGTTTCTATGCCCGTTTAAAAATTCCTATTATTTGTTTCCAGGTTGTTATCTTCCTTTTCACAGCAAAAACCAGTAATTCTTTTTGTTTCTGCGATAACTTTTATTTACTGTTTGATGATTTACTTTGTTAGACCACATTCCTTTGACGTAACTTCACTCAGTTGGCGAACACGCCATCCATTTCTCCACCACTTGTGTTTTAAATAAGAGGAAGTAAAAAGAAAAGAGCGGTCGGTAGCCCTTGACTCGTACTGTTCGTATTCTCCCCTCGGGACATTTTGACAGGGGACGAAGTGACATGCACCCTAGAAGTGTTCACATTAGTAGAGTGACAGCGTCTCTCGGAGACACGGAGACAGAGAAGGACATAGTCGTTGTCGTTCCGCTCGTGTGAGATTAGTGTGGTTGTGTGCTCGGTGACTCGGTTTCAGGGACGGGGCTGCGGCAGCAATGCGACGTTTGCCAAAGATTTACACGGATTCATTGCTGGATTTACGACCTGGTGATGTGATTGTTTCGTTTATCAAACTCAAATGTACTAAGGAATTGTGCCCTAGGCTTAAACATGGAAATTTATTCGGAGAGGGATATTTTAAACACTTAAATGTTCCACAAAAAACGGTTTTTTGACTGACATAAAAACTTTTATTGTGTCATGAGTTTGATGATCGCGACGGTTTACAACTTTTTAAAAAGAAATAGAGCCTTTAATTTTAACTATTTATTAATTAATAACGGATAATTCTAGAAATATAGGTAAAAGCAACGTAATAAGTACATATATATATATATATATATATATATATATATATATATATATATATATATATATATATATATATATATGTGTGTGTGTGTGTGTGTGTGTGTGTGTGTGCACGTGGATGTTGGAAGGACGATTTCTCGACAAGTATAATAATTAATATGTTATATTAATATTCTCAATCGGGCATTAATGGGAAGAGTTGAAAATGTTTTGCTAGAAATTGGACAACCGGAATTAGCAGATTCTTAAAAAAAATATTCTAAATATTACTTTTTGAAATTTTTTGTTCTTGTATATATTAAAGAAGATTAAATTCTCTATCTGATACATTTAAATATTTTATTATATCTTCTATAGATTTAGAGATAAAAAATATAATTTTATTGCCTCTTTCTGTTGGTTTGTAAATTAAATAATTGTAAATAAATCATATTAAACATAATATACACCAATCAAAATTGAATTTTGAAATATTTCCCAAGTCGCTAAGAAACTATAAACAATATTGTCAAAGTTGGATAACAAAAATAATGAGAGACGAGCAAATATAAGTACAAAAATTTTAAGAAATAAATAAAAAATACTAATATGTCATTTATGTACTCCAAAAATGGTCATACATTTATTTTTTATACATAAAAACACTTTATCTAATTTTTATTTCCGTGAAAAAGCTCCAAAAGAGCTTTTACAGCTGACAATAATCCAGAAACGAGATTTATGCTGCCATCTTGTATGGCGTCAGTAAACCATGAAACGTTAGTTTTGGAAAATTTTGAGACAAAAAACATTCAATCATCATATATTTGTATAAAATAAGGTCAGACGTCATATATTTATATTTTATTCGTATTATTTTCGAGATAAAGTCCCAAATTAGCTTTTTCAGCTATCATTAATTCCTGAAACGAGACTCATGCTGCCATCTGTCCAGGCGTCGTCGAACTATCAAACGTCAAACTTGAAAATATTAAAACGTCGTTTGAAGGAATTAATACTTTCAGTTCTATTTAAATTAATACAGAAAGAAAACAATTCGTCAGAATATTTTTATTTCTTTGTAAATCCTTCATATTGTTGTTAAAAAAATTGTGCTTATACTTCCTCTTCTTCCATTATTTATCTAATTTTGGCAACATTGTTCTTAACAACCTGAAAAATATTTCAACTAAATTTTGATTGGACAACTGAAATGCGTTTATATTGTGATTAAGTGATAGAATGTTTAATGAAAAATTATTTTTCTGTGTACAATATTTACGAAGAAATAATATTACAAATATTTATTTATCCAGGAAACGTTTAGTTTTTCAAAAACTTTGACGTGTGGTAGTTTAGCAACGTCACATAAGATGGCAGCATGAATCATGTTTCAGGATTAATGACAGCTGAAAATGCTCATTTCGAGCTTTATCATGAAAATAAAATGTCTAATGATATTTTTATAACAGAAAAGGTAATGCCTGAACATATTTTAAATAAATAAATGTTGTTTGAACATTTTTTATTCCTTCTTCAAAAATTCTGTGCTTATATTTCTTCTTCTCCTATTATTTATCTAATTTTGGCAACATTGTTCTTAACAACCTGAAAAATATTTCAACTAAATATTGATTGGACAACTGAAATGCGTTTATATTGTGATTGAGTGATAGAATGTTTAATGAAAAATTATTTTTTTGTGTACAATATTTACGAAGAAATAATATTACAAATATTTATTCATCCAGGAAACGTTTAGTTTTTCAATAACTTTGACGTTTGGTAGTTTAGCGACGTCACATAAGATGGCAGCATGAATCACGTTTCAGGATAAATGACAGCTGAAAATGTTCATTTCGAGCTTTATCATGAAAATAAAATTTGTAATGATATTTTAATGAAAGAAAAGGTAATGCCTGACCATATTTTAAATAAAGAAATGATGTTTGAACATTTTTTATTCATTCTTCAAAAATTTTGTGCTTACACTTCCTTTTCTCCTATTATTTTAATTATCCAATTTTGGCAATATTGTTTATAGCTTTTTAGCAACCTGGAAAGTATGTATCTGATTGGTGGATCAAAATTAAAATTTGAAATGATTGGACAAAAAAATGCGTGGATATTTAAAATACATTTAATTGTTTATTTTATTCTTTTCTTAATTAAATCGATAAGAAGTATGAATAATTAATAAAATATATATTTATTTTATACCGGGAATAGGAAATACAATGGTAAAATTTTCTTATCGCTGTAATTCGAAACATTTTAACATGTAATATTACAATTATTAACCATTGTAGTTATCCTGAGGAAGGAATAAAATAATTCCGAAAGCTTCACCTTCTACCTAACTGGTCAGTCGTGATCACAGCCAATTTAAACTATATACAGTGTGTTAATTAAAAACCTGGCCATAGGTGTTTAACATGGGAAATCAGTTTTTCCTTGCGCAAAAGTTCCCAAATTATTTTAGACAAAAATACTTCAAATAAATGTTGTACAGAATTAAATTCTGCACCCGGGTTAGTAATCAGATTTTATTTTCTACATTTCATAACCGAAAGAATCAATTTTAATTTTTTTTGAAGATTTCTGTTTTATAGCGATGGAATTCAAACAAATTTACGAACAATTGTATATATTAACTGTCAAAAAAAATTGTGATTTGCAATTTTCATTCAATAACACATTTATTTGAAAGTATGGAACAGTTTTCTCATGAACAAAAGCTTCAGATTATAAAATGGTGGACAATTTTGTTTGCGTTGCATGGCTATCGCAATAAATCAGCAATCTTTAAAGAACTTTAAGATTGATTTTCTCGGTTATTAAATGTTAAAAATAAAATCTTATTACTAACTCGGATACAGAATTTAATTCTCTATAACATTTATTTGTAGTATTTTTATCTAAAATCTAAAACTGATTTTCCATGTTAAACGCCTATGGCCAGGTTTTTAATTAACACACTGTGTATATATATATATATATATATATATATATATATATATATATATATATATATATATATATATATATATTGTTAGTACTTTCGCAGTTAGAATTTGCAACTATTTGTTGGTCACCAGTATATATACAAAGAATAGAGAGAATTCAAGAAAAGTTGAAAACTGATGAAATTTCTTTCATCAATTCAAAAGTATAGAAAAATCTAGTAACATCTAAACGTTTTCAATTCAGTCTTCAGCTAATTTAATTGAATCCTCATTGCTGTAATCAGGCGAACAATTACGTTCCACGAATAATTTAATTACGCTGAGTGAAATAAGCAAATTTGAAAAGTTTTTTTTTTATGAAATCAGTTCAAATGAAATGTTAAATTAATAGCAGGAATATCAATTTTTGTCGGTTAAAAATAGGAAACTTTTTTATTTTTATTGAAATTTATGAGAAACGGATTATCAATGAACAAAAAGCGAGATGTTATATTTAAAATTTTATAAAAAAAAACAATATAGCTAGATTACAATAGATTTATTTTGTTTGGACAAGAGATACGAAGGATATTATTGAAAATTACAATACGTACTCACGAAAAAATGTTTTGTTTTTATTAATTTGTTAGTTATTTACAAATGTGACAGAAATTTATAAAATTGCAGTACGAAGAAGATTAAAACATAAAGTCAATAGAATTCAGAATTTAACATTTAATGCATTTTATCTTGAAGTAAAAATAATTGTTGTCCTTAGGTACCTACCACAAGGAAAGAAAGGAAAAGAATTGAAAAAATTGCAAGCTTTAGTCGTGGGAACGAAAAAGAAACATAAACAAGTACTGATAATAAGGAGAAGAAAAATTATGTAGGCTTTGCAAAAAAGTAAAAGAAACATTAGAACTCTTAAAAGAAGGATATACAGGGGGTTGAAGGAACTGAGAACGATTGTAGAATTAATGGGCGATCGAAGAGAAGAAGGTAAGACAGAACGACAAACGTTGGTGCGCTAAGGATGATTCGAGGAATAAGTTTTTGTTGAGTTGGAAATAAACATACAATCATTATTGTCAAAATTATTGAGACGTATGCGAAAATGATATTAATTTAATTGTAATTTATATCATTGAAATTATTTGTAAGTTTTTAACCGATTTGATAAGAATTTCTAGATGTTATAATATGAGTCAAGTAAAATTTATTCAGATTTTGTTTGAAATTTGTCATTGTTTCTGAAGTTCTTCTAGATAATAGTTTTTATATTATATAGTGTATTTTAAACAAAGGTTTAATAAGCGTATAGTTTAATTCCTATTTATGAATGTCTCCTTTGAATGTGACGTTCTTAAAAATAGACTAATATTGTCAATTCTAAACAAATCTGTGTGACAAAAATGCGTCTATTTTGGTGGGTTAATATAAAATTATTCTTAAGAGTGGCAGCTTTTGTTGCAATTTTGTTCATTATTTACAGATTTTCAGAACTGTAAGACTTATAGATTTGTACAGAATAGAGCCATTAGCATGATGAAATGTTAATAGTTGAGAAAGAAATGAAAATGATTATAATTGCCTAATTGTAATTTTATTCCAATTTAAAAATTCGTAAAATGTGAAATCTAATAGATATTTGGGATTAACTAATTCTGTTGATATGATAAATACTACTTAAATAATGTTAATTTAAAACTTTAACGTAATATTTTAGTTGTGGCATTTGATATTAATTTGTTTACTTTTTAACAAATTTTGTTTTCATATAAATGTAGCATTAAATTAGTATTTTAAAATGATTTAATCATTACATTTTAACTTTCTATATTTCTAGTATTTACTTGTAAACTGTAAAAAGTGATAGAGCCAATGCAATTTATAAGTCGTTCATTACAATTAAAGTTGTTCGTAGCCGTAGCCTTTGCAACAGATACAGCACTTGTAGAGGAACTATGTGAGTTAAAATAGAACAAAGCGCACGTATAGGTAGTGTAAATGCCAGCAAAGCTTATTGCGGTTTACCCGTATTACTTTTAAACGTAATTTTGGTTTTAAACTTCGAAACAGCATTCCCAGACCTTGTACTCGTACTATAAGTTTTACTAAATGTGAATAGTTGATATGAGTTTAAACTACTTGTAATAGTCCTATTTTCCTTTTTCTGGATTAGGCGGAACAAGTATTTTATTTTATTCCAACTATATAATAAAACTAATTAATTTATATTATTATTGCAACCGCGGCGGTGAAACTTGTTGTTCTATTCAATTCGCGGTTAACTATAAACGCACCAGATTGTGTTCGTTACATTTTTTAGTAACTTGTGGTAAAACGCCGCGGCAGCTGGCGGTGATAATTTTTACAGTCTCATGACTCGATGGTACAAAGTCTGATGTGGCCAGGACATTACCTTCCGTCAGTCCTGTGTATTACGTATAAATTCCATGCATAAATTTTCTTGCAAAAGATCGTATGTTTCCAGTAAAATTATTTCATAAACAAACTATGCAAATTGCTCTTGACACTGACATCTTTTCCTTTAGATTTTTATATTCGTTAGGTGTCGCTATTTTTTATATTCTTCTTCCACTCATTTCTGTTTTGCGGGTCATTCGCATTCAGTCCCTTTTCTCTCAAGTCCTTCCATCTTATCTTTGACTAAGCTATTCATTCTTCTTCCAATATATTCTTTGTCTCTTCTCATGACATGTTCAAACCAATGTAATCGTCTCGCTTGAATCTTTCTAGAAACTTACCTAGAGTTATTTTCCTTATTCTTTCAATCCTTACCGTATTTTTCTATATCTTCCACAACATCCTCATCTATGCCACATCCATTTACTTTTCATTGATACTGCCATCTGTCAATTTGAATTATCTGAATATATTAGCAGTTTCCAAGGCTAGTATAGCTAGCTGATTTATTAAATTTAATATATTTATGATTCTTTAACTCTACATCTATTGAATATGAAGTATAAAATACAATGAAATCGTATAGAGAATAATAAATTCTTTACGTTATAATAACATTAAATGTCAATAAATGATATTTAACTGTTCAAATCTTCAAATGAGTGTACTTCCTGTTGACCAATTATAACCAAAATATAATCACCTCTTTTTCTGGATGTAAGCTTGAGGAATACGAAAAAAAATATAATTTTTGAAATCGTGGTATTGAAGTAATGCCATCCGAAACTTTCGTCACACACAGACACACACCCACATACACACACACACACACACACACACACACACACGCACAGACACACATACATACATACATACATACAGACAACATCGTAAAAATGGTAAAATCGTATTATATGGACCCATGGATCCTAAAACCTACTTATTAATTAAAAACTCAAAAACAATACCTTCGTTACCTAAAGGTGACGGAAGATAATAATAATATCAATGCGGTTTTACATAAAGATAAAGAAGAATCATAAGGCAACGGTACACATAATTAGATCAACCAGATTCCAGACATAACTATAAATGTCCAAATTAGGATCAAAAGATGTGATCAATACTTGATTCAAGAAATACGAAGAATCAGTTTATTATTGATTTTGATTAGTAGATTAGCTTGATTCTTAATGATGATTTGGATTCATTCAGGAATGGTGAATTCGGCCGCAAGAGATCAATTAATTTTTCATCATGTTTACTTTCATAAGTACGCATAACCGAAGATTAAAAATTAGTAAATATGACGCTTCATTAAAAATAAAACAAAGTAGAAAATATTCTTTCACAAAAAAGCTTGCATATGTTTTTTCGTTATGTTTTTATGCTTCACACTACTGCAATGACATAACTGCAGTGGTAACGTTGACAAGTTGAAACCAGAGTATAGTGCACTATCGCTATAGTGAAGGTAAATACGCGAAGGTTATCAAAGGGAACTGCAAACAAGGCTAGGATGTATGTACATTAATTCCGTCTCGTCATGAAGAGACATGGCAAACCATAGATGTCATATTTGTCACGTATTTCACATGTATGAACTAAATGAAATAAAGCCAACGGTCACCACACACCATTAGGGTAAAGAGATTACTGCATGAGCACGTAACTAATTCAAGGCACACTTTTCGAAATATTCTTCCATGTAGGTATGAGAACGATTATGATTAAGTAGTTTTTTTCATTAAATATTTTGCCCTCTTAATTATTTATATCTTATAATAAGTTCTTTTGTTAAATGAAAAAAAAAGAATAAGCTATTGAATTCATGCTAAAAATCGCATATCCAGATTTTAATGATTAAGAACGTTTTAAGGTCCCTACAATCCGATTTTAATATTTTTTATGATGTCTGTGTGGGTATGTGTGGATGTTTGTGTGGATGTTTGTGTGTATGTGTGGGGGGAGGTTGGAAGGACGATTTATCAAAAACTATAATACTTAATATCTGTTTAACTACGTATTTTTCAATCGGACAATAAATATAAGGTATATAATAATCTGTTGTAATAAATCTCACAGCCCAAATAATGTCATGGAAACGAAATGAAAAAAAAAAATGTTTGTGTCTGACAGATAAATGTCAGTGTCAAAAATCCAGAGATATTACTGAAGACTTTTTCTGGGAAGTACATAGGTACATATATTATTTCTTATTGTATTAATAGTTAAATATTTAAAATTATAGGTATATTACATATACCCTTTAAAAATACTGTAAATCCCGACAATGAATTAGGAACATTTCAAAAAATTAGAAGAGGACAAAATTTCTTCATAGAATGAATTTAAAATTAAAAAAATTGTTGTGGCCAGCACAATACCTTCCGTCATTCTCGTGTATAATGTATAAATTCCATAATTTTTCTTACAAAAGATTCTAAATTTCCAGTAAAATTATTTCATAAACAAACTATTCAAATTGCACTTGACACTGGCATCTTCATCTTTAGCTTTTTCCATTCGTTAGGGGTCGATATTTTTGCATGTCGTTCTCATTCAGTTCCTTTTCTCTCAAATCTTCCGCAATACAGTCCTTCCATGTTATCTTTGGTCTTCCTCTGTTTCTTTAACGTCCTATTACTAAACTATTCATTCTTGTTCCAATATAATTCTTCATTTCTCCTCATGTCATGTTCAAACCAATGTAATCGTCTTTCTTGTATCTTTCTAAAAACTTGTAACACTAGAGTTATTTTCTTACCGTATCTTTCCATGTATTCCCCAATATCTACTTCAACATCCTCATATCTGCCACATTAATTTACTTTTTATTGATACTGACATCTGTCAATTTGAATTATATGAATATATTACTAAGGTAGTTCCCAAGTTTGGCATAGCTGGCTGAATTATAAAATTTAATTTCTTTAAAATTCTTTAACTCTGTATCTATTGAATATGAAGTATAAATTGTAATCAAATCGTATAGAGAATAATATATTGTTTAAGTTATAATAACGTTAAATGTCAATAAATCAAATTTAACTGTTAAATCTTCAAATGAGACTACTTCCGGTTGACCAATTATAACCAAAATCTAATCAGTTGTTCCTCTGGATGTAAACTTGAGGAATACGAAAAAATTATAATTTTTGGAATCGTGGTATTGAAGTTATGGAATCCGGAAATTTTGTCACACACAGACACACAGCCACACAGACACACATACATACAGACATCATCGTAAAAATGGTAAAATCGTATTATATGGACCCTAAAACGTGCTTATTCAGTAAAAACTCATCATTGAATTTTTTGACCAAAGACAATACCTTCCTTACCTAAAGGTGACGGAAGGTAAAAATCTAAATATAAAGAATAGATGTAAGTAGAATTTTTAGTGTGGAGTGTAGGTATACAAAAAATGTTAAATACAATAGGGCGCGAGCTGTCATGTGACTTTGCTGGCCTTGACAAGCAGGGAGGCCCGTGTCAGAATGACAGCTAGTAATAATACACAGCTAACATCAGGTTTGGCCTTAAAAAAATATTGGAGAAAAGGGTCTTGGAAAATAGAATTAGTGGGGTGGATTCAATACAACAATAAATCGTTAAATGTTTCATTATGTTATGTTATTTATGAAAGGTGTAATTGTTAAATGTATAAATATTATGTGTAATTAATCATCTTTTACCAAATTTCCAAGAGGAAATAAAATTTAAAGTAATGTAGATTCATAACTGTACAACTTTAAAAAGATATAAAAGTAAATGATGCATGTATGCAGACAGTATAAGTTTGAATTTAGTTGAGAATTAATTATAGTACTTCCGTAGCATATGAAAACTTGTAAGTAAATGGAAGAAGTGCATTCAGTGCAAGAAATTCTGTAATTTCTTCCTGTGCACAAACACATTTCTCCGGACGACTACGACTAGTACAGTATATTTCGTGTACCTTTATTTTCCAACAAAATAATAAAAGCGAACCTCCCACATGCACTGACAACAAAGCGTAGCAGAGTTCTACACTCCTAGCAACAAACTGTGCCAAACAACATATGACAGTCGGCAATCATGAGGTTCGCTTCGCTCAACATTGAAGCTCCAGGACCGGAAGGATATTTTGCACTACACTAGTACTATTTTTTAATACAACTTTGCTGGTATTAGAGGGGAACAAATAGATACAGTCCGTAACAAAACCTATTTTTTGTTAAATTCCACTTGTCGAGAAAAATAGCGTTTAAATACAAATAAATATTATGAACCTATTTGTAAGTAGTATAGTAAGTACAAATCAACTCCCGGGAGTGGTGGGTAATTTTATTAGGACCCTCAAATGACTTGCCGGGTATGGGATATGGTGCCTTAATGCTATTTTATTTGTTGCTACTAATGTATTGAAAAGTAGAAATTTTTTGAAATATAATTGATAAAACAAAATGCTGAAAGTCTGTGTACTTTATTGACACAATTTTTTAGAAATAGGTAGGAACTAATAGACGTAAAATCTTACTTTATTATTAGACTAGAAAATGTTTAATCTTATCCCAAAAATAACTATACTTTGCTGTTATATACATCATTTAATTTTTTTTTATTATTTTGATATAGTTCCTAATTATTAATTTAAAAAAAAATTGTACTTTTAAAACTTTTTCAAATATAAATTGTATATAATATGAGACTAAAATAAATATATTTTTTTCTTTCACAAAAAAAATCTGATGTGGCCAGCACATTACCTTCAATCAATTCTGTGTATTAAGTACAAATTCCATACATAAATTTTCTTCCAAATTTCCAGTAAAATTATTTCATAAAAAAACTATGTTACACTTGACACTGACATCTTCATCTTCTTCTTTAGCTTTTCCCATTCGTTAGGGGTTGCCATTCTTGATTTTTCTTCATCCATTCATTTTTATTTTGCTTGTCGTTCTCATTCAGTTCCTTTTCTCTCAAGTCTTCCACAGTACAGTCCTTCCAAGCTGTTCATTTTCTTCCAATATATTATTTATCTCTCCTCATGACATATTCAAATTAATGTAATCCTCTCTCTTATATTTACTAGAAACTTCGTATCACTCGAACCATTTCCCTTATCCTCTTATTCTTTTTTCTATCTTTCCGTGTCTTCTTCAAGATCTATCTGAACATCCTCATTTCTCTGCTACATTCATTTTCTTTTCATTGATCTTTTAATTAATTTTTTTTAATACAGTACCTTTTTTCATGGTTAGATCATAGCTAGCTGAACTAAAGTGGTCACACGTAATAGGAAGATGTACACATAGTTTCTACGTAGAATAGTTTCGATCACACATTCTTTAGTTTAACAACAGGCCGTTAAATACATTGTATTATTAACAGTCCACAACTTTAACGGCACTACTGCGAAGTTAAATTAAGTTTACTCAATTTGTCACAAAATTTTTATATGTAAACAAATTTTAATTTAAAAGTATGAATACACTCTCCAAAATTAAAAAACTTTGACAAGAAACAGTGAAATAGTCCTAGAATTTAAACCGCCTTTTATAAAGTTTCGCTCTGAAATGCTGGTGAAAACGTTTTTGTGTGCCATTTTCCTGCATATAAATTTTTAGATTTTGTTGCTTTTGGTTCGTAAGCGGGGCTGTATATATCTGAAGTTTTATATGGCGTTTTATGCATATTTTACATCCAAAAATAATAATGTTATAATACTTCGCCAGTGGCTATTACATTGTCAACATAAACGCGCTAGATGAAGTTTTATACGATGGTTCATTATTTTGAAAACCTCATCCTTGTGGCGGGATGTATGTAAGATACTCCAATTGCCTTTTATTTTCTCAAGGAATACCCTTGTCGCTCATTTTTGCTACATGAGACGGTATAATGTTATAAGGAATTGATACTAAACAGAAAGGTCACTACGATATGAAATCATTTTTATACGAAATTAAAAAAAGGAAATATTTCCTGGTAGAATACAATAAAAATATTTTATTTTATTTTGTAAAATTATAATATAGAACAGTAGTGGGGTGTAAATTAGGAGTGAGGTGAGACCAAATATTGAAACAAAATACTCGTTTTCGGTTCAAGGTTTAACATTATTATACCTATTATAAATGTAGGAAAAATTAAGTAAAATCTGATGTGGCCAGCACAATACATTCCGTCAATCCTGTGTATTATGTATAAATTCCATACATAAATTTTCTTGCAAAAGATTGTAAATATCCAGTAAAATTATTTCATAAACAAACTATACAAATTGCACTTGACATTGACATCATCTTTTTTAGTTTTCCCATTCGTTCGGGGTCGCCATTTTTTATTTTCCTCATCCACTCATTTCTGTTTTACGTGTCGTTCTCTTCAGTTCCTTTTCTTTCAAGTCTTCCGCTTCCTGCAATACATTCTTCATCTCTCCACATGACATGTACAAACCAAGGTAATTGTCTCTGTTGTATCTTTCTAGAAACTTTCAACACTAGAGTTATTTTCCTTATTCTTTCATTCCTTACGGTATCTTCCCCAACATCTATCTCAACATTCTGATCTCACATTCATTTACTTTTCATTGCTACTGGTGTCTCTCAGTTTGAATTATCTGAATATATTAGCAGTTTCCATGGTTAGCATAGCTGTCTAATATAATAATATCTTTACAATTCATTAACTTTATATCTATTGAATATGAAGTATAAAATGCAATTAAATTGCATAGAGAATAATATACTCTTTAAGTTATAATAACGTCAAATGTCAATAAATGATATTTAACTGGGGGTTTTCAAGAAATTAAATTTTTTAAATGAGGGTACTTCCGGTTGACTAATTATAACCAAAATCTAATCACCTCTTCTTCTGGATGTCAACTTGAGGAGTACGAAAAAATTATAATTTTTGGAACCGTGGTATTGAAGTTATGCGATCCGAAACTTTCGTCACACACACATAGACACACACATACATACATACAAACATCATCGTAAAAATGTTAAAATCATATTATATAGATCCTAAAACTTATATACTAAAAACTCACTATCGAATATTTTGACCAAAGACAATACCTGCCTTACCTAAAATTGACGGAAGGTAATAACAAATAATTATAGTATTGATTTGTATATTATATGAATCCGGCGTTCTTTCATATTAACAAATCTGTTGATTATGTCATTGTAAAACAGTTTTCAGCCGGTCTAAAAGACTATTCAAGACGTTTTCTTTAAAAATAATATGTTATCTGCTTTAAGTAATTAAGGCTTTTTGATATTAATAAAATATTTTGTAAATACCACAAAGATACGTATTTGTTGGTGTTTTGTGCCACAAATTAATATAATATTAATATATCTGCTTTTATGTGCTTTATGTCAATACATTTAATTAAAATACGTCTTCTTTGATTCATATCATGTCAAAGCTTCTGTGTACGCCGGAAGACACTCTGTCTTCTGTAAGGACGGCTCATGTAATTTAATGTAAACCATAAGCTTGAGCATCTTGAATGCAGGTTTGTTAAGCAATAACTGATGCACAATCAACGACAGACTTGCAGCTTTGTATGTCACAGCAACACTCTGTGAACAGCTAAAGCGCACTGTATTAAATAATCAGATTTGACACATTAGTAAGTTGCGTGCAATTTGTCAGTTACTCGTATAATTAGCTCAGTCAATATTACAAAGTTTAATTGGACCTGTTACATACGCACGTGTTGTTTACTACACTATTTACAAATTAAAACGCATTCACCCTTTCAATCTCTATTTATAAAGTGGCGCTTTATCTACTGAAATCTCTTTTCTAAGGCAACGCCTTAATAATGAAATGAATAAAAATATATTTCTTTGTTTTACGAGAGTGGATTGGAAAGTTTCTAGAATGACATGAAAAAATATATGAATTTAACACGGACTATATTTTATTTTTCTACATAGTGCGTTCGCAGCGCCATCAGTCAGTCATATGTTAAAGTTTAAAATTTCTCCCCTCTTAATAATACGCGAGATTTTTCCTGATGTACTAAAATCTCGGGTATAAAAGACCGCGCATCGTCCAGAGAAAGGAGTTCTTCAGTTCGTCCGACTGAACCTAGTGGCTGGGTTCCAGACTAGAGCTGCAGCTTAAAGCGACTTGGTCGAGCTCTGAGAAGAACGCATGAGATACCGCCGAAGTTCTAAGTCTAGTTTGGGTGATTGAGACAAACCGTCCGTATCTCCGATACCTTATGTAGAGGAATCCGTTTGAACTTTGTCTTTTATTAGATATTTTCATTTTTACTTACCGCCTTCAGAGTCTGCGCTATTGCCGTATCGCCGGAGCACAGTCCCCTAGTAGTTGAAACACAGTCCGTCACAGTTTTCACAAAGGGTTTCTTTATTTATTTATTTATGTTACATTTTAATTTTACATACATTGGGAATAATAAACTAGTTGGTTAAGTTAACAACGTCCTCTTCTGAGACAAACCCTAACCCACCTCCGCAGATAGCTATCCAGCAATCCTCCCTCTCTTTCAGCATCCGCTGCCGAAGGCGCCCGAGCAAACCGAACCTTGTTGACCGAGAGGAATCCGACAAGATGGCCCTAAAACCAACCGGGCTACCGTCACAAATGACGCCCAAACAGGGACCGTCACAAATGGCACCACGAAAATGATTTTCTTTGAGGTCCTCAAAATAAGCATTTACTGCTTCGATGGCTTCTTCATTGGATCGAAATCTCTTTCCAGCGAGGAACGTTTTGAGTTTCGGGAAAAAATGGATGGCGCATAATTTTTGTTGAGCAACACTTGAATGAGCTGGCGCATTGTCGTGGTGAAAGAAGATCTTTTTCTTTGCCATTTCCGGGCGTTTTTCTTGAATTGCTGCTTTCAGCTTGTCTAAAAGTGTGGCGTAGTATTGTCCAGTTACAGTTTATCCTTTATCAAGATAATCAATTAGCAGAATGCCTTTGGCGTCCAAAAAGACTGACGCCATCATCTTTCCTGCCGATTGAACTGACTTCGCTTTCTTCGGAGCCAAATCACCAAGTCCAATTCACGCTTTCGACTGAAATTTTTCTCTGGACTGTAGTGTTGTATCCAAGTTTCATCCATAGTTATGAAACGTCTTTTAAAAACTACCGGGTTTTTCTTAAACAACTCCGAACTTCGAACTACGTAAATGCGACATCCATCTGACGCACATTTTTCTCATGCCCAGCTCATTATGTAAAATATGAACTACACGTTCATAAGAGATCCTTATGGCTTCCTCAATCTCACGCATTTTCATTCGGCGATCTTCCAGACTTTATTTACAATTTCCGGCGTGTTAACCGATTTTGACGATCTGAACGTTGCTCGTCACAGGTGTGTATTTCGCCACGCTTAAATTCCGAAACTCAGAAACTCACCGTGAAGGTGAAGCATTTCCAAGGACAGCATCCAACCTGGTCTTGATCTCCGTTGCCGTCTCTCCTTCCATAAAAAAAACTTGATCACCGCGCGAACTTCGTTTTTATCCATTATCGATTAAACGCTCGGTAGATCAACACAGACGCTTTTCACGATTACACAGATAGACATATTGTACTCAGTTTTCTTGACATTTCATATGAAGAGTTAAACAAAATAATGATTCCAAAAACTTTTCAATACAACATCGTATAATTAGAATGTCATATTTTAGTACGCTTTCAGTGTATTATGAGAACATTTTTCTCGATAAATAATATAAAACGACGAATATTGTACGTAGTAAAATATTTTTAAAATAAAAATTAAATATCCGTTCGCCCTATTTTTAACGCAGGGAAAAATGTTCCGTAATAAAACAGCAATTTAATGGCTGATATATGGGTGTATGTATTCAAAGATTTTAAGATATATTAAAATCCGCCGCATAGACGAGATTATAAAGCGATGAAAAGGGATTTGAAGTAAAGCTCAAATTAAACCAGGGCTGTACGATGTGCAATCCACAATCCATCTTGTTTTGATCACGGTCTTTTGTATTAAATCGAGGTACGAGTAGTAATACTAAAACTATTTTATTTTTATATAACTAACTTAAAAAATATACACTAAAACAACCACATCATGACAAATGAAGAAACAAATGACTATATTTATGTGTTTTCTTGTAAAACTTTAACAACAAAAGAAGTTATTTCTGTCCAAAATTTCGTTCATTTATCACCTATAATACGGCGTGTTAATGACAATTTGTTTTACTTCAAATTGACATAATGACGAAGTTTTTTTCTTAAGATCGAATAAAAAGATAAATACTCCAGTTCTTTCAATTCCTACGTTCATTAAGAAGGAAAAACATGGTTCCATATTGATTTTATACCCGTAATGAAGTTTTAATATCAAAATAAAAGGCGTTAAAGGAATTTAACTTTTTGTTAGGGATTGATATCACATATTTTGCCGTTTTTCATTAAATTACATAGAAGTATGAAGAAATATAAAAGTAAAGTACAATAATTGAGTTTTTATCATTAAAATGATTACATAATCAATATGATTATAAATATTTGAGGTAAAATTATTATATGTATTTATACAAGAAGAAGGAAATAAAAGTGATGTTTTGATTATGTAGACCAACGTTTCATGCACACCTAATATTTTTCGTGCTTTCGTTTTTGTCGAAAATTGTTGCTTACAATGCGCTGCTATAAACAGAAACTGCAATAAAAACAATTTTTCGAATCGTGTGTAGTGAATAAATTATGTATATTTTCCAGGGCATCGAACCCGAACCTGAACCCAACCAAAACCAGAACCAAACCGTAACGTTTTAGCGAACCCAAACCCAGAACCGAACCTCAGATATATTTTTCAGTTGAACCCGAGGGGGAACAGAACCTGGTATTAAAATTCGGGTCCAGGGTTCAGCTTCGGTTCAGATACATTTTTAGTTTGAAACATAATCATAATACCACCGATCATCGACGCCTGCCTGTTCGGGAAAATTGTGTTCGTGTTCTTGTCTAGCATTGCATTATAAATTCCGGCTCGCATTTTGAATAAAGATTTGTTATTGATAAAACATTAATTCAATTTTCATTATATCGAATCGAACTTGAACCCAATACCTGAACCCGGAACAAAACCACAACTTTATTAATGCTTGAACCAGAACCGAACACGAACCCATCTCTCAACAAACAATTTAACCTGAACTTGAACCGAACCCAGTTTGTGGCGGGTTCGATGTCCTGATATTTTCCTATAATTTACAGTTGCTTCGAGTTACCAATTTTCTCCACTATTGTTCGCTTTTCAAATAAAAATAGGATTGGTTCATTATTTTATAAAATTAATCATTGTACAAAATTTATTTATAATTAATATGAATTCAGAAAGTTTATCGGGAAATTAATTGAATTTTTAATTGAAAAATCGAACTAATTGTATAGTAAAACTTTTAAATGAAGTATAAGTATAAAATAATTATAAAAAGAAAAATTCTGATTAATTCTTTTACTATAATATAAAATACACAGCTGTTGGGAAGAACAACACAGAGATCATTATATGAAATTTAATATCTTTATAATTCTCTATATCTATTGAATATGAAGAATAAAATTCAATCAAATCGCATAGAGAATAATAAATTCTTTAAGTTATAATAACGTTAAATGTCAATAAATGATATTTAACAACGTTTTTTCAAGAAAAACTATTAAAATCTTCGAATGAGGTTACTTCCAGTTGACCAATTATAACCAAAATCTAATCCCCTCTTCCTCTGGATGTAAATTTAAAGAATACAAAAAAAATATAATTTTTGGAATCGTGGTTTTGAAGATACGATCCGAAACTTTCGTCACACACACACGGACACACACACACACACACACATACACATACACACACACATATACATACATATAGACATCATCGTAAAATTGGTAATATTGTATTATATATGGACACTAAAAACTCATCATTGATTTTTTTGACCAAAGACAATACCTTCCTTACCTAAAGGTGACGGTAGGTAAAAATATAGCAAAAAAATACATAGAAAGTAGCTATTTGCGCTCTTTTGTCAACGCAAAATCTCACTGCCGCTCTAGCGCGACAAAGTGAAAGAACGCTCGCTAAATTTCTAACTATACAATGTTGAGAAATATCACTTGTCTACATTTTTAATGGAAACGTTTAGTCAGGAACTAATGGCACTGTAGTGACACATTTACCACCTTTACAAATCAATCTGACATATGACTGCTCTGTCGGTACATTACATAGCAAAAAAAAAAATGCCGCACTTTGTGAAAATAATATAATAGGGCATTCATTTACAAAAACGAAAGTATAAAATGTTTAGATTAGATTGAAGCAATTAGTCAAGAAGAATGGGAAATAACGATAAATTAAAATTAAATATAAAATACCTTTTTTCTTTATATTAATCTTTATTAATTGAGTAGTAGTGTAAGTACAAAGTGTACATTTTATTATTTTTTGTTATGGTGGAGGACCCCACTGTGGCGACTTAGAAAAAATCTTGTGTGTGTTTCGACAATGTCCTATTTTGCGCTCTTAATAGACAAGTAGCTATTATCTTCTAATTTTGTTGATCAATGTATTTATTTAAAATATTGAAATAGAAGCTTCAGTCTTCCTACGTCGTGCTCTTGGAGATGATTAGATGGAGAATTTCCCTGAACAATTCTTTGGTGCATGTAGCTCCCGCCTGCATTTCTTTATCGGATCGAAGTCTTTTCAGAGAGAAGCTTGTTGAAAAGTTCAAAGATATGCTAGTATATGTGTTCGCCGAACGTTCAAGGGCCGAGAACAAGCAAATAAGAAGGGCGAGGGACACTCAAAGTGTACTTGATCAACTCAACCTTCCCAATATCACGGTTTTATTTTGTAAAGCAGAAACTGGTACATGAATAATAACGCTGCATATCAAAGATTTTATGAGAACGACAGAATAAACGAAATGATATTAAAAATGTTTCTTGTTTACTTATAAAAATGAATAACGTTTCTTGGAAATAATAAAACAAAATTTGTCACAATATAAGCTTTATTAGTATTGCAATATGCAGAAAAATTATTTATTGTTTTGTTATTTTTTTAAGACTACGCAAATTAAAGTTCTGAAAAGGTCCTTATACGAACCCAAAGTAATTTACAACGGCAGTAACAAAATTTAACAGTTTGTTAAAGAGATCATTTCAAGTCCGTTTCATTACCAAAATTTACGTCAAACTTTGATAATCCGATGTGGCCAACACAATACCTCCCGTTTAATTTATTTTTTAATCGTCTTAATACTTAAAATTAAATTGAATTTAAACACCGGGTTCGATCTTGACCGACGCCAAATATTTCGAATTTTAAATGGCAGAAAAATTACCCCTGTGGTTCACTCTCCACGTCAGCAATAAGTGCCACCTGGTGAACGCCCGCACGGTACAAAAATGTGTACAATGGGTAATATGCCGCGATGATATATTTATTTATTTATATACTTACCTATATTCATTACTGGCGTGAAGAATGGACCACAGGGGTCAATTTTGTGCCATTTAAAATTCTAAAATATTTGGTCGAAATCGAACCCGGTTCCCCAGATTCGCGTGAAGTGACGCCTGGTAAACGGAACAAATATGTCTTTATTATTACTCACATGTGTGTACAAAGCAGATTGGCTCACCCATGCAGCAATGGGTAATATGCCATGATGATATATATTTTTATCTTACCTATATTCCTATATATTTACTTATGTTGTAAACTGTATTAAATTCCTTTCCATATAATTATTGTTTCATTTACTATTTTCTTTTTAAAATGTTACTATTATTATTTGAAATGATTAATTTATTGACAGTGACACATGTCTGTCAGTTACATACGTTTGAGATCTGAACTGTGTAACCAAACGCAAATTTGTAGGAAATTTAAAAAACTTTAATTTTTATAATAAGGTATTTTTGGAAGAAAAATTATTTTGAGCTTCTGATTTGCAGCAAAATCTAATGGCATATTTCCATATAAGAGTAACAAGGTTCCAAATTTTCTGAACGATAGTATTTGAGTTAGAGCGTAAAGAGGATCCACAAATACACACAAACATCATCGTGAAAATGTTAAAATTGGATTGTAGGGACCTTAAAACGTGGTCATTTACCAAAATCTCGATATGCGATTTCTAGCACGATCCCTATACCTCCCTTACCAAGGGTAGCGGGAAGTAAAAAGCAATTTATTTTAAAATGTTGTTAATCAAGGTACTTTTGAAAAACAAATTGTTTACAGAGATTTTGAGTAATTGGTATCTCATAGACTACACCACTATTAAGAAATTATCCAATTTTGGTTATAATATTTATCAAATATGAGATTTTAGGTCAAGGCACATCTATTAATGTAAATGTTTCTTCCAAATAGCTTAATCTACGTAATGGTGTTATTTTGATGAATGAACGTGAAACAAAGGAATTCTAACTGGATAAAAATGTATGCGGAGAATATGTTATGTTCAGGAAAGGCCTAAGTTTCCTGCTAAACCAGAATAATAAATTATACAGCCGACATGCATAATATATAAAACGCCCGTCTCCTGATAGGTAAAGCCATGATGTTATGTTTCTTTAATTTATTTTGTTTTGTGAAAACAGACACGAAAGTTGGTAAATATTACATTAAGGTGCAATTTGTATTTCGTACAATTACAATAATTCTAGTGGAACATATTTCTATATATTTCTTAAATGTCATTAGCATAATATTCAAATTTTCAATTATTATTAAAGAACTTATATCTCGCTCAATTAAATAAAAAAGAAGTCAAAAAATTCAATGATGAATTTTTAGTGAATAAACACGTTTTAGGGTCTGTGTCTGTCTGTGTGTGTGTGTGTATGTGTGACGATTCCAAAAATTATAATTTTTCGTATTCCTCATGTTTACATCCAAAAGAAGAGGTGACTAGATTTAGGTTAAAATTGGTCAACCGGAAGTACCCTCATTTGAAGATTTTAACAGTTTTTCTAACTTAGTTAAATATTATTATAACTTAAAGCTATGCTAACCATGGAAACTGCTAATATATTCAGATAATTCAAATTGATAGATGTCATTATCAATGAAAAGTAAATGAATATGGCAGAGATGAGGATGTTGAGAAAGATGTTGGGAAAAGATACGGCAAGGAATGAAAGAATGAGGGAAATAACTCGAGTGTTAGAAGTTGCTAGAAAGATACAAGAGAGTTAATTACATTGGTTTGAACATGTCATGAGGAGAGATGAAGAATATATTGGAAGAATGAATAGCTTAGTAATAGAAAGTTGAAGAAACAGAGGAATACCAAAGATAAGATGAAAGGACTGTATTGCGGAAGACTTGAGGACGACACACAAAACAGAAATGAGTGGAAGAAATAAAAAACGGCAACCCTAACGAATGAGAAAAGCTAAAGAAGAAGAAGAAGATGTCAGTGTCAAGTAGTCAAGTGCTATTTGCAGTTTGTTTATGAAATAATTTTACTGGAAATTTAGACTCTTTTGCAAGGGAATTAATGTATTGAATTTGTACATAATACACAGGTTTGTTTTTTTAAATATTTAGCTTTACTATTTATTAATCAATAAGTATTTTTATATAAATTTGTTGTATTTAGATAATGGTTTATAGGCCCATTTTTGTAGAAATAAGAAGATTCAATAAGCTTTCTTTAAACCTCAATATTGTCCATTTAAAATTTTTCTGAAAACTTATGCGACACATATTATTAATACTCAAAGTTTTTTATTGATTTCAAATCATTGATTTCTAAAATTACAAAATATTGAATGCTCTTGTATTAGGCCACATATTCAATCGATATGAACTTCATTGTCGTTGGTTTAGTATATTTTTGGCATAAAGAGTGCTCACCAAACGTCACATGCACACAGGAAAACGGAAAAATAAAATAAAAATAAAATGAATCAATTGACAAGAAGTATTCAATAAGCTGATATTCCTTCCAGCAGCAAATAAAACGTTTTCCATAAGCATCACATTTCAACAACAAAAGTATGTCCCTATACACATCGTTCAGATAAGCAAAAATGGTGTTAGTGTATTTTCTTTCATTTCTTATTGCTAAGCTTCTTTACTGTGTCTGTACTGTGAGAGCATAGTGCTTGTGCTTCCTATTGAAACCGAAACCTTGGTAGTTTCTTTAGCACGTTGCACGCAGCGCTCGCTGCAAACGAAACCACACAAAGTGACAAGCCACAATCAGTGAGTGTGACAAGCGGCAATCCGACAATCACCAGATATTCTCTGCAGAGAGTTGCACATGCTATTGTATTGACAGCGCTGCGGAATACAGGCACCAGCACTACTACTAAACGATACAAATATAAACGCGAACATATCTGATACGATGAGATGTGATCACTCGAAATTGTTTCCTGGATTAACTAAATAAACGGAGGATTATTCAATACTGTCACAATACATTTACATTGTGTTAGATTTGGAAAATTTATACTCGGAATTTTAAAATAAGCACGTTTTGAAGAATAAATAAAATTATAATAAAAAGTTGGAAGGTTTTTATGTTTTCATTAATACACCAAAATATATTTGCATATACTGGTATCCTCTAATATACGTCGACATGGCTTAAACATAGTCCATATTTACAAGATTTCTTTTTAAATCTGCTACTTTCGGTTGTCCAATTATTACCTAAACATTTTCAACTCTTCCCAGTAATGTCCGGTTGAGAAGTATGTAGTTAAACAGATATTAAGTACACACAGACACACACATACATATATCCACACCCTCACACACACACACGCCTTTCTTAAGCACGATTGGTGCGAAAAATGTCAGTAGCGTTCTCCATATTTAACTTAAATAGAGTTTAAACATAAAAATGAATAATGTTGCACTTCAAAATAATAAACAAAATTGAAGTTAATAACAATAAAAATAAAACATGGGCACGTAATAAATGATATATTACAATAATAATACTAAGTTATTAACATAAAAACGCGTGCAAGTCTACAAAAGAAGAAGTACAAAAAATTAACTCACTAAAAAAGAAAACATAATATTACATACAATGTTTTCTTTTCTAATTATTTTTAATTTATTAATTTTCCAGTTTAATTTTAATCTTTTTTGTTGCACCTGCAATACTTTCAAGTTACCGTTAAAGTAGGTTTCTGTTCTACACAATGTGTGCGCAAACCAATACTAAATTTGTTATTATTTGTGGACTTTTGATGTTATAAAATTCTTTGTTTAAATTACCGGCGTGTATCAAATTGAATGTGACCCTTGTAATGGCCAAAGCGAAAAGTAATTCACACAAAAAATTAAAGTACATCAAAAGTCCATACTACAATTGTTAAAATATGTTCACCAAATGCCAACCACCAATACAATCCAGTATATGGATATTGAAATACTACTTAACAATGCTACGCCACTGACTCGAAACTAATTTTGTGTTTAGCCATCTGGAGTAGGGGTAAGGTCGCAGTTTGATCTTCTGCGCATATCTTCTTCTCGCCATCACGTTTGGCGTTTGCTGTACATACACACAAACATCATCGTAAAAATATTAAAATCAAATTGTAGACGTGCTCATTCATTAAAATCTGGATATGCGATTTTTAGCATGAATCCAATACCTCTTTGCATTATTATGCTATTATTGTTTTTGTTGTTTTGTTTTTGAGAATTTGGATTGAGTATAATAAAGATGGTAGCTTGTTCATTTCTAAATGAGCTGACGTAAATACATAACAACTTAACTTGATTAACCTAATAAAATATAAATCAAATTACTTGAAAGGGCTAATTTGTAATAATCCAAACTTTTGATTAACGATAAAAGAACCGTGAAGGACACACTTTCTAATAAATATATTCATTTTGTAATTTTTAGCTTCCGTTACCTTTAAGTAAGAAAGGTATTGTCCCTAGAATATGAATTTACTATTTTTACGATGATGTGTGTGTGTGTGTGTGTATGTGTGACGATCATTTCGGATCTCATAACTCCTATATCACGATTCCAGAAATTATATTTTTTTCGTATTCCTCGAATTTAGATCCATATGCAGACGTGATTAGATTTTAGTTATAATTGGTCCACCAAAAGTATCCTAATTTGTAACTTTTAACAGTTTTTCTTGAAAACAAGCACTTAAATATCATTTATTGACATTTAATGTTATATTTTAAAGAATATGTTATTCTCTACACGATGTGATTCCATTTTATACTTCATATTCAATAGATGTAGAGTTAAATAATTGTAAAGATATTAAATTTCCTAATCAGCCAACTATGCTGATATATTCAGACAATTTAAATTGACAGATGTCAGTTTCAATGAAAACAAAATGAATGTACAGAGATGAGGATGTTGAGATAGATGTTGGGAAGACACGGAATGATAGGGTAAGGATTTAAAATGGCTCGAGTGATAGAAGTTTCTAGATAGATACAAGGGAAACGATTACATTGGTTTAAGCATGTCATTAGGAGAGATAAAAATATATAGTAGTATAAAGTAGAAGAAACAGAGGAGGACCAAAGATAATATGGAAGGACTGTATAGCGGAAGACTAGAAAAGAGAGGGACTGAATGAGAACGGCTCGAAGACGAAGAAAATAAAAAATAGCGACCCCTGACGTATGGGGAAAGCTAGAGAAGATGTCAGTGTCAAGTGCAATTTGCATAGTTTGTTTATAAAATAAGTTTACTGAAAAAATATGAGATCTTTTGCAAGTAAATTTATGAATTTGTACATAATACACAGCATGAACGGAATATAATATGCTGGCCACATCAGATTTTTTCAGTGCCCTAAATTCATTTCCATCCATTATAACTCCCATAAATTAAAATAGCAATAAATATTCCCTCGCTTTTATGCTTGACCGGGCAGTTTAGTCAATAGAGGTTATAGGAGACAATGATGTATTTTTATCGAGTAATGTGATTGTCAGCTGTCAATTGACGCGCTTTCTATGATTCTATGATCGCGGATATCGCACGCACAAGAGTGATTTGTGCTACTAAAGTGATGTGATCCTAGCTCCACCTGTCACTGCACCAATTTGTCTATCAATCTATTTCAGAGTTATTTCCAACCATACAGTACAAGCTCCTCTCATCTGACGGCAGAGGACAATATTATCACGCAGTGTATTGATAGTATGGAGACGAAGCTTAATTCTCCATGGTTTTGTCGGTAATGGTATACAGAGTGTAACAGCAAAACGTGCTACCTCAATAATTTCTAAATTAACAAAATTCTATAAAACAAAAACATCCGATTAGAGAAGAAAGTATTTTTTTACCTTCCGTCACACAAGAAGGTATTGTCTTTCGTCAAAAAAATCGATGGTGTATTTTTTAATAAATAAGCATGTTTTAGAGTCCCTACAATACGAATTTACTGTTTTTACGATGATGTCTGTATGGATATATGTGTGTGTTATTTGTGTGTGTCCTTTAATAACTCCAATTTTAAAATTCCAAAAATTATAATTCTTACATATTCCTCTTTCGTACGTCCATATGAAAAGCGGAATAGATTTTGGTTATGATTGGTTAACCGGGAGTACTTAATTTGAAGATTTTAACATTTTTTCTTGAAAAACGTTAAATATCATTTTTGACCTTATTATAAATAAAAGAATATGTTATTCTCTATTCGATTTAATTATATTTTTTTCTTTATATTCAATGAATTTAGAGATAAAGAATTATAAAGAAATATCTTGCAACCTAATGCTGCTTAAAGCTGCACCATGGAAACAGAATATTCAAATATTACTAATTGACATATGTCAGTGTCAAATAAAATTGACATAATATCTTTGAGAAATGATTTTGTTAAATAAACCAATTCAGCAGATTATTATATTATAAATATAATGCTATATATGTTTTTTTCTTATTCTTATTTTAATAAAATACTGTTCTTTTTAGGAGAAGTTCCGTTCAATACGAGGTAAGATCAGTTCATTTATCCCCTAAAAAGAAAACACCCATAGAATAGTATGCAAAAAAAATGCTGTGGAATTTGTACAAAGTATGTAGAATTGACGGAAGGTATTGTGCTGGCCATATCACATTTTTTTAGAGCAGTGGTTCTCAAGCTACAACACAAAGTTAAAAGCTTAAACAAATCAATAAATAATTATAGTGTTGATAGTATTCTATTAGTGGGCAGTCAATAGCTGGTACCATAAACACAGGTGACCAAACATTTGATTTGTACCCGTCTTTTTCACGAATTAAAAACAAAAATTTCGTAATAATATTTTATGTTAGCTTTCCATTTTTAAATTTTAAATATAAAGGTATGTTTATAGTCATAATTTTTAAGTTAAGATAAATATGTTTGTTAAATTTTTCGTTTTCTACTTTGATGTACTTTTCTTCTAAAATAAATATGGCAAAAATTACAGGCACCCATATGACACTTGGTATGTATGTATTTTTTTTTTTTAATTTTGTCATCCTATTTTACTTAAAATAATCCTTTTTTGATTTCTATATTCTCCTGTTTTGATGTGGACGTCTCGTCACCCCCACAAGCCAAAAATATTATTTTACAGAGAACATAGTTTCAAATTCAAATAAATATTTTGAAAATATCGCTCTTTAAACCAAGGATGAAATTAAATATTCATATTTGGCATTTTCAAGACAGCGTTTTCAAATCAAGGCGTGTGCTACCAGCCAATGACAATAGACATTCATGATACCATGATAATTAAATTTTAATGGACTGTAATAACTTACAAATATTACACCCCATTTTAAATTGTTTGAAAATTCTTCCCTGCAAAATATATAGTATTTACTGCCGCATAAAAATAAACTTACTATAGAAAATATCCCGCTATCAAAAATGTGTTGTAAATCTGCGAAACGAGTCCATGCAGACTAATAAACCTGGAAAGTAAGCTAATATAGAAAGAAGTGTAGAAAAATGTATGGAGTGTTATACTTTTATCCGTCGTATGTAAGGTATTTGTGGGTAGAACGGCCCCCCTCGGAGTAAGTGTAACCCGCAGTGTGGTCATAACAAGATGTTAGTGTTCCAAATCACTGCCGGAGAACTGGGACAAGGCCTGGATTCGCTGCCAGCAGAATGAAATCGATTCCCTCACTTCTTAATCATATTAAGTTTCACAAACAGACACTATATAATTATTCAACAATCTTAAATTAGTATATACAGCTTTGTATTTTATAATAATACAATAAAAAATTTACGAAATAATATTGGGATTACTTTTGTGCAATTTTAAAAAGATTAGTATATTGGAAGACAAGTATTACAATGATCCTTATTGTAATACGAGTAGAGTTACGTAATCAAGCCGTAGGCGAGTTACGCAAAGTACGAGTACGATAAACAGGGATGGGATAACGTTAACGAATTGTTATATGTTATTCATAACGTTGTAAAAAAAGTAATTCGTTACATAATGTTATAAATAACTTCATAAAAACAAAATAACCTTATTAAAATAATGTTATTTTTGTTCCGTTATTTATAACGTTACAATAACCGTATTTTTTTTAAGTTTAATATTTAAAACAATGTATATATTATTCTAGAAATGAAATAAAGTGTTTAACATTTGCATTTGACCACTAATGTAATCTTTTTAAATCGTTTAATTATTCCTACTTCACGAGAAAATAATTATTAAAAATTTGGGGAAGTGATATGTGCCGTGAGCATGGTAGAATCATGACAGAAGACGAATAGAGTGAGAGAAAAAGGGATAGTTATAGGCAGCTGTCGTCATGTCAAACCTACCACATCATAATCGCGACGCTGATCGATTGATCTATAACTATATCTTTCCCTCCCAGTCTATCTGTCTTCTTCCACGATTCTACCATACTCACATCATATATCCCTCCTCCAAAATACTAAATTGCTAATACAAACTAATATTTAGTTTATCAGGAAATTATACTTTCAAAGGGAAAAAAAATGTAAACTTGAATAACGTTATAGTGAAACATTATTTGTTATGTTACGGTTACATAACATTATTTTGTAATTATAAACGTTATTAAAAATGTTATTATAACGTTATCGGGGATTATGACGTCATGTTTTCCTTCCCGGTTTATAAATGGACATTATTAAACGTGCTTTTCATACTATTTATCCTATTTCGCTATAATCAAAATTATTAATGAAAGAAATATTAATATATCAAGGTTGGCAACATTGACAGTTTCAATTAACATTTAATTTATAGGCCGCAAGCAGACACGTGACTCGAGCGACCTTGAAGTGCTTGGAATCAGATGATTTGTGTGCGCGTGTCACGGCGACAAGGTCAATGTTTAGATTTATTAAAATTTTAAACAGAGATTGTAAAATTGGTCCTTGATCTAATTTACTTAAGTAAGGTACCATTATTAGAAGAAATCGCGAGGAAATTAGACAAAATTAAAACAAATTGATGACAATGTTAAAACCAACTCAATTCAATAATATTATATAATAATAAAATTATCAACGTGTAATATTATATTTGAACGACAAAGTTAGAAAATCGCTATTTGCTTGTTTCTCTATAATGTTTGTACCATTGGTATTCCACTGTTCTCATTGTTGTGGTGGTTATATATTACAATTCCTTCTAAACATGTTAATATTTAGAAAATTGGATCACTCTCGAAAGTATTGATTGTTCGAATGTAAGGTTGATTGCATTTGAGCGTTCCAGTTACCATCATGTTTACAATGGGATGGTTGTTTACACCACAATTTCAATTGCAAACTTTGTATATCCTAACCTACATCGTATAATTAATCGGCGGTTGATATGTCTAACTGTCCATAAACTTGTTTATTCAATGGCTCCTACGATCAAAACTTTGGTAAGATATTTTTTCGCAGTTGCTCGTTTCTCGTTTGCTAGAAACTGGCTTGTAAATTTGTATGCTATTTTTTTTTGTTTTGCTTTGTATCAAAATTATTGGACGGAACAATAAGTTATTTTACCGGATATTAATGGATGAACTACATAATTAAATATTATTTAGAGCAGTTCACCTAGTGTCGCATTTGTACATTGTACATTGTACAGTTTTCTACATAATTGTAACCAAAAATGTAAAAAAGAATATTAACATTAAAAAATTATACAAGTAGATATAGGATGCCCAGATCTACGTCTCCAATATATCTTGAGAGCAAAAAAAAATTCATAGACATTGACTAAAATTTAACTCTTACAGTTTTTTAGTTTTGAAGTAAACTTCAAAGTATGAAATAATAATACTGGTTTGTAGTTTTAAAAATATTGTTTACTAATTAAAAATTAAATCAATAAATAAGAAAAAAATTAACAGGGTCACCCAACATGCGTAAACAACACTTGTCGCATTTCAAAACAGGAGATTTTCCTGAAAAAAAATTGTTTGAAATAATAAAAATTATGTGTTCCCTCCTTCTTTCTGTCCTGAATTTCAATTTAAGTTAATAAGCTCATTACTCAATAAATCAATGCGTAATTAATTTAATTAATCGAACCAACGATCTGTGGTTAGTGTGGACATTGTCTAGTCACCAAGGATAAGCCTGTTACTCATCAAAATAAACAAAATAAGGAAATAAGTATATACTCGGATATCGCAGACATACTTTAAAATCTGGAATGATGCAAAATCATCAGCAAATTACTATACGAATGTATGGGTTTACAATGTAACTAAGAAATGCCAGGATTTATAAAAATGGGGCGGAGATCCTAAACCGATATAAAATTTAAATTAAAATAATTATTTACAAGTAATAAGGAAACTTGCGTTTACATTATGACTGATGCGACTAAGATATGATACAAACATATAAACCTATGAATTTTACAATGTGTCCGCGATATATTTGTTTCATTATCCAATGCTTTGAAATAGTTCTGTTTAATTTATTATTAGTTTATGCAACAAACTAACACATGTTGCTCTCATGTCTGCTTTGTGAATTTCATATGAACAAATAAAAGAGTGTTATTTTGTGTGACAAGTTTCAATCTTTGTTTTGCATTGTATAAACATGAAAGGACACGTTCAGTTGTATTCAGTTTTGTAGTATAAATAATATATTTGTGCATCAAATCAAAAATCATCCTGTATAGATTTACCATATTAAAAATGAGAATTGTGAATGAACGGTTCTAATATTTTGAAACTTAGTGGAATAAATATGAAAATATAAAATTGTAAAATATTATTGCTAGCATTTACTAGAGAAATAAAATTTTATGCATCTTTAGAGGCCAATGACTACAGCAACTTTTTATTTAATTACTAATAAATTACCTTTGACCTGGGCTACATTTTATAGTTCTTGAAATTACCGTCCTATTTCACTTTTACGATCACAACCCTTTTCAGCACGATTTCGATTTTCTTTAATCTTTTCCTGTTTAAAAAAAATATCAATCTTTAAATCTAAAGCAATGATTACTCTATATTATAATATATATGTTTAAATCTATAGAAGATATAATATTTTTTTTACATATGTATATCAGATTGAGAATTTAAAGATCTTTATTATTGTATTAACATAAATAAAAGTAAATATATAAGAACGGTTTCTTATACAGTTTTTGTCGTAAACTGAACAGGAGAGCAGAAAATTGCATAAAACAAAAATCCCATGTTCTCCCATAACCGCCACCACCCTGTAGTTTATTTATTTGACTGTATACAGGGGTTAATAATTAGATTCATTTGACTCAAATACCTCAATAATATTATAATATTTAAAACACTTGGTACATTTCACAAGATTTCAGTCTCTGAATCAACCTCTCGGACATCCCACATAGATATTAAGCCTGCAGAGGTAACTGTCGAGAAAACCGCGAGCTTGGCTAGCAGAATAATAATAAAAAAATCTGTACAAAGTACAATTATGCAACACTTGGTGAAATTTCTAAATAATAATATTATAACATTTAAAACACTTGGCACGGTTTTTTTATTATTCTGCTAGCCAAGCTCGCGGTTTTCTCGATAGATGGTTCTGCATGTGGTTAGTTATCTCTGCAGACTTAATATCTTTGTGTGATGTTTATTATCCGTCCGCTCAACCGGTCTCAGTGCCTGCAAGAGGCGTCAGTACATCACACTGAAGAGTTTCAATAAGAGCGAAACGCGTCTGTGGTTCTGGTTGAGTGGGCCAGTCTCTGAAAAATGACCGAGAGGTTGATTCATCTTTTGAAACGTGCCAAGTGTTTTAAATATTATAATATTATTTAGAACAGTTTCACCAAGTGTCGCTTGTCGCATAATTGTACTTTGTACAGTTTTTTTATTATTATTATTTATATAATCTCACATTAAAAAGTCTCTGATCATCGATTTTCAGTTTTAAAGTTGAGAAGTCCACTAGACGTTAAACTTTCCATGTGTTTCATGCAGTCGACTGAACCTGCACTGCGTCCGCTATAGAGTTATGGTACAAGCGAGGTAGTCTAGTCTGTTTCCGAGCTGTTCCGGGTGGAGTATGTTGTTTTATGGGTCTAGGATGCACTGTCCGATCTGGCGACTCTACCATGCATAATATTACTCAATACTTGGATGTATGTAAATATGTCAGGATAGGTTTAGCAGCCGGCTGTATAATCCTAATAGATCAGATCACATCTGAACTGTCATTTTGACAACTGATCAGATTACTAAACGTACTCACATTAATTGTATAGGTACGACATTTTTGTGTTTTACTAAACCAATGGCTTCTCTAATTAACCTATTGTTGAGGTATGTAGGTCTTACAAGAATATCTGTGATGGTTTAGAACTTAGTCGAGCATGGCTACCTATATTAAATATGTTGTAATATATTGCCTTGGTTACTTTATGTATAAGTCTACAATAGATATGATAAAAAAAAATGAGGGGATACAATTAGGAAAACATCTTCGCAGATGCTATTATAACATAATGAAAATTTAAAAAGATAATGAAATGATATAACAACAATCTCTATAGGGATATATCCTTTGTAAGATCTCAAGTCCCTTGCTTTATCCATTTTTTAAAGGGTTTTCATTAGGATAAAGTAAAGGCAAATAAAAGTTACCCAACATGTAAATTATACCAGAGGTTAATTTTTATCAAGGGACGCGGCGTACACCTTTCCTTTGTATTCCACGAACGCGAACCAACTCATATTTTTTTATAAGACACAAAACAGGAGATTTCAGCGGGAAAATAAAATTTACTACAACACTACAACGTTTAATTATATTAAAGATAACGATATTCCTGGATTTCAGTCAACCTTATTGCCATACCCAATTATTCTTAGAAGTTTGTAAAAATAACATATCAAGATTTTAATGATTAAGCACGGTTTAGGTCTCTACAATCCGATTTTATTATTTTTACGATGAAGTCTGTGTGTGTGTGTGTGTGTGTGTGTGTGTGTGTGTGTGTGTCTGTGTGAGGATATCGGAAGGACGATTTCTGTTTAACTACGTATTTCTCAATCGGACATTACTGGGAAGAGCTGAAAAGGTTTAGGTAATAATTGGACAACTTGAAGTAGCAGATTCTTAAAGAATTTCTTCTAAGTATTATATTTTGAATTTTTTTATTCTTATGAAGTATATTTTTGTTATGATCAAAAGATGTAGTCAGAAGACATACCAGTATATTAAATTTATATAGGGTGGAAACGAACTTAATGTCATAAATTTAAGGGTGAGTAGTATGACATGTGTAGATTACAAAACAGAAAGAATTTTTTAAAAATTCGCATATTTAAGGGTAGTTTTCATGAAACTAACATTTTTGGTACCACTGGACCACTGGCAACGCATTTGCATTATTTTATCTATTACACAATTATTTTCGTTAAAAATGCTATATAATTTAATTATTAAGAATAATATCTTATACAAATAATTTTGAATGTATTTTTGATAACCATATTTTTAATGAAATATGAATTAAAACAGCAGTAAAAAAAAGTTTCATTAAGAAAAGTTGAATTTTCGTTTTTCGAATTTTAAAAAATTCTTTCAGTTTTGTAATCTACACATGTCATACTACTCACCCTTAAATTTATGACATTAACTTCGTTTCCACCCTGTATATACAAATATATATTTAATGTTATTAAAATAAATTTTTATATAAAATCGCAGATTTTGTAGGACACACCTCCAAATATTATTTAGAAACGTTATATTAAAAAAAAATCTCAAAAGGCGCGTTTTGACTTTCAAAGATCGCTTGAGCACATTTTTTTTAATGCTGTTTTGAATATTAGGCAACTTGCCAAAACACGGCTTGTGGTTTGTGGTACCAACCATTGTGTTTGGAATGTATGTTTAAATCGTCTAGATTTCAAATCCAAGTAAGAACATGGTTCGTTGAGTGATTTGATTCCTTTGTGCGGAAGGAGAAACTGTTGCTAGTCCTCATGAAGTGGCAGCGTGCACCAGATCTCAATCGCAACAACATTGTTCTTGCAGTGTTTCAGTGTTTGTTTAAAATAGCCGTGTCAATTTCAAATCCCGCCAAGTACGAGGTTCATTCATTTGTTGAGTGATTCGATGCTATTGCGCACAAGGCGAAATTGTTGTTGGGATTTATCGCCAAGTTATTTGTATTGATATGTATTATAAATAGGAGAACAAGAATTAACACTTATTATGTTAAGTGTAAAGATATTCCACGTCTTCACATAAATTGACAAAAAGAACAGATGCAACGACATTCGTTGAAATTATCATTAATTATTTATGACACCATATACTTGGAAGTTTTATATCGTAACTAGACGCAAACGTATTTTTTATTGTCTCAATGAATTTTATGACACGTATTTAACCCTATTTCTTTCTTTATTGACCCAAGTTAAGATCAATAGCGAGGTTCGGTTTAGCCTAAAGCTGGTCTTTCATCTAGCCCTAACCAATTCCAATAAAGATATACGTATATTGAAATAAAAAAAAATTCAAAACTGTATGATAAAATATCGGATAAGCGCAGTCTTGAAGAATTTATTTTATTCAAATAGTAATACAAAAACCGATGTTTTCGCACACAATCTACCTTCTTCAATGTACTAAAATTATAGTGATAGTCTCACAGAAAAAATATTACATGTCAAAATCTTCATTAATGAACATAAATGACAACAGAGATGTATTGTCTAAATTTTATAAAAATGGTAACACAACAGGATCATTATTACCACAAGTGTTGAATAGGTTGAAAATGAAGAATTCATGCATTGAAGTATAAAATTAATAAATCGATTTTTTATAGAATTATGCATGTACTAATAATCATCTGTACCACTGTATTTTCATTAATTAACATCGTAACGTACCTCGCGCAACGCGAAAATTACTTAACGCACTCTAGATGGTTTGGTGTGCGGCCGCCAACTTTTAAACAATGGAGACGGGCAGGGTTGAAGCCACATAAGGGTTATATAAGGGATAAAAGGCGCTACGTAATTTTTATCCGGAAAATTACGAAAAGGACGGTACCAAAACGATATATAAAGATAGTATTACCTACCGTAATTGTTGCCTGAAAACGACTGAGGGTAGATAAATAAAAAAATCTGTTGTGGCCAGCACAATACCTCTCGCCACCCGTTTTTGATTACAGGAATAGGGTGTGAGCAGTCATGTGACATTGTTGGGCTTCATAAGCAGATATGAGGATCCGTTTCTGAATGATAACTAGTAATTATGTTCATAGATGTCAAATGTCTGAATTTTTCATTAAAAATTTCAAGATTTTCTAAATTCACGTAGTTAATTTGTCACCAGGAATGTGGAATTTACTTGTCGAGGAAAATAAACCACATGGAAATGGAAAATCACTAAATTTAGAATGGAAAATTATGATGTTTGACATCTATGTACATAATTACTTGCTAACATTCTGACATGATCCCCATATCTGTTTGTGATGGCCAACATGAGTGCTCGCGCCCTATTGTATTTAACATTTTTTGTATACATTTGTTCTACTCTTCTAATTTTTCGAAATGTTTCCAACTCATTGTCGGAATTGACAGTATATTTGAAGGGTATATGTAATATACCTATAATTTTAAATATTTAACTATTAATACAATAAGAAATACCTAATATAATGTATGTATTTCCCTTGACAGTTACAAACTTCATTTTTCAATTGGTTTCCATGATATTATTTGGGTTATGAGATTTATTACAATATATTATTATATTCCTTATATTTCTTTATCTCTAAATCTATAAGATAGAATGTTTATATGTATCAGATAGGGAATTTACTCTTCTTTAATAAGAATAAGAATTTTCAAAAATATTTTTTTAAAAAAATCTGCTTCGGGTTGTCCAATTATTTCCAAAACCTTTTCAGTTCTTTCCAGTAATGTCCGATTGAAAAATACGTAAAAATATATTAAGTATTATAGTTTTTGAGAAATCGTCCTTCTAACCGACATATATATATACACACAGATATCATCGTAAAAATATTAAAATCGGATTGTAGTGCTTATTCATTAAAATCTGGATATGTAATTTTTAGCATGAATCTAATACCTCTTTTAGCGAGAGGTAAAAATGGGTACCCACCCTTTTAAATATTTTTTTATTGTGGCCATCCTACATTTACATCCTGGCGCCGCCACTGAACAAGATTATCATTATAATAAAAATAGTATTGAAGACTTATTTTACTAGAAACAATAAGAGTAAGCAATTTTCTAGGTTGTAACGTATAATTTTCCAATTCGATAGTAAAACATTTCCGGTGATTGATTACTCAATAGCATGTTTGTTTATATCTATTATCTATAAAATAAACTGAGTGGTCCACTTACGATACATGTCAATGGCGATGGGTACTTGAAGAGGCGGCTGCACCTGGCTGTTGCTGGCTTCACAGACGTAAACAGTAAGTAGATCTCTTCTAGCGAGACGTTCTATGCGAAGAACATTCCTTGTGCGTTGTCTTTCCACAGATACTACATCACTGTCATCCAAGAGGTTACCGTTTCGCCACCAAGATACTCGAGGCAGAGGGCGACCTGAAACAACGAAGATTTTGTAAATTAAACAATTTAAATATAAAGAATAGATGAAGTAGATTTTTTTGTATAGAGTGTAGGTATACAAGAAATGCCAAATACAATGCGAAACAAATATCAAGTGGATAAAAATACGACAATAATATTAATGGAATTTCATAATCTGTCATATGTGAAATACAATGTTGATAAATTATGGAAATTGAAATATAATATTGACATTATTCGGCCATTTTCGATCACTCTGTAGTATAAGTACTCGTATATGCTATGCTTCAATCTATACGAATAGAGAGAAAATAAATTAAATCTGTTTTCTGTCACAGTTGATCTTGAACGATTTTTTTTATCCTTTTTTGTTGTTGAAGATGATCTCTTGCCGCTAGCTATAAAAGGATATAGCAGGGCAAAGAATAATCTTGCAGAGCAATATCAATGTTGGGATATTTTTGTTAACATGCAGACAAATTTTTCATGCGGCGCTCCGTTAGGATTATCCGAAGCACGAGCGTTTTGAAAACGAATTTGTCTTAAAGTTTAAGTTTGTGAAACACCTTATATGTAATAAATATTTGTATTTCAATACTACACTTGATAAAAATTCATTTATTATTTCTAATAGTATTTGTAATAATTAAACAAATCCTTACTTTTTATTTAAAAGGAGATTTTCAACTTTGTAACAACAGATTATTATATACCAAATATTTCATTATCTCTAAATCTATAAAAGATATAATAAAATATTTATATGTATCAGAAAGATAATTTACTCTTCTTTAATACTAGCAAGAACAAATATTTTCAAAAAATAATATTGAGAAGTTTTTTTAAGAATCTGCTATTTGCGGTTGTCTAATTATTACCAAAACCTTTTCAGCTCTTCCCAGTAATGTCCGATTGAGAAATACTTAGTTTAACAGATATTAAGTATTATAGTTTCTGAGAAATCGTCCTACCAACGTCCCCAAACACATACACACACATACATCCACACACACACACTCCCACACACACATCATCGTAAAAATATTAAAATCGGATTGTAGGTACCTTAAAACGTGCTTATTCAGCAAAACCTGGATACCCGATTTTTAGCATGAATCCATACCTCTCTTAGCAAAAGGTATAAATAGTTTTTTGAAAATTTTACCCAAAGGTGGTGTATAAGAATTTTGGGCGGCGTAACCCAAAAATATGTGGATACACAGGCATCAAGAATATATTTTATGGAAGGACGGAAGGAGTGCCAGCATTTATCATCGCATCAAGGCCTCTACTGTTATAAATCAGACCTGATAGTATAAACTTGTTGAATATATTCAATTAATCAGGAAATTTGCCTAGAGATTTTTTTTAATGCGTAATCTCTATACGAATTATCAATTTTTGTTTTATAGAAAGTTTCTCAAAGGCCATGGATTTATTCATCTTGAAATACGGATATCAATAGATAAGGACATGATAAGAAATACGATTCGTTATATAATCTAAAAAGAAAAATTGCTGGTTACTAAATTATATTTGCTTCATTAAACCCAGTGAATCTTATTCCCTGTTTTCAAAAAAGAAAATCGATAATGTGCTGACACTGGCTTCTTAAAATTAGGTTAAACTGGTTATCCAATACTGTAGAATTAAAAATTCGTTCACAAAATTAAGATAGATTAATGAAATTATCTTCGCCATATTATTCGAACCTTATGTAAATTAAAATAGTGAAACTTTCTAACGTGTTTTAGGAAGTGGAATAAGTATGATACTAGTATAGCAAAAGTTTTTATTGTTTTGAAGTTAGCTTGTGGTGGACTTTTTGCGTGATAAAGAAGGTTTAGATTCAGAATGTAAATGAGACAGATAGCAGCGCGCACTCAAGCACTAGGATTTTGCCGGGTGGTTAAATGTACAGTTGTAAAAATGCATTCATCGCATTTGACCATATCTTTCAACCCTTTACCTCTAGGGCGAAATTCCTCGGTATAACTTATCCCACGGTGATAAATAAAAGTATAATTTAATTTTAATTTAATTTATTGTGTAAGAGAAATAACAGTACATTGGTGCTTATAATAATTAGTATACAAAAAGTGACGCTATCCAAAAAAAATATTAAATGTTTTATACAGAAACATAATATCAGCTAAGATTCTTCTGTTTTCCAAAGACATCATATTAAAATATTTTTTATTCTGGCATCGGAATCGTTACAGCCAATACTATTTTTTTTACACAAAATAGATGTAAATTTACGCTGGACATTTTCTATACACATGGAACTCTTTCTATAGCTAGGACTCCAAACAACACTCGCATATTCTAATTTAGAACGAACTAATGCATTAAACAAACAAATAAGGGAATGTGGATCATGAAAATGTTTACAGTTGCGTAAAATAAATCCCAGTATCCTATATGATTGTTTAGCACAATTCTCAATATTATTGTTCATTAATAATTTAGTCATAAAGTACTCCCAGATCCTTAATAAGAGTTTTACGTTGAATAATTGTGTTATGAATGGAATAGCACGGTATAACATTATATGTATTTAAATATAAGCAATTATCATTACAAAAATTTTATAACTCTTGCAAATCACTTTGTAGTAGTAAGTTGTCATCGTTAGTCATGATTACTTTGAATTTATTTAAATCGTCAACATATAAAACAAATCTTGTTAAAAAGTAACGGACCAAGGTGAGACCCTTGAGGTTCCCCGGAAGTAACAAAGATTGTTCGCGATAATTATGTAACAAATTGTATAAATCTCTGTACTTACGAGTTTTTTGTTACATATCTTCAGTTTTACTTTGTTGTTTATTATTAAATCCAATATTTCATATTTTTTTAAAAGTATTTTTATTAAAGTTTATGCAATATTTTTTTTAGTAATGTAATAATAATTTGTTTTTATTTTCGTAAATAATTAAATAAGGTCATGAAGGTCATTTGTATCATGAACGAATTAACAAATTGGCATACATTTATCTCTCTCCTTTGCAAAGGCTATAAGGGTGTACGATAAGGATGGATATAACATGCTTGTCTTTCAAAAATTCATATGGCTTCGAATAAGTTAAGACATTCCACTTTAAAACGATGCTCGTTATTGATAATACTTTCGCTGTAACATAAGTTTATTTCTTAATACAGATACATTACCTTGATTCATAGCCGTACGAATAACATTATTTTCATTGTGTCAGTATCTTATTCTTCACATATTTTGTTTTACGTTTGCTAATAAACTTATCAGGTGACTTATTTTTGAATTTTGAGTGCTTTTATTGTAACATATAATTTTATAATAATAAAATAACAGTAGTATCTTATATACCCGCATGAAAATTAAGCAAACGACACTACTGAATTTGTCAGAATGGGTGGAGCAAAAATTTGAATTCATACAATTCATAGATTATCTTGAGCGGACATCTTTCACAAATTTTACTGTAGTCAGTTTTTCAATATTATTTAATAATCCATGGGAGGTTTTAGAAAAACCAAATCACATCTAAAATAGCTCTTTGTGGTCGTACAAAAAGTCACATTTAACCAAAATCGTTTTTCTTATAATTTCGAGTCTCCAATAGGCCAATTGAAAATGGAACACAATGTTTAAAATTAATTGAATTGAATGAATTACCGTTCATTCAAATGATCAAGTTTTGAAACTAAATTTGTACTCTACATTTATATCTTAGACTAAACAAAAAAACTTGGAAACTCCATCTGTAAGATAGTTTTCAACATTCGTTGACGATGTTAAGTCCAGGTTAGTTAGTTATAAGCGGAAGTAGAAGCTAAATAAAGTAAAACGTAATACGACGTCGTTTTCCGTGTCATCCTCGGCGTCGCAACCAACACTCGGCGCGACGCCTAACTTCACTGGTTCACACCCACACTTTATACCTTTATTTGTCTCATTTACATTCTGAATCTAATACCTGCTTTATCATACAGAAAGTCAACCACATTCTTACTATTAAACAATAAAAACTTTCATTACCTTACACTTTTCTACTTCTTCAATCACATTAGAAAGTTTTCAACTAATGTGAGATTTGAATAATGAGATAAACTTAATTTAAATGTTAATGTTATTTATATTCGAAAGACGTAATATCTAAAAAATAAGCCGTATTCTTTCGCTGCGTTGAATCAGATCCATGTTACATGGATCAGTAAATTGCATGTTCTTTCGAATTCCGATCAGTATCCCCACGCAAGACCAAGTAATCTAGATCAGTGCCATATACTCCAACAAAAAATTGGATTAGAAAGATCATATCACTTAAGATTCAAAAATGGCGGAAGCGGCGGAAGAATCTGTCATATTTTATCAATCAGGACAAGAGGTTACATTAAAGGCATCTGGCGCGGGCTAAACGTCCGCCTGATGAGTTACAATGTAACTATTTAGTTTATTTCATTTAGTTATGTTTAGTTTAGTAATCAACAATAATAAGTTTAATAGTTAATAATTGATTAGTGTTAGTGTAAATAAAGAAGTTAGTAATATTAATAATGTCTGTGTGCATAATATAAGTGTTCATCGGTTAAGTTAAGTGTAAGTGTATGTGTGTTCGTCCTTCGGTTAATCAAGTCGTGGTCATCGTTGATAAAAGAAGAGTAAGGCCACCAGCATAAGCCTCTGGAACACCCCCCTCGTGTTACAGCATACATAATTTTTTTAAAGAAATAAAACTATCTAATCTTGAATTTAATCTAAGTACTACGATTTGATTACAGTTTATTGCAAGTGACTGGAAATTCTTTCTACGTACTGTCAGTACATGAAGGTAATGTTAAAAAATTTCGAAGTTGTGAAATTTAATAAGGCAATATCTATTCCACGTAACTTCAAAGTAAATATGAAGTTAAAATAAAAAGATGTGTCTAGGTGACCTTAATGTGAATTTGATGCTTTATAAATATGAACTCGTTTCCAATATACTTTCTCACCCAACTAAATTTTTCATTGGATACTTTTCGCATTCTTGAATAATTTGTAATTGTATATACATTTACTTAAAAAAATTAATAATTTTTTGTCACATTTGTTAATTTATTATTATCGTACCTAGAGATCCTAAAACGTGCTTATTCATTAAAAACACTACAGAATTTTTTGACCAGACAATACTTTCCTTACCTAACGGTGACGGAAGGTAAAAATTAAATAGCCCAATCACTGATGCGGAAACATAGAACCAGTGATTAGTCCTATTTGTGCAATACTTTATTCGTAAAGTGAAACAGGTATACATTGGAAATTTTTAGAACGAGCCGTTATAAAATCTGGAAATCCAGTGAAAATCGTTCTGAACGTGATGCTTTGTGCGTATAATAATCGTTGATAAGAAAAAAAATAAAACCAACTAAAATAGATATTTGCACAGTCATCTGGCTTGATATTGACAGCATATTTATTTCAGTATTATTACTGATAAGCAAGTATTAAACATTTATAAAATAGAATCATATTTTTTTACGAGAATTCAATCAATATAACATAAAAATCCACGAAGCAAGAACAACGAAAGCGAGAAATAGAGGAAGACCAAGAAAATCCTGGATTGAATAACTGAAAAAGGCACTGGAAAAGAGGGCCGTCGCCTAGACCTTTAATCAGAGTCAGAGAAGAATAGAAGAAGATATGGAGGAGAAAACCAGAAGAATAGCCAAGTACCTAACACCCAGCCTTACCCAAAGGGTAGAAACGCATTAGGATTAAGTAAGTAAGTTAAAAGGTATATTAAGCAGCGCGTATATTTTATAAAACATTTAAAAAAAAATATGTAAATTTTAATTTTGTTATAATTTTTAACGTTCTTTTGCTAAAAACGTATGTCATTTATTAATTGCTAATTTTGTATGTTTATGAAAAAAAAAGTTAATTAATTAGTGTGTAAAATATGATTTAAGTAAATAGTAATTGTCGTGAACATATTTTAAGCTAAATATATGTTGTAGTTTTCTAATATTTTTCCCATCCCTTATTACTAATAAGTAAATCATAAGTTCGATTTACCTCAAAACATCCACCCCGTCTTCAACGTCATAAGCAATTTTTTCCAAAGTATTAAATAGCGCTAAACCAAAAATTGAAATTAGGTACCATTTAAAAAATGTTCCGGTCATGGATATAATACCCATTATAATATCTTTCTTGCACTTGAATATACACGTCGTGTACAGCTTCGAAATAAATTCGAAATATGGTTACTATAGTTTTGAATAATACTATTATTACAAACAACAATATATTGTTGTTGCTGGGTTATCAGTAAAATATGTGTTTGAAGTTTGCATATAATCTAAATCTTTGAAAGATATAATAAAAAATATTTATATGTATCAGATATAATTTACTCTTCTATAATACTAAAGAACAAAATTATTTCAAAAATAATATTTAGAAGATATTTTTAAGAATTTGCTACTTTTGGTTGACCAGTAATTAATACCAAAACCTTTTCAGTTCTTCCCAATAATGTCCAATTAAGAAATACGTAGTTAAACAGATATTAAGTATTATAGTTTTTGAGAAATCGTCCTTTCAACATCCTCCCACTCACACACACACACACACACACACACACACACACACACACACACATACATCCACACACAGATATCATCGTAAAAATATTAAAATCGTATTATAGGGACCTTAAAACGTAATTAATCATTAAAATCTGGATATGCGATTTTTAGCATGAATTCAATACCTCTTTTAGCGAGAGGTAAAAAGGTACCAGTCATGTTTAAAATATGTCCAAATAAAATTCGTAGTTATTTTAACGTAGAATAATAGTTTTAAGAGAACATTAATTCTGTAATTTATTTCTAAAATTCCACTTCTTACCTGAGAGTAAATGTGATTTTTAAAAAAATTGCTATCTCTGTGGCTAAAGACTCAGCAATACCTCCTCGTAAATGTAATATTACTACACATTCAATTGGTTTTTTATATTTAGGGAGATGGGAGATTACAAAAAATCTACTTTCTGTTGGAGTAGATTTGGATTTGTGTTGCACAAAGTACGAACAGATTTACATTCTTGTTACAATTTATATGAGCAATTTCTCTCGTATCACAAACTATTCTGCAGAAACTAGTTTTCCAACATGTTCGAAAACTTTTACCTACTCACCAATTTTACAGTGACTTAACTATGTCTGCAAGCTTTTCACGAGAGAACATCTTTGAGATTTATTTTGATTATACACGGTGAAAACCTTGTTCAAACTTTTTTACTTTGTCCCTGATATGCAAACAATGATATTTACAACCATCATGTTACAATTTGAAAACTTTGTAACGCTGATTCGAAACATAAACTAGAAAAGCTATTTATTATTTTGTACTTGGACAAACTGAATATAACGCCAGTGTTTTGATTAAATTAAACTACAGTACGAGAACTCAACGGTTAAACTTACTAATTAATCTGGATCTGGAGTACCGACTGTCGCGGTCATATATATTATTACAACATTGGACAAGTTTCTGTATATGCAAATGGTCAGTTTTTGGTTATTTTTGTACTAACATCTCTAGCAGACAATGAGTCGTATTGTTTTATGTTCATTGTTATCGTGTGGCTGACTTGCCAGAGCACAACTACCTATTACTTGGTCCTAAGAGGAAAATTGAGGTCTACATTATGATGGTGAAACTGTGACACAGTTTATCTTATAAACAGTTATAGAAAATGATGAAATAATTTTATATGTACTTAAGCTTTTTTCTACAAAGTTTCTAGACTCTGATAGAAACTCTAAATAGACCGTAATTATGAATAGTCTATATTATTTCACTTATTGCTATATCTACTCATTTCTTATGAAAATAACCAAATGCATTACAGTTTAGGGATTTTTTTCAGGTATAATAAATATTCTATTTTTACCTCCCGCTGCCCTTGATAAGGGAGGTATAGGGACCATGCTAAAAATCGCATATCGAGATTTTTATAAATGACCACGTTTCAAGGTCAATAGAATCCGATTTTAACATTTTCACAATGATGTCTGTGGATATGTGTGTGTGTGTGTGTGTATGTGTGTGCGTGTGTGTGTATGTGTGTGAGTGTGGATTTTCTGGACGCTATAGTTCAAATTCTATCAACCACAGAATTTTGAAACCTTGTATTTTGACTTTAACCTTGAGTTGATTGATCGCTTTTCAACTAACGAGAAAACGCACATGAGTACGTTAGTATTGCAAATGAAAATTTGCTTTTTTAGTTTCGTTAGTAATTTTGAAAAATTGTAAATATTGAATACCATAATCAGTTAAAGTGTTTTTTGTTTCATTTCAATTAAAAAATCTATGACCGATTGCACCAACGTAATTTAAATTTTAAGCGGTTTTTAAACTGACAATACTGCATTCAAATGAAATGTCAAATGAATAATTATGCATTGATGTTAAAATTTCATAAAATTTAGTGACTTTCCAATTCCATGTGGTTTATTTTCCTCAAGCAAATTCCACACTTCTGGTGACAAATTAACTACGTGAATTTAGAAAAATTTGACATCTATGTAATTACTAATTGTCATTCTGACACGGGCCTCCATTTTTGCTTGTCAAGGCCAACATTGTCACATGACTGCTCGCGCCCTATACTTATGTAACCAAAAACTGAAGTGGCAAGAGGTATTGTGAGGGCCACAACAGATTCTTTATATTGTGAAATGATGTTTATTAAATTTAGTATTAAGATTTTGACGTCCGTGTCATCAATTACTTACAAGAAAATATTATTATGTGCATAAAAATATATATAAAAAAATATTTTTTGCCGCACTATTGTGAAAATAAAATAGGCCATTTATTTACAAAAACGAAAGTATAAAATGTTTAGATTAGATTGAAGCAATAAGTCAAGAAGAATGGGAAATAACGATAAATTAAAATTAAATATAAAAGACGTTTTTTCTTTATATTAATCCTTATTAATTGAGTACTAGTGTAAGTACAAAGTGTACATTTTATTATTTTTGTTATGGTAGTGACTGTAGAAAAAAAGTTGTGTGTGTTTCGAGCGCAAATGGACATTGTCGATTTCGAGAGAATGCAACAACCTCTCAATCGACAATGTCTTATTTTGCGCTCTTAATACACAAATAGCTATTGTTTTTATATGTCTACATCAGAAATAAACTTAGACGAACCTATTATTTCTACTTTTCCACATATTTGAAACAAAGTATTTTTCCGGAGAATACTCACCACCACAAAAATATACAACTAAGTAGAAAGAAGAAAAAGCTGAATGAAAATCTGAACAAAGTAACGTTATATCACCAACCAAACAAAAATTGTTTGTCGAAAGATACAACCGCCATAAACTCCAATAAAAGTCAAAAAGACAATCGCACAGTTAGAGGAATAACATTTCAGTCTGAAAGTTCTCGCGAGTGCCTCTGGCGTGGAATTCTGCATCGAGTTGTGTTGGGATTCAGTCGCACTCGATACCGCAGCTTGAATTAGAAATAAAACACGTGCTGGGTACAAGAACGAATTTTAGGAAAATCTCAAAATTAAACCTCACGACGAAAATTTTTACTTCGGCGGTTGCATTAATAAAAAACACGGTATATGAATTCTAAAAATTACAATTTTTACGTATTCCTCTTCCTAACATCCATATGCAGACTTGATTAGATTTTGGTTATAATTGGTTCACCGGAAGGACCTTCATTTAAAGATTTTAACGCTGTAAAATATTATTTTTTGACATTTAATGTTATTATAAATAATATAGAATATTCTTAAATATTCGAATTGATTTCATTTTATATTTCATATTCAATGGATATAGAGTTAAAGAATTATAAAGAAATTAAATCCTATAAATCAGCCAGCTATGCTATAACCATGAAAACAGCTACTATATTAAGAAAATTCTAACTGACAGATGTCAGTGTCAATGAAAAGAAAATGAATGCGGTAATGGTGAGGATGTTGAGATAGATATTGGGAAAACCACTGAAAAATATAATAAGGAATGAAAGAATAAGGGAAATAACTCTATTGTTAGAAGTTTTTAGAAAGATACAAGAGAGACGATTACATTGGTTTGAACATGTCATAAGGAGAGATGAAGAATATATTGGAAGAAGGAATAGCTCCGTACTAAAAGGTAGACGAAACAGTAAAGACCAAAGATAAGATGGACAAAAGGAACTAAATAAGCAGGACACGCAAAACAGAAATGAGTGACAGAAGAAAATAAAACAGAACGGTCCCTAACGAATGGGAAAAGCTAAAGAAGAACAAATTGTCAGGGTCAATTGCAATTTGCACAGTTTGTTTATGAAATAATTTTGATATTCAATACTTCACCCAAATAAATAAACGTTCAATATGTAAATACATTATGTATCAAAGGCTTCAGATAATTTACTTTTTTTAAAAAAATATATATTACAACAAAAACAATGCTTAATAATAGCAAAGAAATTTTTATTAAAATAATGAAAAATGGGGTCTCGTGTCTAATCGTGAATCTGGGACCCGGGTTCGATCCCGATCGACGCCAAAAATTATATCGAATTTTAATGGCACAAAATTGACTGCTGTGGTGCACTCTCCACGCGAGAAATGAGTGCTCGTGAGGTGACGCCTGGTAAGCGCCCGCACGGTACAAATATTTCATCATTACCGAAATCTGTGTACAAAGCAGATTGGTACACCCAGCAATGGGTAATATGCCGTGATGATATATATATATTTTATTTTTATTATGAAAAATGTATCCAATGAAGGGCAAAATAAGTAAAATTGAATGATTCAATATTTTATTCTAAAATTCAAATGACAGTTATGTGCCTGGAATATTTCTCACCCCACATGCTGAAATATCTGGCGGATGCCAAATTTATAATCATGACATTATTTATGATAAATTGGTACATCTATAGTATTTATAACAATTATGCATATGCACTAAGGTATAAATTTTCTATTTTTTAATAAAACTGTATAATGAAAATCTGTTGCTGTTTCTTATTAAAAGTCGTTGATTTTTAGTTTTTAAAGTGTTTAGTTTCCTATTTTGCAGTCCTCTTGAAACTCGCAACTGCTGTGATTAAAATAACGAAGCGACGATTAAACCAGGAAGATGTCAGTTCGGGTACATAATGATCCAAAGAAAAACTAGTTTCATTGGTGAACTTCTATTATAGCTGAAAGTTTGCTCACGAAATCGATGTTACTTCTGAATAGTTTAGAACTTTCCTCGGCATTCAATTCGAATATACAAGTGAGCTGTTAGTTTTCTAACTGTATTACGACAGATTTATTTTAAGTTAACATTTCCTCTTGAAATCACGTTTTAATTAAATCAACATATTCTTTCTTTTCAAGACCTCAAACTTCGTAGTCGAACAAAAAACATATTTAAAAAGAAATGTAATACCTATTCATTAATTTGTATGGATAAATTTTTCGACTGTGGACTGCGGTGTAGATTAGGTGTTAGATTCTTACACACACATATAAACATCATCGTAATAATAGTAAATTCGTAAAACGTAAACTCGCTATCGAAGTTTTTAACCAAATACAATACCTTTCTTACCTAAAGGTGACGGAAGGTAAAAAAATATCATTTAGAAAATAAGAGATAATTTTTCGTGTGTTTACATCAGGAGAAAATAAGCTGTATAAGTTGAGATTATTTTGATGAAGATGAAACGAGCCGAAACTCTAACGTTTTGGAACATTTATCATTATAACGGCTACATCTGTCAAAATGCGTCCGTGATTTATTTTTTGAGTATTTTATGGAATAGTTGTTGACTACATATTTGTAATCTCTTAAGATTAATACTTAAATTTAGCCCTACTCCTGCTAGTTTTAACATTCAACAAAATAATAAATAAAGTAATGAATAAACATAATCTTTCATTCCTTACATACAATCATAAAGAAACTCAATTTTGTGAAGATACTTTTGAACAACTGGAGTTAGTAAATAAACTTTTAGTTATATTGAAGAAATTGAAGTACAAAAGCAGAATATAATTATGTATTAAGAACTAATATATCCATATACGAGTTCCGTAGGTTTATTTATTTTACATAAAATATTTTTTTTATTTCAGATTCTGCCATAGGAGCCAACTGCGAGGGGGGGGGCTGCACAAAATTATGAAACATCAAAATCAAAATTTCAGATCCTTTTTTCGAGCATATTGTGCAGGTATAATAAAAAATAGCATATGTTACATGTGTATAAGCGCCTTTAAAACACTCGTGCCTTTAAACTTGTCACGCGTGCTTTTATGGCTTTTTGTTAATGCCACATCTTCAATTAGCAAATTCTAAATTACAAAGAAAATTGAAATAGGAAAAAATACCTCACAACATTCATACAAAATTTAATATTCTGAAAAATGAAGACTTGGTATCTGTAAAATCAATAACAGGTTTGTCCATATTTTTGGACGATTCTATAAATAAAGAAATTTGAATAAAAATAATAATTAATAAAATAAATGATCCCAGCTTTTCATTCATAAATTCAATAACAATTTATTACACCACAAAATTCTATCTATGTATCCCAGCGCGTTCCCAGGGGCCATAGGTCCCACCCGTGCGAGAGGTGTAGTCCACGCCCGCGCCTCTAGCGGCTGAATCCTGAAGGACCTTTTGTTTCACATGGAATTCAAACCTGAGCCGGCAGAGGGTACATCATCGCCGACACCGAGCGAGTGTAATCAGTCCCGAACGAATTCCAAGCAAGAGGAATGGAGAAGCGCCTTGCTGGAATGTGGGGGCAGGCTTGGTCAGCAAAAATTCGGCAAGGGTCCAATACAATACCAGCGTGATTGTTCACGAAGCAGGAAAATTTGATTAAAATGTAGAACAATAGAACAAATTGCAGTTCTGACAATTTGGATTCTCTTGGAGCTTAATTCGTCTTCAGGCTTTCTGCCACAATTATTATGGAGTTTATGGATGATTTGATGAATATTTTAATACGCACACTGTGATTACGAGTTATTTTGTGCCTTATACATTCCCATGCCGTAGGAAGCATTTTGAAATTAATTTTTAACCTTGTGGCGCACTCTCCACGCCAGCAATGAGTACCCGTGAGGTGACGCCTGGTAAGCGCCCGCACGGTACAAATATTCCATCATTACCGATATCTGTGTATGAAGCAGATTGGCACACCCAGCAATGGGTAATATGCCGTGATGAAATATATATATATATATATATATATATATATATATATATATATATATATATATATATATATATATATATATTTAACTATCCTATTTTCATGTAACGCAGCTGCTATCGTAGCTATGTACCTGAAGAAAAAGGAAAAATTGCGTCCGCACTAATATATATATATATATATATATATATATATATATATATATATATATATATATATATATATATATGTATGTATGTATATAGGTGAAAGCTAATTGCAACTGTAATTAGTTAAGGAAACTGGATAGTGGGTTGGACAGCCAGAAAATTGTAGGCTTAAGTGGAGTACACTCTTTTTAATTTATCAAGATTTCGGTTATAATTTTATCCATCTTCAGGACACTGTAATAATCGTATTGTAAGTCTTTATTGTATTACAGTGTCCTGAAAATGGTTAAAATTATAACCGAAAGCTTGACAAATTAAAAAGAGAGCAGATATGGGGCCCGTGTCGGAATGACAGCTAGTATTTATGTACATAGATGTCACAATTAACAATTTTCTTTAAAGATTTCAAAATAGTCTGATTTCATATTGTTTATTTACCATCAATAGTGTGGAAAATACGTCGAGGAAAATAATCCACATGGATTTAGAAAAAATCATGTTTTGAATGAAAAAGCATATTCATATTTGTTTCGTTAATAGGTACATATTTGTTTTCAACAAAAATAAAAGTCTAATTAAATCTCTGTTTACTTATGAAACTTTTACGTGATTGAAATCACCTAGGAAATAACTTTAAAGTTGGCGAGATCTGCACGTTACGTGAGATGTAGTCCATAAGTTCTAAGTTCTGCAACGAATTTACTTCTATAAATTAAGTTGATGCACTTACACATGTAAGTAAACTTGTTTTCATTATAAATGCTCTGTAAAATCATATTAGGAGTAGGTTATAATTTTCTATAATTGTAATAAGGTATGTGGCCATGATTGAATTTTAATAGATCTCAAAATGTAATATTAATTATTGTTTCTCATACAAACTAAACATAAAATTGTAATAATATTCGATTCTATATCATTTCGCCCTTAATACATAAATAGCTATTATATAGTTTTTAGATGAAATTAAAATTTATGAAATAACCCTATTATCGATTTTTGTGGGGTTCAAATTGAGACATTTTGAAATATAGCAGTTACACAGAGCGCACAGCTAATTTACTAATTATTGCATCTAACTTTGCATCACATAAAATATGAACGATCCCTGGAATTAAATTCTGTTGCAAATGAAACAAAACGTGCTTTGGCAATTTCCTATCTAACTGGTGTGCTAGTAGATCTTAATTGGAACAGGTAAATAAGTAATAATATTCAGTTAATAGAACATTATGTCAACAATATTGATTACTTACATACGTTGAGAAACTAATGAAGATATGGATGCAACTTTTATGAGAAGTCTATCAAGCTCCATGCAATCTCCATAAGATATTATCGTGGCTCAATGTGAAGGCTTGTGGACTGCGACCCTATGTAATTTCGATGCAGTCAGCTCGAGTAGGAGATTACAGAACTCACTGACAATGTCTCTAATACTCTAATCCTGTCATAGCAGATATGCACTGCAGTGCGCTGGTAAATTATTCAAAATCAAAGCCGGGTAAATAAGCGGAAAATGATAAATCCTTAAATTACCATTTAGAAATAATGCGATAATAAGAAACATTATCTGTGTTTGGTCACGTGCACCAAATGGCTCAAATATTAACATTTTATGCGTACGTGTTTTGTGAGAAAAACTGCATCCCCATGGATACGAAATGATACATGATTTACGTACGTTAAAATTTAGCGCGACATATAAGAAAAAATTTGATGTGTCCAGCACAATATTTCCACTAAATTTATTTAATAAACAAACAATGCAAATTGCACTTGACACTGACATCTTATTCTTCTTTAGCTTTTCTCATTTGTTAGGGTCGGTGTTTTTTATTTTCTTCTTCCACTCATTTCTGTTTTGCGTGTCGTCTTCATTCAGGTCTTTTCACTCAGTCTTTCCATCTTATGTTTGTTCGTCCTCAGTTTCTTCTACATTCTACTAATAAATTGTTCATTCTTCCATTACATTCATCATCTTTCCTCATGACATGTTCAAATCAATATAATCGTCTAACTTGTATCTTTCTAAAAACTTTATTACTGGAGCTATTTCCCTTAACTTTCATTCCTTACCCTATCTTTCCGTGTCTTCCCCAACATCTATCTCAATATTCTAGTCTCTGCCACATTCATTTCCTTTTCATTTTACTTTTTAATTTATGAAATTTAATATCTTTATAATTTTTTAACTCTATATCCATTGAATATGTAGTATAAAATGCAATCAAATCATATAATTTAAAATTTATAATCTGTGTTTATTTCAAGGAAAACTGTTAAAAGTTGCAGTTGAGGGTACTTCCGGTGGACCAATTATAACCAAAATCTAATCAAGTCAAGGATGTAAAGAAGAGGAATACGTAAAAATTATAATTTTTGGAATTCTAGTATTGGAAATACACATACATACATACAGGACATCATCGTAAAAATAGTAAAATCGTATTGTACAGACCCTAAAACGTGCTTATTCATTGAAAACACCACCGATTTTTTTGCAAAAGACAATACCTTACTTACCTAGAGGTGACGAAAGGTAAAAAGAGTATAGTAATATACGGCCAGTACTCAATTTTCACAGAAGTGACATGCATTGATTTTTTTATTTTATCGCATGGAACTAGGTATTCTCAAAATGGTCTGATGTAAATGAGTGACAAAGTGTATTTACCGTATTTGTTGCGTATAAAAAGGAAACACGAATTTGGCGCATGTATTTGTTGACAATTTGACAAATAATATCGTGTCACAGTTAAGTGACATTAGTAATTAAAAAATACAACATTATCACAAAAACAAGGTCTTAGAGAGAAAATAAAATTGGAACAAATATTGTCTAGAAACTACAGTACTCAAGATCCGTTAAATTTCTAATTACATTGTTTGTATATTCGTAAATAAATCACAGACCATATCAAGGCAAAAGTCAACCACTATCATTTATTTTGTCAAAATTATAAACAGAAATTCAAATTTTCGTTTCTATACGCATACATCAAATTATCCGCATCCGTGGAAAGTTAAAATAAACCAACTTTCTTCAAATGGACCGCTGTATCTTTTCGCTATTTCCATTGTTACACATGATCACCTATACTCAGTTTGGTCTGAAATTTGTCTTCTTCCTTTTGAACTTTCAGATAAATGCACGAGTTTTGCGACTTTTTGTAAATGATAGGTTTTTTAAATTGTTTTTTTAAATTCACATATTCTTAAGAACAAAGGTTGTAGTTAAGCTTACTCATCGCACAAACTGTGACAGTTAAGCGCTCATTTTCCGCAAGCTCGTTTCCTTTCCTGTCATACGTCATACCATACTACGTGTGATGAGACAAGGGAAGGATGTACGTTCATTAGTCAATAACAAGAAAGTAGAATCATGATAGTTATAACCAGGGCCGGCTGGAAGCATGGGCGACTGGTGTAGTTGCCCAGGAACCCTCACTCAACAGTATGTATTTGTCTAATGTTGTTCACTGCGGCAAAGTAAAAATTAAAAATCTTTTTTTTGTAATAATATCTTCTTACAAGCAAGACATATTTATAAATACAATATAAGGATAGAGACAAGCGTATTATTTTTTATATTATATTCGCTTTTATTTTGAGTATGGCAGCCATTTTGGAATAAACCGATTTAGAAGAAGCCAGTTTTGTAGTCTCTTTGCTTCTCTGCTTTGTAGAAGTTATTTTGCACCTCAGAAAATATTTGTATTTCCAGGTGATATACACACAAATCCTCCCTCGTTGAGCTCGTGCGAAGCATTGGTCCGCGTGACTGGAGATCGTACGTCATGTGTCAAAAATGCGACACTTTTCTCAAGTTTTCAGCCCATCACATTGCGAAACATCCGTGATAATCCCATTATATACCGAGAATCCGTCCCATCTTTTTTTTTATTTAAGCAAATAATAATGATGGGATTATCAAGCGTTTCAGGGGTGACATTTAATCTCAAATTTAAATTCCCTGTTCAACAAAAAACGAAACATGGGTCTCCGATAAATTACCCTTGTTGTTTACGCTTCAAAGCAATGAATAATATTTCTGTCACTGTAGGATTGCAGGGGGTTGAGTTCTATTTAACGTAACTTTTTGAATGAAGTTTTATAACTCATCGTGCTAAAAATCGCATATCCAGATTTTAATGAATAAGCACGTATTAAGGTCCCTAGAATCCGATAATAACATTTTTACGATGATGCCTGTGTGTGAATGTGTGTGTGTGTGAGTTTGTTGTATGTACGAGTTCTGAAATTCCATAAAATTAAAGACCTGTCTAACTATGGATTCCTCAATTTAACAGTAATGGGAAGAGTTGAATGCATTCTGGTAACAATTGGACAACTAGAAGTACTAGTATTTTCGCACAAACCCGAAAACAATAAGAACAACATCAACATCATACTACAAATCCGTACTCTTAAACATATTAATGTGACTGATTTTCGGTAGTAAAATACCGCATCCGGATCACAATAATAGTTACGAAACAATCATCCTTCGCCACACATTCCTGTCTAAGCACACTTCTTTCGCCTCGTCGACACTCATAATCGCATTCATACATGCTCTTCTTCTCTTCTCACTTGGAAACTTTCTCTCTTTAAGCACCCTACCAACCACATCCATCCACTTACACACTGGTCAGCCACGCAATCGAAAACCCTAAACTTCACGAATATATATACGCTTAATAACTCATTCACTCGCCATTCTCTCCACATGCCTAAACCATCTCAACTGACACACCAATTCTCTTAATAACATTGTTCCTAACCATACATTCTTCATACACCAAATTATTCCTCACGCGATCCCGTCTTACCAACATATATCACATAAATACCTCATTTCCACGGCAGTCAAATATTAAAAACCAAAATTCTCTAACCGACACATTTAAATTTTTTATTCTACCTTCTATAGATTTAAAGATTGTTTGAAAAACTATACTTTTTTTATTATAAATATAGTTTTTTAAGAAATGCTTTAGAATAGGAGAGTGTTTTTTTCAAATTAACGTTTCGCACGTTGCTTAGGAGACGCGATATAACAACATTTCAATCCATGAGTATAAAAATAACTTTTCAAACACTGTTTCATTAAAACTATCTCTTTACAAACTCTAAAGAGGGCGTAAAGTGTGTATTTTACGCACGGTTGTAGGAAAAGATCTAGGACGCTAAAAAATAAGTCAGATTACAGATTATGATAACTGTTATAAAGAACCGCCTGAAGAGTCACTTTTATGTGATGAATACTTCGAATTTCAGAATTAAAACTAATCATTAGTGAACTTAAGCTTTTCTAAAGCTGCTTGTAGATAAAATGTTATTTTTTTAGTTCATGTACACGGGATTTGAATCTACATCGTCTCGTTAATTAAATCCGCCCTCTTACCACTGAATTTCCACTAACCGCAGTTTGTAGTAATAATTCTCTTTTTTTCCTATTTGGAGGATTAAAGCAACATCTGTAAAGAGCCCGAAGCTTATAACGTGTTCCAGCGACTCGCATACGACTTATTTTTCTATTTTATATTCCACCGCAATTTTTTATAAATCATACGTAATTTTCAGGGCGTTTTGAGGTTATGTAACTTCATAAGCACCCCCGTTACGGAAATATAAGATATGGTAATATAAATGGATACAGCTAAACGTAAACGGACGAGAAACGAGAAGGTAATAGAATCATTTGCAAATGAGTGAGTACGGATACAAGCAAAAAGGATCTTAGCTAACGAACTGTGTACATAACTATACATCCTCCGCAACGTTAAAAACTAGAGCAATAAAAATTCAACTTATATTGTTTTGAAACAACGGCTTAATTACTAAAAATGGAAATAATACTAAAGTTTCACGTTTCAAATGGGATATAAAAAGAAATAACTTCATTTAAAAAGTTATGTTGAGCAAATTCAACTCCCTCACTCTTACAGTGAGAGAAATATTATACATTACTTCAAACATACAATTGTACAATAACTTATAGGAGATTAATATCCAGTATTTATATTAATATATAAAGGGTATCCCAACTAGAGCGCCGAATTTAATTTAAAAAAAAAATATTTTTTGAATTAAGCAAACATTTTTTTTCAACATAAAGAAAAATAGTTCCGATTAAACGTGAAATACATCAGGCAAATGGCCACCACAAAACCTCTGGCACAGGGTTATTCTTTTGTTGAAATTTTGAATAACGTTTTTACATAAATGTGGCTGTATTTCCCCAATAACGCGCCGTATTTCCTCTTTAAGATGTTCAACTGTTTCAAGCTTATTCGCATACACCTTTTCCTTCACATAGCCCCAAAGAAAAAAGTCCATCGGTGTTAGATCGCACGATCTTGGTGGCCAATGTTGATCGTCAAATCGAGAATGACACTGCCTGGAAACTTGGTCTGCAGTAACACCATTGTTTCACGTGCTGTGTGGCAGGTCGCGCGTCTTGTTGGACAAACATGTCCTCCACATCAATTACAGATCTTTTACCAAAATTCGTTGCATAGTGGAAATGTTTAATTCTTGACCACGATGCCGAATGGAAGTTCCTGGATTCTCGGCCACAGATTCCCTTACTGTGGCTATATTTTCGAGTGACCGACAAGGACGACGACGAGCAATGATTTTGTCATCAATCAGCATAAATTTGGTCTCAAATTTCGTAATTAAACGCCTCACTGTCGATTTGGCGCATTATTGCGACCGAAAACTTGACGTAATTGGAGAACTGTTTTCGCAAAACTTTCACCATTTTTGTAATGTGGTTTTACAATAATTAAACGTTGTTCGTTTGAATACTTCTCCATATTCTTAAATCGCGTGGTCTGTACGTGACAACTGTCAAAAAAATTAACCTTACAACTCGTGTTAACAAAATGGCGGTAAATTTAAATCCGGTGCTCTAGTTGGGACATCCGCTATATATATATACATAAAATACATAGAATTGACGGAGGGCCATATCAGATTTTTTTACTCATTTTAGTCATTATTACATTCCCTAAAAGTTTGTACTCGAAGTTGTGAAACACTCTGTATAAGTTCTATTAAAAATAGCTGTTATTGGGTATAATCAATACCACAATTATTGAATTATGACTTGCTACCAACTAAAAATATATCAGAACACGTTTGAAAATAAAGTTTACAAACTAATATACACAGTTATGATACCTGAAAATTAATGTTTGACAGACGGTTTCACTAACAAGACATTCCTAACTTTAAATAAAATCACGACATTAATTCCAAGTTTGTAAGTCAGTTTAATTTCGCGAGTCTCACGGCAACATTCATACTTCAAAATTCATGACAAATTAGTGATTTGAAGTCACCTCTACTGACAAAGCCGCTAACTTAGTTATAGTTTGTTTGAACATGATTGGTATGATGCAAAACCACAGATCAATATCACAGTGAAGTTCACAATAAATGAAGTGCGGACATAACGTGGTTAGATATTGTGAATAGATGGTTTATCTTGCGTTATTTACATATAAAGTAATCACGTTTATCGCGATAAAAATCGTTTGTTAAAAACACCAGCAAAAATTCACTGCACAAATCTGAATAACAATGTTACGTAATGATGGAAACATTTACTTCTATTCATTGCTCTAGCAAAAAATACTTGTGTTAATGAATGCAGTGAAACTTGTATCGGGATTGGTTTAATTCATTTTATGCAGCGTATTTCCTACTTTATTTTTTATCACTCTAAAACAGGTTCCATTAATACAAATTATATGAAACAAATAGCACATATAAAATGTGAAATATAGGGGTATTAATGCATATAACATACATCATAGATGAATTTTAAAACAATATTTGAATTTGGAAAATAATAAAGTTTATAATTTATCGTCAGACATCCTATAATAGATATGTGGAAAATACGAATCTTTAACGTCCAAAAAAATATTCATATTGGTCAAAAGCATTCATTGTTTGTAATAACAATTTTTACCTTTCGCTAGGAGAGGTATTAGATTCATGCTAAAAATCGCATATGCAGATTTTAATGATTAAGTAACCCGATTTTAATATTTTTATAATGATGTCTGTATATGTGTGTGTGTGTGTGGAGGAAGAGCTGAAAAGGTTTTGGTAATATTTGGATAACCGGAAGTAGCAGATTCTTAAAAAAATCTTCTAAATATTGTTTTTTGAAAAATTTTGTTGTTGCTTGTATTAAAGAAGAGTAAATTCTCTATCTGATACCTATAAATATTTTATTATATCTTTTATAGATTTAGAAATAAAAAAATATAAGGTATATAATAATCTGTTGTAATAAATCTCACAGCCCAAATAATGTCATGAAAACCAATTGAAAAATAAAAAAATGTTTGTAACTGACAGTGTCAAAAATTCAGACATTACTGAAGATTTTTTCTGGGAAGTACATACATTATATTATTCCTTATTATATTAATAGTTAAATATTTAAAATTATAGGTGTACCCGTCAAAAATACTGTCAATCCCGACAATGAATTGGAAACATTTCGAAAAATTAGAAGAGGACAAAATTTCTTCATAGTATGAATTTAAAATTTAAAAAACTAAATGTAATGAATAGATGTAAGTAGAATTTTTGGTGTTGAGTGTAGGTATACCAGAAATGTTAAATACAATAGGGCGCGAGCAGTCATGTCACTTTGTTGGCATGACAAGCAGATATGGGGGCCCGAGTCAGAATGATAGCTAGTAAAAAATGCACAATACAAGCTTTTTAGTGTAGTTGTTTTACAGAAAGTCCAACATTTTCTAATTACAAATCCAAGATTTTTGTAGGATGATCTTACATAGTTTCAATATGTACATTTAATTGTTACTTTCTCAAGCGAATTAGTTTCCATGTGATATGTATAAATGTAAACGTTTTTTTTTTTTTAATGTAACTCATTATTTTATATATGCTGTAATTAAAGAACAATTTTAAGTTCTGGGACCTTATAAAATGTTGATGTCGTTTTGTAAGAGAATACAGTCATTAATAGAGTTGATGGTTTTATAAATTTTTATGTCATCGGCATACAAAAATATTTGAGAATGTTGAACACAGTTTGCCAGGTCATTAATGAAGAGGTTGAATATTAGTAGCCCCAAATTTGATCCTTGTGGGACCCCAGAGGTAGCAGTGAACGGGTTTGATATAAAGTTATTAAGATGCACAGTCATTTCGCGATCTCTGAGGTAGAAGTTGAGAAAATATTTGTTTTATTTTATATTCTTAATATGTGACAAAATACTGTAATTGCAAAGTCATGCTTCATTTCTGTGTAGGTGATAACATAAAAAGAAAATATCTCCAGCATTAGAATAAAAAATTACCCGCGAATCCCTTACTAAATAAGAGATTTTCTTCAGCGAATTCGAAACGTTAAAAATACCGCGAACACATTTTAAAATAAAAGAATATATCATCACCCCATTTCTCCAATTTAAGGGTAACATTTTGCCACGAAGCAGATCTCAGTAAATGATATATTGTGGTTAGAGCCGCGATATATTATCTTACACAGGAGCGGAACCGAGGGCAAAACGCACTTCCGACCTGCTATTTTGATTTTTCATTCTCTGTTTTATTTTCTTCAAAAGTTTATTATTCAGCGAGGAAGATATTCAACATATCAGAACTACTGGCATAGATAAATATATCATGCTTTCTGCACTTTGCTCGGTATTCATTTTACTATGTGTTGACTTCATCCGTTTTCTTCAAATTATTTTTTTTCTACTCCTATCCTTTAATATTCTTATTAAGTAAGTGACATCTTTACATGAATGATACTCAGTATGATACCGATTTTCATTATGGTAAAGATTTTCTTTTCATTTCGATACAGATTATCATTATGATACAGATGAATTTTATAACTAATTTATTGGTTAATGGTTAATTTTTTTAATTATTATGAGTAGTCGTAGAAAAATAGTGCATGCAACTCATGTATAATTAATAATTAGTTATTCATACTACTAGTCTATATTTTAACTTTTTTATTTTTAGCTTAAATAAAATAGCTTTTGTAAATTTTAATTGCATGTTTATCATATTACTGATAACGAAATTTCTAAAACTGAAATTTACTTTAAAAAATCTGATGTGACCACCACAATACCTCCCGCCATTTAATTTTTATTATTTTAAATTTAGACCTATGGGGTCTCGTGGCCGCGTGCCTGAGTGTCTGGTCGCGAATCTGGGAACCGGATTCAATTCATACCAACACCAAATATTTTGAATTTTAAATGGCACAAAATTGACCCCTGTGGTGCGCTCTCTACGCCAGAAATGAGTATCCGTGAAGCAACGCTTGGTTAACGCCCGCATAATACAAATATGTCATCATTATTACCGAAATCTGAAAATAAAGCGGATTAGCACACCCAGCAATAGGTAATATGCCGTCATGATATATTTATTATTTTTTATATAAATACATACTTGTATATTTACTAATGCTGGAAACTATGTATTTTAAGTTCCTTTTTATATAACTATTGTTCTATTTGAAATTTTCCTTTTAAAACTTTACTATTATTAATTTGAAATGATTATTTTTTTGACAGTGACATTTACGTCAGTTACATACATTTGAAATATGAACTGTGTAACTAAGAAATTGTGTTTATCTTTAAAACATTGACTCCGGGTTTATAAAATTATTTTATTAATTAAACTGTAAAATATATAGAAAAATTATTAATGCATGCCTGTAGAAAATTCAATAATCTTTAATTTTTATAAAATAATTGCAAAAAAATGATATTTAAATGTAATTTTGGAAGAAAAACTAAGACCAATTGTTAAAAAAAACAAAGGTCTACATCAATAAAAAAAAGAAAAACTATTTTGAACTTCTAGTAAAGTGCGATTTACAGTTATCCGATTTACACCAAAATCTAATGGCTTCTTTCCATATTAGAGTAAGGTCGAAATACAATATTTCAAAATTCTGCGATTGATAGTATTTGAGCGGGAGGTAAAAAACTTTAGTTTAGATTTCTATATATGACATATTTTAATATAAAAGAACGACTGTTAATAATTGAAAACATTCTCAAGAGAATGTGAAAAATAAAATAGTTCCTAATATTACAAAATTACTAACATTGATAACCATGACATATTGTGGGGTTCTTGCCTGCTTGGACCACTGGTGTGTAATAGAAATATATCATCATTTCTTTTATCTATTGCGAGGTCATCATCAATAAATATATCCCCAGACCTTTGCTCCATAGTTTTTTGTCTACCAACTTTTTTGCCATTAGACAAATTTTGACAGAAGAAAAAATCTATCGAACAAGTGGTGCGCATCATTTCTATGATATTGACATATTATATTATGAAGTAACGGTACTATATAATAAATAAAAGAACACAATTTACACATTATTGAACAATTAAAAACTTTCCTTGTGACAAATAAATAATTATTGAAAATATTTAGTATTTGATTTTTCTTGCTATTTTTCCTTCGGTGTTTTGTAGCCGTTGGGTATTCTTGGAAAAGTCATCATAAAACACTGTCCACGTAGCCGAATTTTCACTAGTAATACAATATTTGATAAAAACAATTGCTAAAAAAACTTTACTTCTAATAGTGGTATTACTTTTGCAGCTAACATAACCTATGTTTAACATTGTTGCGTGCGAGATCGATTAATGTGTGGTATATTGCCATTTTTATGCAGATTTAAATTAAGATACCTCAACTCATGTAGAGTGATAACACTTTTGTGTATTGTTTCTCTATGGATCTACATTTTACAACTCTAATAACCTAGCGCTATATTACATATGTACATATGTTTTTGTTGAGTCAAAGTTGCAGATAAATAGCCTAAGAAACATGCAATATGTTATTAAGCAAGTTGGTGAAGTAAATTAGTTCAGTAGGTGAAACTAGAAGATTTTCGTAATCGCTTTCGTGATAAATGAGATGCATGGAACTACAGAAACTAGTAACCATTTCTTTCATATACTCCTTTACGAAGCTTCCAGCAGGAATTCTGTTCGTTTCTGTGACATTTTAATGAGTTATCAGACTCCAGGCTCTGCAACAAACATACTAACCTACAAATTGCGTTGAGTTGTGAACTAGTTAGATACAGTGGTAAATAGTAGTTGTTGAAGCTTGAGTTATATTTACAATCTATGCGTTAAACATACGTTGTATCTGTTATATATATTTAGATAGCACTACATAAACAATATACATTCTGTATATATATATATATATATATATATATATATATATATATATATATATATATATATATATATATATATATATATTGTTAAAATCGCATGTCCAGATTTTATTTATTTATTTATTTATAAGTATTTGGCTTCTCAACAGGAAAATTTCCCAATTAAAAAGAAGCTCAAGCGTTACAATTAGATACAGTACACATGATCATAATATGACATATACGTAAAAACTAAGAAGCAAATGCTTAGAACAAAATATCAAAGAGCAAAACATATTTAAATGAGGAATATAACTAAAATTTAAGTGAGCGTTTGCAACATTGTAAACTTGTGGAAACTCCAGTTGACTTCTCACAAGAGAGTTATACAATGTTAAAATAGTGGATGGATTTTAGTGAATAAGCATGTTTTAAGGCCCTAAAATCCGATTATAACATTTTTACGGAGATGTCTGTGTGTGTGAGAGAATATGTGTGTGTGTGTGTGTGTGTATGTATTAATTTACCAAAAAGTGGACGACCCGAATTTAGTGGTAAATAATTAATTTTAGTCAAATTGAAATTTGCATTATCAAAACCGGATCCATTTATTCGATGCAGTCGACCATATACTCTATAAATATTATACAGCACATGAACAATCTAATTACTTGTAAATAAATGAATAAATTTGTCTCTTCTAGTATAAATGTTGTTAATTATACACTACATTCACCTTAATTTGGATTTATTCACGTTATTTATGCATTTATTAGTTAATTAGATTTTTGGAATCGCGTACAATAAAATTTATGTCGTACAATACTTCAAACGTCCCCTAATACATTAGTCGCGTTGGAATAAAATCGCGCATTAAAAACACTCGTAACAAATACTGTAGGTCAAAGGGAATTTCTAAAATTCGTGCCTGGGAAAATCCTTTCACATATTAACGTACTTCTGAAACAATTCATTCGTAAACTTTTGTCAAATTATAAAAAAACAAACGTGCTGAGTCCTCTGATGTACTTTGCAAGTTCTCTTTTAATTTCAATAGAACTGCAGTAATAATGGTTAGGAATTTTTATAAAGAAAAGTAGGGATTTTTTGTAGCAAGTTTTGACACGTCGGGGTCAGTATATTACGATTTATTACTTCTACAAAATGAAGATGAAAAGGGTCGCAACGGCCTAAGTCCTTGGATGAATTTTAACCCTACTTTCCGGTTTTATAAAAAGCGCATTATTTTAAATATTAATTATGACAAGAACATTCTGCCGACAATATGCTATTAATAATGAAATTCATTTTCTATCCTCGTTGAAAGTGAAATTATTTCAATTTAAATTTCCAACATTCTTTGAATTAAAAACGTTACTTTTATTATTTGAAATGATTAGTTTGTTGACAGTGACATATATCTGTTAGTTACAAACATTTGAGATCTGAACTGTGTAACCATCTGTATGAGTTGTGTTTAAAGCGTAGGCTCCGGGATTAAAATAATAGATAATTTTATAAATTTATCCATAAAATATATACAAAAAGTATTAACGAAAATTTAAAAAACTTTCATTTTTAAATTTACAAATCTACAAAAAATAACATTTAAAGGTATTTTTCGAAGAAAAACTATTTTGAGCTTCCAGTGCTATTTCCGGTTATCTGATTTAAACCAAAATCGAATGGCATCTTTCCATAAGAGTAAGGTAGAAATACAAGGTTTCAAAATTTTCTAAACGATAGTATTTGAGTTAGAGCGTAAAGAGAATTCTACGGATTTTAAAACATGGTCATTTACTAAAATCGCGATATGCGATTTTTAGCACGATCCCTATACTTCTCTTAACAAGTGTAGCGGGAGGTAAAAAGGACAATAATTCATATCATATAAGTTATTATTTGTATCTTAAGTTAACTAAATAAAACGAAATTAAAGCGTGTGAGCCAACTGATGTGGGGCGGGACTCGGTCTAAGATAAGGAAATTCACCTAATTTATTATTTCAATACAAATATTAATTTTGAGAAACAAAATAATTTACTACATTCATTTATAATATGATGTTTATTTTTAGAATATCATAAATAAAAATAATACAGCTTTATGAATATCATTAGTGAATTAAGTTTTCCTTTGCGTGTTTTAAATTTTCACTTATTTTAATAACAAGCAAAAATAAATGTAATCACAGCAATTTTGAATAAAATTATACATTTTATATTTTAATTTATAATACCTATACGGGTATATGAATAGTTTAATAAGCTACAAAATAGAAAAATAAAACTTGTAATTGCGAGTAGTTCAAAACATTCATATTCTTAACTTGTTTTTATTTTCATTTAAATATTAACATTTATCTAAATAATACTTTCAAAACAATTCTAGTTTTATCTAATAGATGTTTCTATTTTTCGTTTTTGCGGAATATTGGTGTGAATTTTGAAAGGAGATTATTTTATTGTTTAATACGCTGTGCGATTGGGTTACAGATGTGGTTGACAAGTTGAGAATATTTTTAAAGCAGAAGATTTATTCTGGCATGTATGCAGGAATGGGTTTAGCATATCGGATCAAGATAGACACTATGAAAACTCCCACATTTTTTATCGGTACACAATCTTCATTTTCTTTTGGAGGGAAGCAAAACAATTTGTGTAGGTACTTTATTTTTTAGATACTTTGTTTATATTCAATTTATACTTACAAGTTTATTTTTTCCAGCGCTAAATCAATACAGAGCAAAACAACAATTAAGAAGTGTGATAAAACAGAAATTATAATAGATGTAGGATGCCAACTGACAAGTAATTTACGAAAAACAGAAACTCTAAATATGACTAAATATGAAAATCTTGCTATAGAACTTAAGCATATATGGCTACTCGCAAGAGTTCAAATAGTACTTATCATTATATCTGAATCTCACCTCATTAAATCTGCAATCAAATCTTAGTAAAATTCAAAAACAACTATATTACAAACTTGCCACATTGTACGTAAGTTTTTAAATGCTCGAGGGCAAAAATAAAGTTCTTCTCTAAAATCGATAAACCATCTCTTCCGGACTTACCCTATGTATAACTGATTAGGATCATATAATAATAATAATAATAATAATAATAATAATAATAATAATAATAATAATAATAATAATATTTATTTTTGCCAGTTGATCATTATACACGACATATGGCACATCAAAGAAATACAATAAAAGAAATATAAATTTGTAAACAATCAATAAGAAGTACAATAAATATAATTATAAAATATTGCTCATACATCATTAAGAAATTCGTCAACACTATAATAACATTTTTCGATAAAAAATATTTCAATTTAAGTTCAAAAGATTTCTTACAATTTATACTATTTATTTTCTGTGGAAGTTTATTATACATTTTATTTCTGATTATTTTTGGATTGATGTAGCATAATTGTAATTTATGTTTTGGAAGTATCAATTCAGTTTTATTTCTTATATTATATGTATGTACATCTACATGTTTCAATAGATGCTCTAAATTATCTCTTATGAATATTAATACCAAAAACATAGAGAGGCAAGGCAGTGTTAATATTTTTTGTTGCTTAAATGTGTCTCAGCAGGAGGCTAGATACCCCAGTTTAAACATATTTCTTATTGCTAGTTTTTGTAGCTTAAAGACTCACAAGGCAGCAGAAGAACATCCCCAAAATATGATGCCATAATTTAAAACTGATTTAAATTTAGCAAAATAAAATGTTTTAGCCGGTATAATACCTGATATATCAACAATTGTTTTTATAATATAACACATGGGTGCTAATTTTTTGCATTTGTTGACAATTTCATCAATCCATGCTAAATTTTCGTTTAAAATTATACCTAAAACTTTAAAAACTTCAAGTTGCTTCTATTTCGTTCACGGGTAGAAAAAATTATTACAGCAGATTTTGAGACATTCAAAACGAGTTTCAAAGAAGAAAACCATTGTGATACCTCAGTTACCAGACGTGATAGTGTGCTTGCTCGATCCTCATTTGTATCTATACAAGAACTAAAATAGTAACATCGTCGGCATATGCTACAAATTTATTTTCTTTTAAAACATTTTTACATTACAGTACAAAGTCGATGCTAAAATAAGTGGCGCACTCTCCACGCCAGCAATGAGTGCCCGTGAGGTGACGCCTGGTAAGCGCCCGCACGGTACAAATATTCCATCATTACCGATATCTGTACAAAGCAGATTGGCACACCCAGCAATGGGCAATATGCCGTGATGAAATATTTATTTATTTTATTTATATAGTTATCTTACAAACAGCTATATCGAAATTAAAATACATGTTTAGTAACGAAATAACCCTCAACGCAATGTATGTGGTAAGGAGGTAATAAAAAAATTAAATAATTCTCCAATTCGTATTCACACAGGTAGGAATGTAAAAACCATTTAGTCCGTCTCTGCATGCTCTTCATCCCTTCATCGCACTTCTATCGGTCTCTTTCTGCGGGTCCGGCGCGGAGGCGGCGGCGGCGGCATTGGAGCTTGCAGCTATCGACCGCGCGCCCGGCCAGCAACAGCTCCTGTTCCTGCCGCCTGCTGATCTGCTCCTGCTCTGCGGCTGCGCGCGCACGCACAAGACACTAACATACCATGCACAGCCTACTAGCACCAACGAATTCTCTCTAAACGTATGTAAATATTTAATATTTGTTTTTTTTCTTCCTCTTTCCTTTGGCTTCTAAGAAGTGGGTTAAATTTGTGTGGTGAAATATTTGGGAAACATATGTAAATATATGGTTTGTGTTTGGAGCTTTTCTAAGGGAGAATATGCATGGTAGGGCAATGGTTGCAGCTTTTTATTCAACTATTATTCAAAGAGTAACCACAAACTTTGAATGATTAAGATATTACAAGTTTTAGTACCTCTAAGTTGCAAATATAATACATATTAAGCTTACCAGGGAGTCACGTGGCTGGATGTGCTATATAACAGGTTGTAATGTTTCCGGTCCAAGTTCGAATCCGGCCGTAGTCACAAAGGTGACCCAAGTGGGTCTCTCTCCACAACAGATATTAGAGGGCGTGACGACACAAGAGGTAAACGGCTTTGTGCAGTATAGGTATGTCGACAACACCAAAATATAATATAAATTTGTTTCTAACAATTATAAAATTGTATATGTATACTCAATGAAGCTCAAATATAACCTTGAATCCTATTCCAAGGTCAAAAACCGAAAGTTTTCATGAAAGCTGATATTTTTTACCTGTCTCTAAGAGTGGTATTGGATTTATGCCAAAAATCGCATATCCAGATCTTAATGATTAAGAACGTTTTAAGGTCCCTATAATCCGATTTTAATATTTTTACGATGATGTCTGTGTGTGTGTGTGTGTGTTGTGTGTGTGTGTGTGTGTGTGTGTGTGTATGTGCATTTGTGTGAGCCGGTTGGAAAGACGATTTCTCAAAAACTATACATATTTCTCAATCCGACATTACTGGGAAGAGCTGAAAACGTTTTGATAATAATTGGACAACCGGAAGTAGCAGATTCTTAAAAAACTTTTTCTAAATATTATCAATGAAGAGTAAATTCTATCTGGTACATATAAATATTTTATTATATCTTTCATAGATGTAGAAATAAAGATATATAAGGTATATAATCTACATCTCATAGCCCAAATAATGTCATGGAAACCAATTGAATAATAAAAAAAATGTTTGTAACTGACAGATGTCAGTGTCAAAAATCCAGAGACATTACTGAAGATTTTTTCTGGGAAGTACATATTGTATTAATAGTTGAATATTTAAAATTATAGGTATATTACACGTACCCATCAAATATACTGTTAATCGCGACAATGAATTGGAAACATCTCGAAGAATTAGAAGAGTAGGACCAAATTTCTTAGGATTTCCGCAGGAGCAGTTGCTAAGAAACTTTTATAAATACCAATTTTGTTAAGGAACTCCATAGGAGAGTTTTTTACGGAATCCTTAATTAAGGACCTCCTTAGGAACATTTATAAATTCGGGACTTAGATGTAAATCTGTTACAAAGTGTTGATACTACAGTACAAATTTATAAGTTTATAGAAATTTAAAATAATGTTTAGAATACCATTGTACCTACATCTAACCGTTATTGCGGTTTCGTACTAAGCAAAATAAAAAAAGTTATAAAACACCATCATAAATAATAAAATTTTCATTTTTGGTGACCTTCAGTTCATTACCATTATACGTTTGCGAATCACAAACATCGAAAGATGAAAGGTGACGAACAGACTGCGGTTTTCACAGCAAACAAATTTAACTCTATCTCTGACCTTCTCCCTTTAAGCACGCGAAGAGCGACAGCATCGCTTGATGTAATCGTGGTTTTAACTTCGCTTAACTAAATTTGGTTTAAGAAAAAAGAACATTGCAACTTTTTCAAGTGAAAAATAAAAAACAAATATTTGACCGAACTTTTGTTTCTAAGTGAAGATTGAAAACGTTGAATCATCCAGCAAAATATTTTCACGGAATTTAGCATCTGTATTCTGTATCGAATGTCAACTTGCTCACTTTAAAGATTTATTATGAGTTCGCTTAACTTCCCTGTTGAACAGGAGGCAAGCATTTCTCTTGTTTCAGTGACAACGGGAGAATCTTACTTGCGTTTTAATTAAGCAGTTGTCAGCCTACATCTGCAATGGAGTTAGAGTTTGTAACGTATTTCGAACCATTCGATTACAACAGCACTTTTTTCATATAGTTGTTGCGAGAGAAATTTACAGCTATATTCTAACAATGACGACACGACTACCATATAAGTAATCTAATTAAAATAATCATTGAATACAAGATGCGATCCTTAAATATATGAAGAGTATAAAAAATATATCCCCTTTATTTTTAAAATTTAGTGTAATTTATCAATCAGTTCTACACTTGCAGACCCAACTTTTAAGACCTTTTTAATAATAAGGTATTTATTAGTGTCAAGGTCCTTAAACCTATACAAATTCCAATTACAAATATTTTTAGTGTTAGCACCTTCGTTACATACAGAGTAGCTTGTAGTGACCTCTGCTCTGTTCTATTTTGAGCGTTTGTCACTAATTTGAGTTAAATTTAAATCAGGCAATGGCCTACCTAATTCTTTAATTTTAATTTTATCTTCTAAAGGAAGATTATTAAAGTTAGTTTTTAACAAAACGTTAGCCTATTCAATGCCCTATTAATTTATTTGTAATTTGTTGTATTGCGAAACAATACACTACAAACTATATCAAGGAATTTATTATAAAACCTGAGCTGAAGCCGCAGAATAAGTGCGGCCACACAGCGCTTACAAGACATGGCGAGTCCAGGCCAGTCACACAAATATTATGTAACGTTGTCATACCAATACGGGTCGCACTACGTTGAGCGGCCAATGGTTCAGCGCAGTGACTAATCTCGCATCTAATGAAAATGTTTTAAATTTAACTATTAACTACTAACTTTTATATTAGAACCGGTTTAAGTTTTACTATATGATTAAATTATATTATTAAATTTGCTTTAATTGCAGACGTAAAAAAATAGTATTTAACCAGAGTAAAAGTATCTGAGTTCTCATGTTGCATAAATAACTATTTTTGATATACTAAGGACCAAATTCAGAGACGTTACTCAATGACCACTCAACCTGGACTCAATTGTCACTTGGTTGTAACTCACTTGAATGTGAGGTAACACTCAATTTCGTATTCAATAAAGCAAACATATGAGTCAGTCTGTATCAATTATGTTTTGGCATATTTTTATTGTGGATTACTATTATCTCGTAAAATTTAACTGAAGCGAAAGAAATTAATGAAACATAAATATAATGGAATAATATAGGAGTAATTTTAACTCTTACCGTGGAAGGTTTGCTCATATTGTACGTGCGGAACAAATTCAAAAAATTGTAATATATTTTAATACAAAATACTTTCTGATTCAGAATACAATAAAATAACAAAAATTGGACACTGAAATAATTTATTAAAATATACATCTGTTGATTTGAGAAAGATATAAGGTACCTACAGACCATACTTAGAATTTACTCAACTGGCAATTAATTTCAACTCACTTGTCACTGAAATTCGACTGGCCTAGGGTCTCTGAATTCCAAATAATAACATTTAGATCAATTGAGTGTAGGGTGAATGTGAGTTGAGTATAAGGTGAGTGTGAGTCGTGTCTCTGAATTTGGCCCTTAGACTGTAGTATTATTTTGAAGAACGCAAAAGACTTAAAAATATCACATTTCTCGTTCCGAAAATAAGTGATCTTCACTTGTGGGATTGGTAACCTTAGAAGTATTTGTGTAGCAAATTTGTATACGTTGTATACTCAAGCTTCTAAATTTGATTAATTTACTAGATATTTAGCAATTTGGTTGTACATGCTATGATTCATATTATATTTTCTCGCTTAAATGAATGAATTTTTATCAAGAATACGAAACAGGTTTTGAAATAATCTTAATTGCATTTGTTAAATATAAATTTGTATTCAAATCATATTTCTTAGAATAATATTGCTATCAAGTAGCGAATACGAATGAAATAACAATTTAAAAATTGTGAAAAACATGATATATAAAAACAATTTTGTTTTTGCCGTAAAAGGAATAGGAGAACATGAATGGCAAAATTTAATACGTTTTAGTTTTCAAATTGTTACATTTTACGATGAATACATCGAAAACTATACAGACTGAGGAACCTTGAATATAAGCGTCGCAACATTAAATGTACTTGATGAGTTTTAGTAAGTTCGGCCATCCATCGAGCAGGCTCTGTTGAAATTCTATTTACTGCTGATGTATTCTCGAGATTAGATTTGCTTCTCGCTCTCCAAGGATAAAACATGATTATCAACAGATTCATATCTGCTATTCACTGAACAATTAAAGGGCTTTTGTAAAATTTAATGCTCATTTACAGTTTAACACCCTACGCTACACCCCTTTTATTATTTATAACACGATCTTACTACCCACAACATACCAACGCATTGTACATTTGCATAACTACGTGTTTTATCATGAATGATGTTATTTCAATGGGTGTACGTACGACGACGGGAATATGAAACAATTTCATTACCGCAGTTGTTTCATGGAAGTTGTTTAAATAATTAGTTATTTGTTTAGCTAGTATCATGTGTACTTAAGCGAATGAAATTTTACATATATGTATTATCAAATGTTTGGATGTCTTTAAATATAAATATTAATTGTGCATACATACATACATACATATAGTGAAAATGATTAAGCATTTATTTATTTTATTTTTAAAAGAAAAAATCTGATGTGGCCAGCACATAACCTCTCGCCGTATATTTTACCTGGCTGTATGCATAAAGCAAAGAATATTTTTATAAATACAAATAATATATTCATATAAATCTATGACGTATAAACTTCTTTATTATTCAATAATAGCATGTCTCAACATGAAGATATTTTACCATAAATTATGTTACAATAAATTACAAAGTAGAGTTTACCATTATAAATATTAGGCTGGTAACTGCAATTTTCAACTCGAACAACGTTGTTTACTTTCTCTTCATATTATTCTAGTAAAAACATTAATTTTGGGCGGTCTAAAATGTATATATGGATTGTGCATCTATTCTTACATATCTTCTTTTACATTTTATTTTTTCATACATGTTATATCTAAATAACACTAATTCCCTTTAATAAAGTGACGGATAGATTGCACTCCGATTATTCTTATATCGATGTGTAATTTTGTCAATATTTACAACTTACTTGAGAAGAATTTGATAGCTTTTTCGCAATTCAAAGTTACTCTAGTCTATAGTACTGGTGTACATTGTCCCATAATGTTTGAAACAAATTTAAGTCCTTCAACCTAGACTTGTCATCTCCATAATAGTCACAGATCAAGAACTAAGGGATTCTCCAAGTACATTTTTCTTTCATTACTCATTATTTCTGACACTGACAATTATCTGTCAGTTACAAATAATTTAAATTATCAACTATTTTTCATGGCATTCTTTCGGCTGTCAAATTTATTACAACAGATTATTTTATATATTATACTTCTTTTATCTCTAAATCTATGGAATATATAATAAAATATTTAAATGTATCAGATAGAGAATTTAATTTTCTTTAATATTACCACGAAAAATTTTCAAAAAATAATATTTAGAAGATTTTTTTTCAAGAATCTTCTACTTCCGGTTGTCCAATTATTACCAAAACCTTTTCAGATCTTCCCATGAATGTCCGATTGGGAAATACGTAGTTAAACAAATTTAAAGTCTTATAGTTTTTGAGTAATCGTCCTTCCAACATCCTACATACATACACACACACACACACATACATCCACACACACACACACACACACACACACACACACACACACACACAGACAGACATCATCGTAAAAATGTTAAAATCGGATTGTAGGGACCTTAAAACGTGCTTATTCGATAAAATCTGGATATGCGATTTTTAGCATGAATGCAATACCTCTCTTAGCGAGAGGTAAAAAAAGTACTAGTGTTAAGTAATGTATATATTTATGATATTTACATTTATTTCTAAATCAATCGTTATTCCTTTTACGGAATATAAAATTATTTGAGATAATTGTAGTTTATTTTCGTACCATACGTTGGGACTACTTAAAATGACCATGTAACCAAAAATGAAAGTGGCGAGAAGTATTGCACTGGCCACAACAGATTTTTACCTTCCGTTACCTTTAGTTAAGGAAGGTCAAAAAATTCAATGAGTTTTTAATGAATAAGCATGTTTTAGGTTCTCTATAATACGATTTCACTACTTTTACGAAGATGTCTGTCTGTATGTATGTATGTGTGTGTGTGTGTGTCTGTGTGTGTGCGACGAAAGTTTCGAATCGCATAACTTCAATACCACGATTCCAAAAATTATATTTTTTTCGTATTCCTCAAGTTTACATCCAGAAGAACAACTGATTAGATTTTGGTTATAACTGGTGAACCGGAAGTAGCCTAATTTGAAGATTTAACAGTTAAAATTGACTTATTGACATTTAACGTTATTATAATTTAAAGAATATATTATTCTCTATACGATTTGATTGCATTTTATACTTCATATTCAATAAATATAGAGTTAAAGAATCAGCCAGCTATACTAACCATGATAACTGCTAATATATTCAAATAATTCAAATTGACAGATGTCAGTATCAATAAAAAGTAAATAATTGTGGCAGAGATGAGGATGTTGAAGTAGAATATATTGGACTGTATTGCGGAAGACTTAAAAAAAAGGAAACGAATGAGAAAGACACGTAAAACAGATATGAGTGGAAGAAGAAAATAAAAAATAGCGACCCCTAACGAATGGGGAAAGCTAAAGAAAAATATGTTTGTGTCAAGTGCCATAGTTTGTTTATGAAATAATTTTACTGGAAATTTAGATTCTTTTGCAAGAAAATTTATGTATGGAATTTATACATAATACACAGGATTGACGGAAGGTATTCTGCTGGTCACAACAGATTTTTATTATTGTAAATGAAAAGTTATAGTGGTTAATTTTTAATTTCTGGCATATTTGAATTATATTATAGTCACATACCCCATTAATAAAAATTTTATATAGGTTTTCAAAGGTAAGTAGAAGATAACTTATTTCTGACGTACGATGAAATTTTTTGTGCGGCTGGAAAGTTTACTCTAAGAGCCGTGATAAAAATGCTGTAAAGTCCAGAGGTATAAAGTACAATTTGTGTACAAATTGCGTTCATAATTTTTTCCCGACATCAGTTCTACTTCCAATAAACTCACATAGGAAGGCGTGGCGGGAAGAAGAATCAATGTCACAAAATGTTTTGAATTAAATCAATTTGACATTATTCCCTGGACCATTCTAAGATGATTTTGTCCTTTGATGATTTTTGAATAGCCGCTTTGTTTCGAAGATACAGGGCGAAAAAATTTTTCGACAATAACAACATTTAATACCAAAAATTACATGTAAAGTTTTTTAATCTACAAGTACTGTTGAAAATGACAACCTCCAGCTACGATGCAAGAATCCGCCTAGTTTGTAATGAATTGCCATCAGCAAGTCCATAAATGAAATGCATGTCAGTTATCTCGGCGTTCGTATAGCTATTCATGATAAGAGGACTTCACTAACAAAAGTTTAAGTATTATAGACAGAAAATACACGTCAAACAGCCAAACGTCTCAACAAATTTGACACTTAACTTGCCTGCTGTTACTAGATTAATAATTTGAAAAATATCAAAATTGGTTTTGTCGAATTTTTTTTTCGCCCTGTATCTTTGAAACAAAGCGGCTTTTCAAAAATCATCAAAGGACAAAATCATCTTAGAATGGTCCAGGGAATAATCCCTTCAATTTTTGCCCTATGTTTAATAAACACTCTGTATATTAAGAAAATAAATATAATTAAATAATTACTGTTAATATCAATATAGTTTAGCGTCCAGTTGGCAGCTGGGAAAACGATCCGTGTCCATAATCCATATTTGAAAAAACCGTAACTTTTTTGTAAATTGCCTACCGTAATAGATTATTTAATAATAATTTTACCTTAATTATCTTTTCCATCACTCGGAGCATCTTTGTAAAGAAATGAATACTCTTGCTATTCTTGCGAAACGAATTTTTACCTCTCGCTATATAATAGTATCCGAATTTAACATTTTTTTATGGATGCCATATGATACTCTGATACCCTTAGTTATTTTTTAATGGAGATGAGATATTAGAGACGCATAGAAACTTCCATATACTTTAGCAGGATTGGAACCTGTGACTTTTGGTAATCTTTTTTGGAATTAAAAATTACACTTATTAGTGAACCACTGAACAAAAAATGATTCGGTAGAAACAACAAGCGAATCGGGAAAAAAATAATTAATTTATTTAATCTCTTCGAAATGGTACAAAGCTTTTTAATATTCAATACAAATTTTATTTATTTAAAAATTAATTATTGTGCACGATGATAGCCAAATCCTTTTAATTAAATTTTTATTTAATGCGTTTCAATAAAATAATTAATATCCGTTGAATTAAAAGTATTTATTTCATTGTTCAAATAAAATTAACCCAAACAAAATGATATAAAAATTTATAAACCCTTGATTTCGTATTGTTTTCATTATTTTTCATTGGTTTAATTCGAATAGTGCGATAAGACATATGTTTTCGAATTTCATATATAACAAATAGGTATTATCCTACTGTTTCGTGTATAATACGCAGTTTTTAGACAAAATAAAGTAATTTTTACCTTCCGTCACCTTTAGGTAAGGTATTGTATTTGGTCAAAAAATTCGATAGAGTTTCTAGAATACGAATTTACTATTTTTACGATGATGTCTGTATATATATATATATATATATATATATATATATATATATATATATATATATATATATATATATATATATATATATGTCTGTGTGTGCGTCTGTGTGAGTAATTTAATCCATATGCAGACATAATTAGATTTTGGTTATAATTGGTCCACCGGAAGTACTCTCGTATGTAACTTTGTACAGTTTTTCTTGAAAAAATGCAGTTAAATATTAATTATTGACATTATAACTTAAAGAATATATTATTCTCTATGCGATTGGATATCATTTTATACTTCATATTCAATAGATATAAAGTTAGAGAATTATAAGGATATGTATAAAATTCCATAAATCAGCCAGCTATGCTAACTATGAAAACTGCTAATATATTCAGATAATTCAAATTGACAGATGTCAGTCTCAATGAAGCGAAAATAAATGTGGCAGAGATGAGAATGTTGAGATATATGTTGGAAAGAGTGATAAAAATTTCGAGAAAGATACGAGACGATTTCATTGGTTTGAACATGTCATGAGGACGGATGAAAAATATATTTGAAGAAGAATAAATAGCATAGTAGTAGAAGGTAGAAGAAACAGAGGAATGCAAAAGATGGAAGGACAGAAATGACTGAAAGAAGAAAATAAAAAATAGCGACACCTAACAAATGGGAAAGCTGAAGAAGATGTCAGTGTTAAGTGCAATTTGCATAGTATGTTTATGAAATAATTTTACTGGAAATATATGATCTTTTGCAATAAAATTTATGTATAGGTCGCGAGCAGTTACATTACTTCGCTTACCTTGGCAAGTAGATATGGGTGAGAAGAGATGAAGAATATATTGGAAAAAGAATACAATGCCTTCCTTATCTGAAGGTGACGGAAGGTAGAAAAACATGGACGTTATACAAATTTAAACCCTGAAAGATAACCTTTCGTAAATTTTACGAAGCGCTATTAAAATTGTCTGCGGATTTTTAGTGAGTACGTGCTACATGGTTAGTTCTTACAGTAGTTTCATCATTTGCACTCCTATTTGACCGACAGAGCAATTTAGTGCTATGGAGTCCTGAATAGAGGATTAAAAGAACTTACATATTATTAAAAATATAACCTAGAAATACTAATAACGGGAACATAAACTTTTACAACAAAAACAGTATTAAAATCAAAGCCTTTTAATGGTTGAAGATAAACATTTTTACCCTTGCTACATAGAGATTTTTAAATTAATACAATGATATTTTCAATGAACGCAGTTTTGACAATTACACCGGATTAGCAACCTTGTTTAGGTTTATTTCACTCGTAAACTACTGTGAATGTATATGCGCATAAAAATATGCAGCAGTGTTTATTTTAACGAAGCATAAAATCTTAATTGCGCCCAGGTATATTATGTGCAATTACATACATTAGTCCGTAGTACGCTACAGAAAAAGCTTGTAATTAGTACAGATCTTTCTTACTGCGTTTATTTTATGTTTTTTATAAAAGATTTAATTAGAAAGTATGAAAAGGATTTACCACGCAACAACAAATTTCTGTTTTTCCTTCCGTCACCTTTAGGCAAGGAAAGTATTGTCTTTGGTCAAAAAATTCAATGATGAGTTTTTAGTGAATAAGGATGTTTTAGGGTCTCTATAATACGATTTTACCACTTTTACGATGATGTCTGTTGTGTGTGTGTGTGTGTGTGTGTGTGTGTGTGTGTGTGTGTGTGTGTGTGTGTGTGTGTGTATGTGACGAAAGTTTCGGATCGCATAACTACAATACCACGATTCTAAAAATTAATTTGTTTTCGTATTCCTCAAGTTTACATCCCGAAGAACAACTGATTAGATTTTGATTATAATTGGTGAACCGGAAGTAGCCTTATTTGAAGATTTAACAGTTAAATTAGATTTATTGACATTTAATGTTATTATAACTTTAGAAGAATATATTATTATCTATACGATGTGATTGCATTTTATACTTAATATTCATTAGGTATAGAATTAAAGAAATTTAAGGAAATTAAATTTTATAAATCAGCCAGCTATACTAAACATGTCAGTATAAATAAAAAGTAAATTAATATGGCAGAGATGAGGATATTGAAGTAGATATTGGGGAAGACACGGAAAGATAGGTAAGAAAATGACTCTAGTAAGTTCCTAGAAATACACAAGAGAGAAGAATACATTAGTTTGAAAATGTCATGAGAAAAAATGAAGAATATATTGGATGAAGAATGCATAGCTTAGTAATAGAAGGTTGTTGCCAATTCAATGGTCATGTTCGAAATGCTAAGATATGGAGAAACAGCGACACAGAAGAAGAAATTGATCATCAGTCCATTTTGAGGCAAGTATAGTTATGGTACGAATTACTGGAACGAACTCTATCTTAAATTACACCAGGACGAACCGTCTTATAACAAAGTAAGACTATCGTTCTTCCTTCAACCACGTTGTTATTCTCTCCCCATAATACACAAGTTCTGCGGCACGTCGCGATGAAGTTGTGGCAACTACCAAATAAACAACAATATTGCAGCCGCCAGCTATGTTTTTACTACAAGTTCAATACCATTATTCAATTTGCTATTGTTTTAATTAACTAATAGTTATGCATAACTTTATCCACAGGACTAATTTATTGAAATTTGTGGCCATTGTTTGTGAATGGCAATAAATAAATAATGAACAAATTGTTGAATTATTTGTCTGTTTATACTATTAATTGTTGTTTTCAATGCTAGACATAATTAATATCACATACTACAAATGTAATATGGATATATTGCATTGTTGATGTACAAAGAGTTACTTGATGACTGTCATCAGCAGTTATATTATTCATATGACTATAATTGTTCATTGTACAAGAGCTGTTCCTGTAAACATTTGATATAACTGATCGCTCCAATAAAACTAAATAAATTTTACTTCTAGTTCTCAAATGGCAGATGATTAGTATTTTTTAGTATTATTTTAAAGTTTATGAATTTTAATATCGATTTTGGGAAATAAATATAAATATTCATTTTTGAATAGACTAATCTGCTTACAAATTTCAATAATGACGATTGTACCGTTCAGAGCTCTTAACATTTAAACATACATAATACGCACTGAATCGGTTTTATGCACCATGGTAAATATTATAAAATTATCTGTTGTGGCCATCACAATACCTCTCGCCCTCTAAAATTGTGGTGTATAAATATTGTATTTAACATTTCTTGTACAAACAAAAAAATCTAATTACACTCTAATTACATTGTATGAGCAAGTTTTATTCATTTCTTCTAAATGTTCGTTTTTCCAATTCATTAACGGGATTGGCGGTATTTCTGAACAGTTCATGTAATATACCTGTAATTTTAAATATATAATTAATAATACAATAAGAAATATTAAATATCGTTCCCAGAAAAAGCCTGCAGCACTACCTCTGAATTTTTTATACTGACATTAGTGACATTTATCTGTCAATTACGCACATTAGTTAAAATATTTGGAAAAATTTGTTGTGGCCAGCACAATACTTCTCGCCATTTTCATTTTATATTACATAGGGCGAGAGCAGTCATGTGACTTTGTTGGCCTTGGCAAGCAGATATAGAGGCCCGTGTTAGACTGACAGCTATTAATAATGTACATAGGTGTCAAGTATCATAATTTTTTAATAATAATATTTGGAAGATTTTTTCAAGAATCTGCTACTTTCGGTTGTCGAATTGTTATCAAAACCTTTTCAGCTCTTCCCATTAATGTCCGATTGGGAAATACGTAGTTAAACAAATATTAAGTCTTACAGTTTTTTTTCCAACGTCCCACACACATACACACACATCCATCTACATACACACACACACACACACACACACACACAAAGACAGACATCATCGTAAAAATGTTAAAATCGGATTGTAGGGACCTTAAAACGTGCTTAATCATTAAAATCTGGATATGCGATTTTTAGCATGAATCCAATACCTCTCTTAGCGAGAGGTAAAAAACTGTTATGTCACATTGCCTTTGTCATGGATTCTCGTGTTCACCTTGTTTAAAGGATGTTTTCAAAGTAAATGTTTATTTATAAGTGAAGTTCATGTTTCTTTAATGAATTCGTAATTAAGTAATATTTATTCTTTTGTATAGCATGAATGCTGTCACGAACCTTGTCTTGTATCAAGAAATATTCATTTATTTCCGAATGATAATTACTGTACTAAGTCCATGTAACAATGATTAATTAATCCTAAATGTATCCGGGTAAGGTACTTCACGTAATTGAGACAAGTGACAGCATTTCCACTTTCACAGCACGAATTGATGTGGGCTGAGTTGCGAGGAGCGAGGACGTCCTAGTCCCACTAAGTTCCACGCACCGCTCACTTTGATATATACAGCGCAGTTTCACCTGGGTTTGTCGGGTCATCTTCATCAGTTTCATCCATAAATTTTCAATGCTATTGTCTATTAAACTTTTGTCATGGGTAAAACTCGTGATAATTATATTGACAAAACAATGTTGCTAACTTTTACATTATTATTTTAAGGATTAAACATTTCGGATGAAACAAAAATATCTTTTAAGGCAATTATTAAAAAAAGTACTTATATGATATGATACACTGCTTTGGCTAAATATGTTAAGGCACACTCAAATAGTGAAATTATGTATTACGAAATAAATAAAAAAAATCTGTTGTAGCGATCACAATACCTCTCGCGCCCTTTCCATTGTGGTATAAAATTCTAATTACACCTAATCTTTATATTTACGTATTTTCTATAATTTTAAATTCACACTATGAGCAAGCTTTATCCATTTCTTCTAAATGTTCGAGGCTTTTACAATTCGTTAACGAGTAGTTCATGTAATATACCTGTAATTTTAAATATATAATACAATAAGAAATATTAAATATCGTTCCCAGAAAAAGCCTTCAGTACTATCTCTGAATTTTTGACACTGACATCAGTAACATTTGTTTGTCAATTAGACATTTTAATTTCTCAAGTAGTTCCCATGGAGATGTTTGGGCTGTGAGCAGGCTATGAGATTTATTTCAACAGATTATTTTATAGATTATATATCTATATCTTTAAATCTATAGAAGGTATAATAAACAAATTATATGTGTCGGATAGAGAATTTTATTATAAATATTCAAATAATAATATTTAAAAGATTTTTGTTAAAATACTACTACTTCCAGCTGTCCAATTGTTACCAGACTCTATTCAACACTTCCCATTACTGTTAGATTGAGGAATCCGTAGTTACACAGGTCTTTAGTCTTATAGTATTTGAGAAATCCTACCTCCAACACCCTAACACACAGACATCATCGTAAAAATGTAATTATCTGGATATGCAATATTTAGCATGATTCCAATACCTCTCTTAGCGAGAGGTAAAAATTAAAATTCAAAATAGGTTTTATCATTACACATGTATCATATCATACCAGTAAAATATTCTAATGCTAAATTTGAATTAAATAATTTACTTTGTAAAAATAATAGGAATTAAATCCGGTTGGGGTTAATTTATTTCGGTGAAGATAAGTAAAAGAAATAATTTCTAAAATATTTATTGATTTCTAAATAACACAATTCTGTTGAACTTATTTCTAATAAAATCGTCTTTCTCTGAAAGTAACTTAGTCTCGCGATAAAACCTAATTTATAAAAATATATCAATTATAATTTTTATAATTATGTTTTGTGGTTATCTAAAATGGTTTGTTCTTTGACGTGGTTTAAAAATTCTATTGTGTTAAGCACATATGTTAAACATTGTTGATATACGTTAAGAATCATCTGTACTAGAGTATTTCATTGTTATTTATTATTACTAATATTTATGTGCAAGAATTTACACACAAAATAAATAGTAGGTACATTACTTAATTTCTCAGATTTAAATTTAAAGTTCGCGCCAGTCTTGCGCATAATCAAGACTTAGGAAATTGATAGAGATAGACTTATGCAGCAATGATATTCCCATCTCTCTGTCAAGGCTTCACGGAGATCAAGGGATCCGCAATATATTAGTTAATACGTATATGGCTACAGCAGATAGTGTTCCTTGGTGGCCACCCATCCAAGTACTAACTACTGGCTACGTTGATTGAGTGCGTTATCGAGCGGGCCGCAGCCCGAAACTATTAGCACAATTCCCATTCTTCTCTCGTCTATGGTAGACCTGAAGTAAAAACAAAACCACCAATAATATCTACGTATCTTATCAGAAATAGTAAAAAATCAGTTTTATTTGTTCGAAGCGTGGAAGAGATAGTATTTTTATCATCAACTTACGGCTTTTTAGCTGTTGGTTGATAACTTACAAGAAGATATATGAGCAATTAAAGCGTCTGCTCGATCTAGAATCTAACTAGGATTGAGCATGGATCTTTTGTGTTCATGATCGTGCCAATTAACGCTTTCAGTAACACAGTTTTCCAACTTTATAATACTGCAATATTTTACATTCACGTAATTTCGTAATTTCAACGTTATTGCTAATGTAACTTACATGATAATGCAATAATGGAATAATAAACTTTTCTGGCATTTAATGCGCCACTTTTCATTAATAATTAATTTTGTGAAGACGCAAAAACTAAAACTTGTTTGTCATTGCATATAAAAATGCAAATATAATTTTTGGTGCTCAAACATTTCAAAGTTCAAATAGCCAACAAACAACAAACATAATATTAACTGTTTTTAATAATTTCATTTAGCTAACTAGTTTGACAAATATAAATATTTACACTTTTATAAATTTAAATGTAATAACATAAACATAGGTGACATACATTACATTTTCCTAAATGCAATCCATTCGTATAGCGAATAATATATTCTTTAAAATTTATTAACAGTAAATGTCAATAAATGTTATTTAACTGCTTTTTTCAAGAAAACTGTTAAAAGTTTGCAAATAAAGGTACTTCCGGTGGACCAATTATAATCAAAATCTAATCACGTCTGCATATGGATCTAAACTTGATGAATACGAAAAAAAATAATTGTAAAATGTTTCGGATCCTCAAGTTTAAATCCAGAAGAAGAAGTGATAAACTTTTGGTTATAATTGGTCAACCGGAAGTAGCTTCATTTGAAGATTCTAACTATCTTGAAAAAACGCCGTTAAATATCATTTATTCATATTTAACGTTATTATAACTTAAGGAATATATTATTCTCTATACGATTTGATTGCATTTTATACTTTACATTCAGTAGATGTAGAGTTAAAGAATTATAAAGATATTAAATTTCATAAACCATGAAAACTGCTAATATACTCAGATAAGTCAAATTGAAAGATGACAGTATCAATGAAAAGTAAATGTATGTGGCAGAGATAAGGAAAGAAACAATAAGGGAAATAAATCCAGTGTTTCTAGAAAGATACAAGAGAGACGATTACATTGGTTTGAACATGTCATGAGGAGAGATGAAGAATATATTGGAAGAAGAATGAATAGCTTAGTAGGACTGTATTGCGGAAGACTTGAGAGAAAAGGATCTGAATGACAACGACGGAGAAGAAGAAGATGTCACTGTCAAATGCAATTTGTATAGTTTATGAAATAATTTTACTGGACATTTAGAAACTTTTGCAAGAAAATTCATGTATGGAATTTATACTAATACACAAGATAGACGGAAGGTATTGTGCTGGGCACATCAGATTTTTTTACTATGATACTTTGAAAACAAATTTAATAAAAATAGTTTTTGCAATTGAATAAAGGTGATGTATGTTTGTGTAACGATGATGATTAAAAATGAACAGTTGTGAGTTTAGAAATATCCATTAAGACCAAACAAGAGTTTTAATAAAGGAAAACTGAGTTTCATCGTATTTTAGCGACAGAAAAAGGATTCCTCTTTCACAACTGACTTACCACATTCAATACAAATAGAAGTATCCTAGATTTATGGCGGAATTTTTTTGTAATGAAAAGACGCTAAGAAAACATATATTTCTCTTATTTATTGGAAACTCAAAATCAGACACATCACAAACAAAACAAATATTAAAAATTTAAACATATCAGTTACAATATTTCAACGAGAAATAAGAAACTCACATCCATATCTGCAGAATTCTTTTGTCCACTTACAGAGATTGTACGAAAAAAGTGTCTCATCGTCATTTATCACTGCTTTTAAGTCGGAATAGGTCAGCGTAGAAGTGTAGGACCAAAACGATTTAGGAATACAGCATGTGTTCAAATTAATGTAACACTGTGTAAATGGACAAACGCTACATTTTGGTCTGAGGAAAATGTTAACACATTAATACAATAATACAAATAATTTCGGTGTAATATTTTTTTATGACAAAACTAAGATATTAACCTTTAATTTCATTTAGACCCACTGCTGCCACCGCAACTCCAGCTTACGTTATTTCTAAAATTGTATAAATTCGTTAGTTTAAGTAACTTTTAGGTATAATAGTAGCTATATATTATAATTGAAAAGATTCAAAATAGGATTGAAGGACCAGAACGTGAAATTTATATTTTTTATGCAGTGAAAAAAGGATTGATGGTCCACATAATGTACTCTTTATTAAATACGGACATTTCATGTTTTAAGCAAACCCATCCTCAGCTGTACATATAATAATATTTTGGTAGCATACTGGAAAATAATTAACACAGGTTGTTTTCTCTTACCTAATTACAAAAGTTATACAAAGTAATATAAAACATAACAGTAAATCAACGTGGTGTGCATGTTACATTGTAAAAACCAAACCAAAACTTTTCGTAGTTGACGAGATACCGAAGTGTGAAACGTGAAATTGGTAGCGTAATTAACAAAACTACAAACAGGGAAATTATTGTATTAGTGCTTTTTAATTTTATCAATGAATTTGTCAATATTATTTTATAATCTGTCCGGTAATAAAAATTGTTGTGTCAATCAAATTCCATCCCTGCTCCTGACATGGTTTTCATGTCAAAATTCATTTTAAACTTAATCAGAATAATTCGTGATATGTTGAGACAAGTAAAAGACGTTACCTCTCTTTAGTCATTAGGGATCTACCAGATTCCATGTGTCTGCGGGAAAGTTTACATTGGCTATTTCAACAAAATTGAATGAACACCAGAGTTCGATCAGATTGAACCAGCCAGAAAAATCTTCCGTTGCAGAGCATGCCCTGGATGAGTTCCACCATATAAAATTTGAAGAAACACAAATACTAGCGCGACCAACAAACCTAAACAGCAGGTTAATTACAGAAGCCATTGAGATTTTCAATACCAAGAATAATAATCTCAATCATTGTGGCGGTTTAGATCTTAGTCGAGCATGGCTTCCTATATTAAATATGGTTACCTATTGCTAATGTTTTTGTTATTAATTATTTGTTGATTTGTTGTTTATTCCTTAAATAAGGCAGTAGTTCATGCTGCTGAAACGTCAGAAGATACAATTTCAATTATTTGTGTGTACAAGAGATGTTAAACTCGTTACTTATAGGGCGCGAGCACTCGTGTGACTGAATGAAAAATTATGATACTTGACACCTATGTACATTATTACTAGCTATCATTCTGACACGGGGTCCCATATCTGCTTGCAAAGGCAAGCAAAGTCACAGGACTGCTCGTGCCCTATGCAACATAAAATGAAAATAGCGAGAGGTATTGTCCTGGCCACAACAGATTTTTTTTCCTGTGTAGTCATTTAAATGATCAAAACCGGTCGGTAATGTTATATAATTGAAGAGTGTGGATAAGACGTTTGGAGTTTTTATTTAAAACCATCTTCCTTGAAATAAATTGTAGATTTCGGGTTTTGCTCAATAAGCAATTGTACTAATCGTTAAGAAAATCGTGTCCGCTGTGAAGTTAAAATATATATTTTTCTTGTTTAGTGGGACATAGAAAGAGAAAAAAGCACAAGTTTTAAACTTTAAGCATTGATTTTAAAATCAATAACATAACCATAAATATAAAAAAATCGTAGCCATAACCGTAGTGGAAATATTTTCCATTTAGATTAACCATAACCGTATATAAGAGCATCTTTCCCGATAAGCGAACCGTTATATTTTCCGGTTTAATTCCCTGCTCTATTACCTCGCACAGCTAAAGCCATCTCCACTTTTCAGCATCAGCGTTTCGCGTTCAGACATTCAACACCTTAGCAATATAAAACAAAACATGAAAATAACGCAGCAAAACCTCTAAGGATTATATCGAACCATTACTCCATCCATCACGGTCCTGACAAAGTCAGAGCTCGCGCGGGAATTGAACCTGAGTGTGCTAGTGACTGCAGTACGGCTGACCTCTTTGGCAATCGATAGCCTAAAGCCAAGCAAGCTGACTTGGTAGGTAGAGGTCAGTATATTGACCCCCCAAGAAGTTCTCGAGTAGCTCGGTTGAACGGAGACATTTATGTTCGTTTAAAGCACTCGAATGGTTTTCGGTAACAGAGCGATTTAATCCACGGATGTTTTAACTTACCTTAAATTCGAGTTTCGACACCGGAGGTGCGGTGGACGAGGAAGAGTTATGGCCGTGTGAGGAGGTTTATGCATGCGGATGAAGCCGGAGATTTATGGAAGCAACGAAGACTTGTCTGACTCCGAGAGGACCTGTGTTGCGCTATCGACTTTCGCGTTTAAACTTTTTTTAATTGTTGTCGGTAAAATGGAGTTGCGGAGATACGAACATGTATCATTTTTATTACATTCCGCTAGCCTCGACTGGAGATTATGAATGAAATATAAAGATTGCTGTAAAACTTGCATCGCCATGAATCATGAGTACCAGCCCTGTTCCATATAAGTTCACACAGTTGTCTAATTTACTTAAAATCTTGAAAGTTTCACTGTGATAATAAAGTAATAGCAATATTTTTACCAATCTTGACTGAATTATTTATTTTTCATTCATTTATTTAATTCATTTTAATAAATAAAAATAATTCTATCATTGTAAATGTAAAATTATAAAAAAATCCTTGCGCAAGGCTTTTTAGAAAATCGGGCAATCGCGATACATTTGACTCTTATGTTTTGAAACAATTGAAGCTATTGACGTTTCTAAATTATTAAACAAGCTTATAAGCAGTGCCGGATTACCCAATAGGCAGAGTAGGTAATTGCCCATGGCCCCGCGCCTTTTAGGGGCCCGTGACAATAGATGAAAAATAATATTGATTTAATTTTGAAAGACAATTACAAGCAAGGTTTGTTGTTTCCCAATGATAGAAAAAAAATTATAAACTCAGAAACACACTATGTACTTAGTGCTAACTGGAAGTTAAACTATTGTTCGCTTCGCTTCTAATCTTCAGTTTAATTCTTAACTAATGGTTAATAAGCTGCTAATGAAGCGCATGATAGAATTTTATTGGCTACTAGGGCTAACAGAGTAGAGTGGTATTTGAATAACAAAACTTCACACTGCTTTTACTGTGAAAGCATGTATTTTTGTAGCATCAAAATGTGTATTTAAAAAAAATGTAAAACGCTAAATATTAAGTACAGAGAAATGTGTAACGATAGAATTGTTTTGTATTCCGAATAGTTATATTCAGGGCCACCGTGTTTGCGTGTGTAGGTTGGGCACCGCAAAAAGGCGTCTCGTTAAGGAAGTGTCAGATTGCCATAATAATTAATATCATATTTTTTTCTTATTAAAGTTTAGAATCAAATATGCAAACATTTTTTATTACAAGCAAAGAAATTCTTGATTATAATAAAGAAATTTTGATTACAACAATAAAATGCTTAATTACAATAATTGAAACGTGATTACAATAATAAAAAAAATAATCAATATTATTTAAATTTTATTTCATAATTATTATAGTAATATGTTGATTCCTAACATATTAGAGGTTGGGAAGTACGTTATTCCTAATGCGTATTAGGGGGGGGGGCATCAAATTTCAGTTGCCTAAGGGCCTCCACAGGGTACAATCCGGCACTGCTTATAAGTAACGTGTTAACTAATTGTGGATTAAAAATATTACTTAAAATGGTTCGAAGGAAAGCAGTTTCGCAAGATGTGTGAAAAATATTAGTTTTTCTTTTAAATTCTGGCAAATCTTATTCGGAAATTGTAAAATAAAAATGTAACGCGAGTACCTTTAAATAAAATATATGGAAAAAATATTAATGCAGACCTGTAGAAAATTGAATAATCTTTAATTTTTATAAAACATAAATTGCGAAAAATAACATTTAAAGGTATTTTGAGCTTCAAGTAAAGTGCCATGGTTTCAAAATTTTCCGAATGATAGTTAGCGTGTCTAGAAGATCCACACTCACACATACAAACATACACACACACACACACACACGCACATACACACCCACAGACATCATTGTGAAAATGTTAAAATCAGATTGTAGGGTCTTTAAAACGTGGTCATTTACCAAAATCTCGATATACGATTTTTAGCACGATCCCTATACTTCCCTTACCAAGGGTAGCGGGAGGTAAAAACGTGTAAGAAAAATGCTCATATAGCGACCACAGACGGATTAAAATAACATAACTCGTGATTAACATCTTAAGCTTATAAGGAAAAGACTAAAATATACCTACGTGTATACTGGCAACTGGATTGTAAAGAAAACAATCTTGTTTTATTGATTCCTGTTCTCTTCTTGGTTCAAATTCCGCGCTCGATTTAAAAGTATTATGAACTAAATATAGGTTAGTCCTACCTTGTATCTAGTGAAAAATTTAAAGCTAAGGAACACTGTACATTTGTGACCTTTTACGTGTTCAGCAACCCTAAGTATATCGACAATAGTTTGTTGATTAGCCACTTTTAAAACAAATATTGATCAACGCTGTGAAAAATGAACCATGGAACGGTATACTGGTTCTGCCACGAGCAGAATGATTAAGCGATTTAATTAGCAAAAATATGACCAATATTTTCAGCGTGGAAAATCATTTTACTAGCGCAACAAAAATAAACAAGGAATAAAAAGTTAATTACGTTGTGAAGGATGCAAATTGTATGTTTTCACCAGTAAAATTACTAGAAAAACACAACATATTTTTATACAAAGGCTTGAATATTCCACAGGGTTAAATCTTTTAACACGATAAAGGCTCGAAGTGTATCGCCTGAGTATCAAACAAATGACACCAAACAAAATAAAATTATAGAATAATACAACCTTTTTAGTTAAATTCTGTTTGTATTTATTTAAATTACAACGTTTCGACAATATAGACTATTGCCTTCTTCAGGTAAAAACATGAACTACAAAACAACAAATACAAATAAATAAATAACAAAACATAGCAACAGGTAACTAGGTGACAATTACAACAAATTTAAAATAGGAAGCCATGCACGACTAAGATCTAGACCGTCATAATGATTGAGATTATTACTCTTCGTTTTGTAAATCTCAATGGCTTCTCTAATTAACCTGTTGTTTAGGTGTGTAGGTCTCGCCAGTATTTTTGTATCTTCAAATTTGATACGGTGGAATTCTTCCAGGGCATGCTCTGCAACTGAAGATTTTTCTGGCTGGTTCAACCTGATCGAACGCTGGTGTTCATTCAATCTTGTAGAAATGGTTCTACCAGTTTGGCCAATGTAAACTTTCCCGCAGACACATGGAATCTGGTAAATCCCTGATGACTGAAGAGGGATGACGTCTTTAACTTGTCTCAACATATGTCGAATTTTAATATATGGAGAAAACGAAATCTTCATGTTCTTCTTACGAAGAATTCTACCAATCTTGTCCGTGACATTTTGGACATAAGGAAGTGAAGCAAACAATACGTCTCGTTCATTAGCATTGATCATTGGTCTTTTCGGTTTCAGGCATTTTTCGTTTGATGATTTAGAATAACCATTCTTCATAAAAATATTTTTAATTTCTTTCATTTCTTCTTCCAGTTTTTCTGAATGACAAATGTCTGAAGCTCTTCTCATAAGGCATTTAATTGTACCGTATTTCTGAGAAGGATGATGATGTGAATTGGCATTAATATATTGATTGGTGTGTGAAATATGAGTTCTGAAAGATTTTATAATAATTTAAAATAAAATTATAGTTTTGAAATTATTCTCGAAAAAAAAAAGATGTCTGATCATGGTCATCTATAAATCGTATGAATTAAGATTTTAGATCTGCCCATCCTGTCAAATTCAGTAGTGTCGTTTACTTAGTTTTTATGAGGGTACTATTAAAAAGATATATGTTACAGTAAAAGCATTCAAAAATCAAAAATTAATCAACTGTTAAGTTTATTAGCCAATGTAAAACCAAATATTTTAAAAATAAGATACTGACACAATGTCATTGTCAGTGATATTGACAAAATTAACTTTATTCATATAGGTATGAATCAAGGTAATATATCTGAATTAATAAATATATATATGGGGTCTCGTGGCCGTGCGCCTGAGTGTCTGGTCGCGAATCTGGGGACCCGGGTTCGATCCCGACCGACGCCAAAAAATTACATCGAATTTTAATGGCACAAAATTGACCCCTGTGGGGCATTCTCCACGCCAGCTATGGGTGTCCGTGAGGTGACGCCAGGTAAGCACCCACACGGTATAAATATTCCATCATTACCGATATCTGTACAAAGCAGATTTGCACATCCAGCAATGGGTAATACGCCGTGATGAAATATTTATTATAAAGACAAGCGTGTGTTATATCCATCTTTAACGTACACGCTTATAGTCTTTGCTATAAATAAATAAATAAATGTATTTGTTAATTCGTTCATGATACAGATGACCTTGATCGGACATCTTTAATTTTTTTTCTATATATATATATATATATATATATATATATATATATATATATATATATACATATATATGTGTGGCATATGGTTGATAAACGCTCCCTTTTGATATACTCTCCAAAAAAGTAAAAGAAATGATAATAAATTTGAATTGGTTTTCGTTCCCCCGATATAACTTCTGGATTTTATGTGCACGTTGTGAGTATTGTAATGAAGCAAGAACAAGCCTACCACATGTTGTTGTGAAAATGAACCTGAAACAATGTAAACATTTCTGTTCCACGTTTTCCATGAACCATAAAATTTCAGCAGTGATGTTTTGAAAACAAATGTTTATATTATTTTTATTATGTCATATCAAGGAAGAGAAAACAGGAAGGATGGCTCATATACAAGGGTGCTAAACGATATTTCTAACAAAGAATCTGTTCTGGTATGTTAACAGTACATATTTATACAAAATGTAGATAAAGAAAGATAAAAAATGTTTTGTCATTGACTTCGTATTCACAAACCACCATTTGTAGAATGTAGTATCAATTATGATTGTGTAATTGTGCGCCTTTTTAATTATATTTAAATTTTAATCCTTTTGCAAGAACGTAAATTGACATGACATATATGACAGTTCAAAAAGACATTTCCTTTCTACTCTTTTTAATTGGCTGAGGATTATATACATGCTTATGCTTGTATAAAATATTGGACATTTACAAATCCTTGTGTTTCATGTTTATTTTAATTACAGACAGCTGTGATCACTTTCATGAGAATCTATTATTCTTTCTATCATTATTTTAATTTTTATGTAGGTATAATCTTATTTTTACGTCTCGCTAAGAGAGGTATTGTATTCATGCTAAAAATGCATATCCAAATTTTAATGATTAAGCACGTTTTAAGGTCCCTAGAATCCAATTACAGTAGAACCCCGGTTAAGGGGGCGCAGCCGTTTCGGATAACGATTTTTTCGGTTAACCCATTAACATCTAAAAATAGCCTACATATGTACTAAAATGGGTGTGTAGGGGAAATGAATTATTTTGAAACAATGTACATTACATAATATACATATGTAGTTACAGTTTTTAGATACAGTACAGTATGTACATAAGTTTTCAACTTCTTTGATAGCAGCTAATTTATCCGCAATAGAAATCACAACACGATTCCGCTTAGATGCCATCTCACAACAATACGTAAAGACACACACAAAAAAAACCTACGTTGCACTCTACTATTCATTCCCCGTCGCTATAGCCCGCCTGTGGAATGAAGGAGCCGGACAGTAAGTGGGGCTACATAATCATTGTGGAACTGATAATTATACGTGGAATTGTTTCGGTTAACCCTGGTTTCGTTTGACCCGAGTTCGGTTGACCCGAGTTCGGTCAACCGGGGTTCTACTGTATAACATTTTTACGATGAAGTCTGTGTGTATGTGTGTGTGAGTGTGTGTATGTTGGAGGTATGGTTTCTCAAATTATATAAGACCAAAGACCTGTGTAACTACGAATTCCTCAATGAAGTAGTAATGGGAAGAGCTGAATAGATTCTGGTATCAATTGGACAACCAGAAGTGGTAGTTTCTAAAAAAAAAAATGTATATATTATTTTGTTATTACAAATAAGAAAGATAATTAAATTCTCAATCTGACACATTTAATTTTTTATATTCTATAGGTTTAAAGATTTAATATAGAGTAATATAAAGTAATCTGTAGTAATAAATCTCGTTGCCCAACTCCATGGAAACCAGTTGAGATATTTAAATGTTTAACTAACATTACTGGAAGATTTTTCTGGGAGGTACGAGTACATTTAATATATCTTATTGTATTATTGATTAAATATGTATTTGAAATTATAGGTCTATTAATATTTCACATATCCTTAACAAATACCGTTAATTCCTTATAGAACGAAATAAGAGATACACTTTCAATTATTTGTGTGTTAAAGAAATGTTAAATTCGTTACTTATAGGACGCGAGCAGTCCTGTAACTTTGTTGGTCTTGGCAAGCAGATATGGGGATCCGTGTCATAATGACGGTTAGTAGTTATTTACATAGGTGTTACAATTATCATGTTATATATCATATTTTTTCATTCAAAATTCCAAAATATTCTGATATCTTGTTTATTTGTCATCAATAGTATGGAATTTACTTGTGAAGGAAAATAATCCACATGGATTTGAAAAATCATGATGTTTTGAATGAAAAATTATGATACTTGACACTTATGTACATTACTACTAGCTATCATTCTGACATTGGCTCGCATATCTGCTTGCCAAGGCCAACAAACTCACATGACTGCGGAATTATTTAGATCGTAAAAATAGTAAAATCGTATTGTACGGATGTTAAAACGTACTTATTCATTGAAAACTCACCACCGATTTTTTTGACCAAAGACAATACCTTCGTTATCTGAGGTGACGAAAGATAAAATTGCAAGAACAGTTTTGTATACAACTTTTAATTCTGTATAACTTTTCACTCAACAGTTTTGCCGTAATAGGAGAGCAGGAAATTGCATAAAACCTGACCGTCAACACCCTGTATATTATTTTATACGAGAATATGACATAGATTCTTTGAAATACCAATATAAATAAATTTATCATAAATCTGAATCCCGTGTTGTCCCCCAGGGAACATTTGGCTTGAATCAAGAAATAATCCAAAGCGAAAGTGTTAACGTTTTCTGGGATTTGCGTCCCTTTATAAATTAACATTTGCGAGTGGTTTCTAATGGCACTTTCACAATACGAATGAAGTGGTCACTCCCAGCTTTATATTTCAGACTAAAGCACCCTTTACAGCTACAGCTTCCTTTAATTCCAGCCCTTTGCACAAAGCCTGTAACACACTAAAGACGGTGAAAGATGGATTAAAATTAACACGTCATGAACGCGACAGAAAGCAAGGTTTAAATATTGAAAATTTTGAAAGCAGTAAGTCAACTAAGAAGTATACAATTTTAAGGAGACAGCCTTGGTTTCTAATTAAAATTTGATGTCAACATCTTTTGCAGAATCATCGTCATCATTTGGGATTACTATTAATTTATAATCCCTTAATGTGTAGAATAATGGACACAAAATAAACAGTGGATGCATGGTTTTTAAGTGAAATAATAATCAAGAATGTACTCGTAAATCTTATATATATATATATATATATATATATATATACAGTAAAAATTAAAAATGTTTGATCAAGATCATCTGTATCATGAACGAATTAACATATTGGCATACCTTTATCTATTTCCTTTGCAAAGGCTATAAGCGTGTACGATAAGGATGGATATGGCAAGCTTCATACTCGTATTATGTCGACTAAGGACATTCCATTTTAAAACGATGCTCGTTGTTGACAATACTTTCGCGTTAACTCAAGTATATTTATAAATTCAGATATATTACCTTGATTCATATTTTCCGCAATGAACCAATTTTATGTAGAGGAATGTATCTATTAATACGGTAATATGAAAAGTTATATTTATTCAACAATGAGAAAAGCGTAACGATAATTTAACTGAACAATGCTGATTAAGCGGTCGTAGATCGCTGTATAAACCAAGCAATTACAGCCGTATATCTTTTAAATTCATTTTAACTTGCTATACAAACTTTAATTTTGCTCCGGAATTGATAGCCACAAGAAAATGAATAGCTGTTCTGTTAGATAAGTAAATACAGTTCCATTGGAAGTTAAATAGTAAATACATGGAAGGTTCGCCTTTAACTAAAAACCAAACATTCTTCTCTAGACCACGACTAGACTTTTACTAGCATTAATCAAACAATTTCACATAATTAACTGTGAATACTTTGTCTCGTGTTTCTTTTATAGTAGCAATTAAATCTTTCCATTTGTCATGAATAAAAAGTTTTTTAATTCATGTTTTACTTAATAATTACATCACTTTGTAACACTTTGGATAATTAAAAACTATTATAAAATATATTTGTGGACAATTATCGTGGTACAGTACTTAAAATTAAAACTTCTTGTTTGACGAAAATGATTTTATGAGTAAATTATAAATGTACGTTTACTTTAACTTCAGACTTTTAAGTTAAATTTCTTGTAGACTGAGAAATGATGAACTTATTAATATGTCGACTGAATTAAAAAAGGTTAGTAGATGAACCAGGAAAACTTGTTGATTATACTTTATATATTATATATTTAATAAAAATTTAATTTATAATATATGTATGTAAAACATACAGGTGTCAAAAAAGGGTAAAAAAATGATGATATATACATTTAAATGTCTTCATTCTCAATCAAAAATAGTTTTTCCAAAATTCGGTAAATTATTCTTAGTTTTCATTTAATTATTTTTTAGTGAACCACTGCCGACCTGAAATATTTAAAAATAATGAATTTCTATAAAAAAAAGAAATTAATTCGTAATTATTTCCTACCCAAACGACAGTTGCATGATTAAATAATTCATTTTTACCTTCCCTATAAGGATCATGCTAAAAATCGCATAGCGAGATTTTGGTAAATGACCACGTTTTAAGGTGCCTACAATCCGATTTTAACATTTTCACGTTGTCTGTGGGTGTGTATGTATACCTGTGTGTAAGTGTATATGTATGTAAATGTGTGTAGTTGTGTGAGTGTGGATTTTCTGGACACTCTAGCTGAAATACTATCAATCGCAGAATTTTAAAACCCGGATAACTGGAAATCGCACTTTACTAGAAGCTTAAAATAGTTTTTCTTCCAAAAATACTTTTAAATGTATTTTTTTCGCGATTATGTTATTATCCGGAGTCTATGTTTTAAAGATATGCACAACTTCTTAGTTACACAGTTCATATTTAAATGTATGTAACTGACAGATAAATGTCACTGTCAAAAAAAAAACATTTCAAATTAATAAAGTAAGAAAATTGTAAATAGAACAATAGTTACATGGAAAGGAACTTAATATACGTAGTTTTCAGCTTTAGTAAATATACAGGTATGTATTTATATAAAAAATAATAAATATATCATCACGGCATATTACCCATTGCTGGGTGTGCTAATCTGCTTTGTATACAGATTTCGGTAATGATGATGACATATTTGTATCGTGCGGGCGTTTAACAAGTGTCACCTCTCATTGCTGGCGTGGAGTGCACCAACAGCGGTCAATTTTTTGCCTTTTCAAATTCGAAATATTTGGTGTTGGTAAAGACTAAATCCGGTTCCCTAGATTCGCGACCAGACATTCAAGCATGCCCCATAGGTATATGTATTTGAATTAATAAAAATTAAATGGCGGGAGGTATTGTGTTGGTCACATCAGATTTTTAATTTAAAATTTCGTCTCGTTACATAATAGCAAAGCCTCCTATACGTGTAGCAAGTCTTCGTTTTATCCGCATTCTGTAACTTTATACTTCTATTTTTTAATCTTATTAACTACGACTCCATTTGTCTTCCAACGGCAATGTAATGAGATTTTCTTCGCGTTTTGAATACTATTATTACCACCGTTACTATGCTACATCTTTGTTTTTCTCATATTGTATTTCTCGTTGAATATTTTAAAATTCTCGTGAAATACTTATAATACTTGTACGAGTATTTATAAAATAAAAGCAAAATAAAATCTACGTTTGTTTGAACGTACAAACAGTAATCTCTCAATGCAAGAGTCTGGCCGGTTTGCTGCTTGTGCTCTGCGCTATTTACTGCGGAACAAACGTAAAAGAAGCATTCAAACGTATTTCCACCCAAATTGACGGCGGTGAAACAAATAAAACCTAACACTTATCCTGCAAAAACATTCAATATATAAGAACATGAAATTAGACCTAAAACTTTAACAACTTCAAGTTAAGGTAATATTTTATTATTGCATCTAATTAGCATGCTACTATTTCTTTCACGGGTAGAAAAATATAATACAGCAGATTTTTGGACATTCAAAACGAGTTCAAAGAAGAAAACCATTGTGATACCTTAGTTACCAGGAGGCCTATTCTGTGCACAAGTCACTAGTGACTTGTAGTCACGATGGTGATATTTCGCAGCGCTCTGTATTGGCACAGAACGCGAATGACTATATATGACGTCATATCAAGTGACTTCGAAGTCACTACCTCTGAAGGTGGTGATATTCACGTCACTAGTGACTTGTAGTTTGAAGTTTGAAATATTGACAGAACCGTTCACTTATTTCCGGCTTGTCAGTTGAGTGGTTGAGTAGAGCGTTTGATTTTTCAGTTTTAATTATTTTTATTTTCATATTTTTTTGTATTTATATATTATAAGTAGTGTACGATTGTTTTCTTTGTTGTTTAGTTTAATTTAGTTCGCAATAACTTTGTAGTAAGTAGGTTAAGTTTGATATAGTATTTTTTCAAATATTTTTCTTTATTATATGCAGTTTTAAATACGTAGTATCGAAATTTTATATTCCCCCTTTAACCTCCTTGGTTTTGACATTGTTTTGATGTTGGTGTGTGAAAATTTGAACGATAGTAGTCTGACAAGCGCAGGGATAGCTAATTTTAAAGCAAAGAAGCGAGTATTGCCTTTTTATTTACAGTTACTGATAGGTGAGTATACAAAACATAACTAAATTGAATAAAGATGTTTTCAATTATGTTTTAACAATTTATGAAAATTAAAAAGAAAAATAGATAAAGCTACACGCTACCAAATCCAAACAAATGTTTGAATTTGAATATTCTACCACTACTTAGTTTGAAATAGTAAAACATAGTGTAACAAAAATCCCTAAGAAGTCACTTCAACAAAACACGATATGAGGGTTGCTTACAATGTTTACGTCATTAACTCAAGTCACCATCGTGATAGTGACATTGTGCAGAATACGTCTCCAGATGTGATAGTGTGCCTGCTCGGTCCTCATTTGTAGAAGGAACTAAATTAGTAACATCGTCGGCATATGCTACAAATTTATTTTCTTTTAAAACACTTTTATACTCAGAATGCACATTATTGTAAGAAACAAGCTGCTTTTTGTTTTTGAGTTATTAACCATTGCTCTGCCTTACCACGAAACCCATATAATGATAAAATATTAATTAATTGGTCATGCCTTACACAGTCAATAGCTTTTGATAATGTCACTTCCGGTGAAATCAGAGAAGCTACTATTATGCCAGATACCTTGATTTTTTAGCCGCTAAGCCTAGTTAAAAAATATACCAAGAAAATAAAAAAACTAATAAATGGAAAAGTTATTTTGAGTGTCCCGTTTTTCAGTGTTACCTGTATATACCCGTTGATATGTATTAACAACACGAATCTCGAATCAATCAGTCTTACATAATTGATCATTTCATATTAAACAGGATATTTGATGGTCTGTCGATATACAATTTTGCCATATTTGTTTCAAAGCATAAAATATACGAATTCTGCATAAATGCAGATTTTGTATGAATCACAAATTAAATACAGAAAAGCAAAATGCAATATTTATGCTATACATATTTATACAAATAATTAAATTGACCAACAAAAAATATTTTTCTACTCGTTAAAACATTTATGCACAATTTTAAAATAAAATTGATGATGCGATGTTTTATTCAGTTATAAATCAACAATCCAGTGAATCAATGATTAGCTCAATCTCTTTGTATCCCATGTACACGGTGCTACAGAACATACCCACTGATGTGATTTCAATCACTGCTGTTTTGCTCTCTACACTATTGTACAATTTAATTGGATATAAACTTCAAAGAAACTGCAAAGTACAGTTCGCTGAACAACAAAAAACTATAACAGTACAGCTTATTTGAGCTCAATTCGAAAAATTTGTTTCATATTTCTGTTATTGCGACATTAGTGAGATTTTGATAATTATCAAACGTAAAAGAAACGTTTTTAAAACCCAAAGGTAGTTGAAGTTTATGTATTTCTCTTTGCTTTACTGTTTTCATTATTGTTCTGTCGCGTCTACTTCCTATTAGTTGCAAACAGAATTCCCCGCAGGTGCAATGCGTGTGTACGGATAATGAAATACCCTGGAGATCTTGACTGGTCATTGTCCTGAAACTAAATTATGTATAATATCCTATGATCTGTCTATGATTCGTCTTAAATATTCAAAATAATATATACGAATTTTAAACGTAATTATATATTTATTTTTATTATTAGTATCTGATTAATCATCTATAATTTAAAATACTTGGTGACTTATAACAAGTGAAACAAACTTAAACAGCTTAATTCTCAAGACATTTTGAGTAAAATATGTATGTACAAATAACAGTTAACTTTTAAATTAATATCAAGTTGTACTAATAATTATAACATACAGTGGAACCTCCATTAACCGCGGTTCGATTATCCGGGAATACAATTGTCTGGGCCTAGGATCTCCGTTTTTGCCTCTCGCTAAGAGAGATATTGGATTCATGCTAAAAATCGCATATCCAGATGTTAATGATTAAGCACGTTTTAAGGTCCCTACAATCCGGTTTTAATATTTATACGATGATGTCTGTGGGTGTGTATGTGTGGATGTATGTGTGTATGTGTGTATGTGGGGAGGTTGGAAGGACGATTTCTCAAAAACTATAATACTTAATATCTGTTTAACTACGTATTTCTCAACCGGACATTATTAGGAAGAGCTGAAAAGTTTTGGTAATAATAATTGAAAAACCGGAAGTAACAGATTCTTAAAAAAATTCTTCTACATATTATTTTTTGAATTTTTTTGTTCTTGCTGTATTAAAGAAGAATAAATTCTCTATCTGATACATATAAATATTTTATTATAACTTGTATACATTTAAAAATTACAAATTGTCATTCTGACACGGGCCTCCATGTCTTCTTGTTAAGGCCAACAATGTCACATGACTGCTGCTCGCACCCTATACTTATGTAACCAAAAACGAAGGTGGCGAGAGATATTGTGCTGGCCATAACAGATTTACTAGTTTTACTGTAATGTTTCGGAAAATAAGGAATAAATATTAGGATATAGTTAATAAAATTTACGTAATTTAAATTCTAATAGGCACTGACAAGAAAATATTTCCAAAATGAAATAAAAAAGCAGTTTTGATTTGAAATGAAATTTTATATAACTGAAATTATATCATTTGACTACTGCACGATATTCGAAGTACTCTCTAACAAAACTCTCTGCTATACATAAATTCAGAGAGGTTGCTTCGTAGATAAAACTTTGCCTTTGCTTTTGCTCAAACACTCGCTCTACTTGTGCAGTGAGTTTCTTGTAGCTACAAGTAGTCAGCTATACATACATACGTACCTAGATCAAAATGTGTTCCAGGAATCGTTTCGTTAAATAGTAGAAACATGGACAGAACTCTGAGTTTGTGAAGCAGGATAATCAATATTGTGTGGAGGCTCACATTTGGAAGATGTGTTTAGCGGAATCCAACAATAATTAATTCTGCGTCTCATATATAACTCAATAATATCAACAGTTTTATTATCTTTCGTATTTTTCCAATTAAGAATATACGGCACTTACCAAATTTTATAAATGTCTCTTTACTCTCAAGTTTTTTTTTTTTTTTTTTTTGAAGCAGATCATGCTTATTATTATATTATATATATTCTTTACAATTCAAAATATATAAATTTGACACACTGCACTGGCTAGAACTGACGATCGTAGTAAATGCACGAAATTGCGCATTAAATAAGGTTCAATTCACTTGAAAAGTAGAAATGAAATACGTAAAACTCAGCTGTGCGCACTGATTATGTAAATGGAAAGCGAGTTAATGCACTCAGTGTAAAAAAAGTTCGAACTAAATATACAAATGGAAAACGGTATAAGTATCTTATTGATGTTCAATATTAATTAAAATCACTTACGATATATTACTATCAACTAAGACTTGACACTTGAAACTATGATTGCAGGAAACCTTTTAATTATTAACTACTACAAAAAAAAAAAATATTAACTTCCATTATTCAATGGCCTGAAATTCAAAAAGATGCTGACTGATGCTGTAAGACATCTGAATGTAGATGAAAGACCTTTATGTATTATATAACATGATTGACGTTTTACCGGAAAACAATGCTCCACCAGATCAGTTTGTCCGTTTATCATTCCAGTCGGATAAAACGTCCGTTTTTCTGTCTTCGCGTCACATTTTGACTGATATATTCTAGCTGATGAAGTAAAATTTACGATAATATTTTATTTGTACATCTGACTTAATACTGTGAGTGATCATGTACTTTCATATTTTTTTCTAAATATCATTGTTCATTAAGTTTGATTAAAATCAGTAGTAGAGAATCTGCTGTTATTTGTCCTAAATGAGTATTTTAACTATGTTCAATTATCTTGAGCGCACACGGAATTAATATCGACACGTGTTCCATTGGCGCCTTGCATTATGAAATGTTATCTTGAGAATAGTATTTGCTTCAATTATATACATATGGTTAATAATAACATATAAAATAGAAGAAAAGGCCCGGTTTTTCATTGTCGTAACAAAGTGGCTGATAAATGTAACTTGCTAACAAAAAAAATATCGCATCAAAAAATAAAATTTTACAATCTATAATAAAATATCTGATGTGGCCAGCACATTATCTTCCGTCTATCCTGTGTATTATGTATAAATTCCATACATAAGTTTTCTTGCAAAAGATTCAAAATTTCCAGTAAAATTATTTCATAAACTAAACAAATTGCACTTGACACTGTCATCTTCTTCTTTAGCTTTTCTCATTCGTAAGGAGTCGCTGTTATTTATTTTCTTCTTCCACTCATTTCTGTTTTGCATGTCATTTCATTGTTGTATGTGAATATACGGTTAGTACAGGAGTACTTATAATTATTTATATTACTTTTAGGTAACTTAAATAATTTATAAGACCTTGTTACTTTTGGTGGAATATGAATATTAAACAGTGAAATAATAATAGCAGAATAAAGCAAATTATTGAAAACTTATAGCAAAATAAGTTCGCCTACTCTCTAAACTGATCATATTGGATGTTTCTAGTTTCCATATGTAAGTTAATATTTTTTCTGGACATTGGATACCATACTATGGATGCGTATTCAAGTTTGAAGCGTACTAAAGAATTATATATACAAATAACAGTGTTTGGTTTTTTAAAAACTATACAGTGTCGAAATATGAAACCCATTGTACGGTATGAGTCTTCCCTGATGACGTTAATATGAGATGTCATCAAAAGTTTAAGATCAAAGAGTACACCCAAAATTCGTATGAACTTTACATTCAGAGGAACATTGTTAATATTATAATTAAAACTGATTAAATTGCGATTTCTAGTGAAACTCATAACATAACATTTAGATGAATTAAGATGTAAATAATTATGTTGACAATAAATATAATAATAGTTAGATCAGTTTGTAATACAATACTGTCATTTATGTTTGTAATGGCTTTAAAAAAATTCAAATCATTCACGTATAATAAAAATTGTGAATCAAATGTCAATAAATAATATTTTATTTACTTTGTTTCAAGAAAAACTGTTAGAAGTTGCAATTGGGGGTACTTCCGGTGGACCAATTATAACCAAAATCTAATCACGTTTGCATATGGATCTAGACTTGAGGAATACGTAACAAATATTATTTTTGGAATTGTGGTATTGGAGTTATGCGATCCGAAACGATCGTCACATACACACAAACATAAAGAAAATGTAAATTCGTATTCATATAATTCATATTGGTAAGGAACTCTAAAACGTGTGTATTCTTATAAACTCACTATCGAAGTTTTTCACCAAAGACAAGAACTCCTTACCTAAAGGTGACGGAAGGTTGAATTACTTATATTAATGTTAATGATTTGTTTGTGAAAACGTTTTATATTGCAAACTACATAAAGTTCGATTATAAATTACAAAAAAATTAGCATTTGACCAAATACGAATTGCGGAATTGAACCTTAATAAAGTTACGAGATTGAAAGTACGATGAAAACAAGTAAAGCACAATACTGAATGGAAAACTCCAATGAAAATAATTTAAAACGTTGTATTTTTGCAAAGCTTCTAGCAATACAATAGCAGCGAACCCAGCTAACATGTTCGAGTTGTTATTGTCATGAGCAGGAAAGGACGGTAACCACAAATCATGTAAGTTTTGTGCCAGTGCTGCAAACAAGCTCAGCCAACATATTATTCTAGTGCCACTAAAATTTACTAGTTTAGACGTTGCGGAGGAATTATTACAGTACTTAACACACAATGTATTATTTTACCTGCTTATTCAAGATCGCAACTGTTTTACGGAAGTTAAACGTGCTTAAGAAAACAGATTTATACCAGCAATATTTTCAGCGTGTACGAGAAGTTGTTTAGTGGTTAACAGCACGATTTCTTCACATTACTTACTGAAGTTAATAGGAGTTCAGTGAATATTGCTTGACCTATATAATAACAGCAACAAAGGCTCTAACTACTAAATAATGAATACCACAAATCCTATATTTGGAACACGAGACAGAAATTATATCTTTTTCTTAACTAGTTTATTTACATATCTTCAATTTAAATTCCTCCAAATTTATAAAACAGAAAATAAATTAAATAAATAGAGTGAAATATTTGTAATAACATAAATTGTATTAGGAGTAAAAGTGATATAAAAAAGATACTTTTACTCCGAATGACACATTATATTTTTTCTTTAAATGTAGATATTTAAAGATAAATATCTACTATTGACGTTACATTTTACGTAAATTACGTTTGCGATTTCAATTGTCCTGTTGCTATAGATACTTAATGTTTTGACGTTTAAATAAAAACTGTGCAATTTTATATCTTCCCCGTGTACAATTATGTCGTAATTTGAAGTATTATAATGTACGCCCCCTGAAGTTATCATTTTAATTCTAATTATTGTTATGTTCATTACCTGTGATTGTAACCTGTAAGTCTGCTATTCTTTAATATGCTATTTCCTCAAAAGTAAGTTCTGTTTATATTTCAATTCATAGGTTATTTATTTAAATTTCACAGCTATTGATGGTATTTAGTAACTTTATTCTTAGGTTACAGTGTTTTATAGTGACAATTAGGGCGGTGTTACAGGTTTCTTTTATACAAGTTACTCCTTATTCGTTGATTCTGTATAGTTTCTATTGATATTTATTTTATTTCTACCCCACCGGCGTAAAAATTAGCTACTTCTACACCAGCGGTGTAAAAATTAAACAAAAGATGCTACTTTTATGACGTTTGAAGAAAAATAATATTTTTTAAAGAAAAAATTGTTTCTTCACAGTCATTAGTAATATGTCGATTCCTAACCTTTTAGAGGTTGAGAAATACGTCATTCCTAACTGCAATGACAATCTTTGGGTCGGAAATAATAGATTTCACTTCCACCCCACGACCTATAATAAAGTAAGATATACAAATTTTAATAGAACTGTCAAAAAACATTAATAAAATTAAAGGTTATAACTCAATGATTTATTCTGAAAATTATTGATTTAAAAAGAGGATTATTGTGAATAAAATAGTATACATACCTCGGTGGGAGTTTCATTATAGCCTCGCGGTGTATCTCACCTCGAGGCTTCGACTTTTGGTAATATACATAAGCCCTCGGCTGTAAATCCCACCTCGGATGTAATATACTATTATAGCTTCTACAAAAGTACTCGTTCCAAATGTTACTAAAAACTAATCTTATTCCCATAATGTAAATGTACGGCATGTAAAATTTAATAAGTTATATGGCCGATATTATAAAAGTCCATATAAATATAGTTCAATAGTACAATTAATGAAATGAACAAATTCGAATCAATTTCTATGTCTCGTTGCGAATCTGAGGACCCGGCTTCGCTCCCGACCAACATCAATTTTTTCGTATTTTATATGGCATAAAAGGGACCCCTGTGGTGCACTCTCTACACCAGCAATGAGTGCCCATGAGGTGACGACTGGTAAACGCCCGCACGGTACAAATATATCATCATCATCAATACCGATATCTGTATATATCTTTATGCTAGTGACATATAAATCATTGATATTAAAAATTCGCCTTGCATTATTTGTTCATTGAATTAAATTTTTGTGAAATTAATTTTAACAGGACGTCTACATTATAAAATCTACTCTTATAATATATGAGCAACTATACCGCCAACATCTAAAGATACATATTTTTCTAAATCTGTTATTAAAATCATATTTAAATAAATATCAATTTTGGTAATAACATTCTATAAGTTCTCCCAATTCAACTGAACAGCTTTTAGTACGACCTCTGACAAAGTTCACTTATTGAGTAACCTTGTAGCGCTCCAGGTGGTCTGGTTCTCTGGCATGTTTGACAAGCTGGGTAATCCAGATTTGACCTACATAAAGAACTAGATCATATGAAAAAATAAAATGGAATGCTACAAGACACAAAATCTAGATTATAAATTAAATGTGAAAATGAATAGGATACAAAAGATTTTATTTCATTTTGAGATAAGGACTTTTTTGCTAATTATAATTAAAATATGAGTATGTGTAATTCGTACTTCACACTCTACACATACTAAACAAGAAAACTCATATGTATAGTAGGTACTACAAGAAGATTAATCATTCCTTTTTATGTTTCTAAAGGATAACCAACAAAAAATAAAAGAGTACTACAAAAAACAATACAAAAAAATTAATTGAAATTTATATTTAATGTTATGATTAATTATATGTGAAAATAAAACCTTTTAGTTACCATGTAAGCTGCTACTAATCAACAAATATTGAGACAGTTTCGTTCCAGTGAGCACTGCTCTGATGTCTGCCTGTTTGGTTAACATGGAACACTAATTAGGTCACTACGATGTTAACTAATTAATCACTTCATTAGGTTTAAAAAATATGCAACTAGTTGGTACAATAGTTTTCAAGTTACAGTAATTTATCACTGATTAACCTATTAACAAAAGAATTAGACTTGCTAGTAACTAATAATTTTGGTCTTTGAAGCAATTTTGAAATAAATTATCACCAACAAATTATTCCGTATTACTTAATAATACTTGTAAAATTAATTCTGACGTTTGGAAGCAACTTGTTGCTTATATCAGTGACAATTTTATTGCATATCTATTGGTCCAAAATCGGCTTTTTTTTATTACTACTAACTGTGCGCGTTATATGAAAATAGGCCACCCCTATGATTTTTTAAAAATTACACATTGCATATAAATTTTGAATATAAATAAATGAAAACAAAATATTTTATATTTTTATAATAATAATAATGCAATTAATTTTTTTTTGTGAAAAATGGTATATGTTGTCTCTCTGTCTCTGTCTGTGTGTGTGTGTGTGTGTGTGTGTGTGTGTGTGTGTATATATATGTGTGTTTAAGTGTAACGATAATGGAGGTACGATTTCTCATATTCTGTAAGATTAAAGACCTGCGGAACTACGCAATATTATTTCTTGAAAATTTATGTTATTACAAATATTAAAAAACAAAATTCTCTATCCGACACATTTAATTTTTTTATTATACTTCTATAGATTTAAAGATATAGATATATTATCTATAAAATAATCTGTTGTAGTAAATCTCACAGCCTGCTCACAGCCCAAACATCTCCATGGTAACTACTTGAGAAATTAAAATGTCTGTAATTTACAGATAAATGTCACTAATGTCAGTGTCAAACATTCAGAGATACTACTGAAGGCTTTTTCTGGGAACGATATTTAATATTTGTTATTGTATTATTAATTATATATTTAAAATTATAGGTATATTACATGAACCCTTCAGAAATAACGCCAATCTCGTTAATGAATCGGAAAAACCTCGAACATTTAAAAGAAATGAAGAAAACTTCCTCATAGAATGAATTTAAAATTATAGAATATACGTAAATATAAAGATTAGGTGTAATTAGAATTTTTGTTGTGTACAAGCAATGTTAAATACAATACTTATATATATACCACAATGGAAAGGGCGCGATAGGTATTGTGATGGTCACAACAAATTTTTTATTATAAATTTAGTTCTTTAAGAAATGCTTTAGAAATAGGAGAGCGTTTTTTCCAAAATTTCCTGGTCACTTATCTGGTGACGTTTCGGACGTTGCTTAGGCGACGCAAAACAACACGTTTCAATGCATTACTACAAAAAAAAAAAAAGTATCAACAAATAACAAAGTTTGGGGTGTTATAATACCCACCATTTTTGTATAAGAGCTACTTTAAAACTACTACACCAATTAAGGGTTAATATAAAAACTTGAGGTATTTTTTTAGATAATAATCGTTGCGTACTCAAGTAAGTGATTAAGTGGACGAATTAACCGTGTTTTTGAAAATAAAAGAATGCGAATTAATAAAACAAAAGACATGTTGAAAGCAGTCCCTTCAAAAAAGATACGAAATAAAAGAGAACCCGTGCTGTAGAATAAATAAGTTTTAATTTGATTTTAAAAACAGACAAAAACAAAAGTGACATGTTACCGTATAACGAAATTTCGTAATCAGCGTGGAATTTCCTCTCAAGCTGAGAGAACTTCCCGTGTTCTTTCAAACATAAAAACAAATCAAATTTCTCATTCTCTGATAATTCCTCATACTACGTCCTTTTTCAGCGTAAAATTTGACATGATCCAAAATATTACAGAGCCGTTTTGTTCATTTTCGTTAGGGTCGGATTATCAAATTAGATTTAGTGTCTACCCATAGACCGAGGCATAAATTCCTCGCGTAAAACATTGATAAGGTGCACGCGATAATTTAACGAAGGCTGTCCAATAAATTTGCACCCTTGCGAAAGCTCGCGCGTACGCCACTGGTTGGGCGGGCGGTATTCAAGCACGCACCGCACGGCGGTCTCGCTTTCTATTATATTCCTGCCAATGTCACGCATACGAACGTGAAAGAGAGCATTTTCCGAGAGAATTTTTCCATTCTGCGAAATTGGAGGAATTATATTAAATTTGTAACCGCAATTTTTTAATTTTAACCTGAAAAATCGTACAGTGTTATTAGTTTTAAATGCAAATGTGGTATGAAAGTTTGAAATAGGGATTTAAGAAAATTGCGAAAGCTTCATGGTGTTGAAACTCGGATTTAAATCTGGACGCGGTTATTGATTTAACTTTTCATTATAATTTAAATTACGGCCAGTGGGGCATGCTTTGGTTACATAACTATAAAGCGTGAGCAGTAATGTGAAATTGTTGGCCTTGAAAAGTAGATATGGGGGCCCGTGTCAGAATGACAATTTGTAATTATGTACATAGATGTCAAATGAAATAATTTTTCATTAAAAATTTCAAGATTTTCTAAATTCAAGTAGTAAATTTGTCACCAAAAATGTGGAATTTACTTGTCGACATGGAATTGGAAAATCATGAAATTTAGAATGAAAATTTATGATATTTGACACCTATGTACATAATTACTATATATCAATCTGTCATGGTCCCCCATATCTGCTGGTCAAGGCCAATAACGTCACATGACTGCTCAATAGGGCATTGTATTTAACATTTCTTGTATACCTGCATTCTACACCCAAAATTCTACTTACATCTATTCTTTATGTTTAAATTTTTAAATTTTAAATCTATTCTATGAAGAATTTTTGTCCTATTCTTCTACTCTATAGAAGGTACAATATTTTTTTTAAATGTGTCGGATAGAGAATTTTGCTTTTTAATATTTGTAAAAAGTACACATGTATCAATTTATTGATCCGACCTTTTTAATTTTAAATATCGAACCTTTATCAATCAGGGAGTTTTTCAAATCAATGTCACAGGAAATAAAATGTTATTTTTTATTTTGCTGTAGTTACCTATTTATTTTAGAGGAAAGTTGTAAATAAAAATACCTGTTCGGAATTAAAAACTACACAATATGAATTAAAAATCAATTTTTTTTTTAATTCACGGAAAAATACAAATTGCTATGGAGCTAGTGATGTTTTGCTTGTTTATTAGATATATCAAACAAATAGTAAATAACAGCACAATAGTTCCCGATACACTAAAGTATGCAGTAAATTAAAAAAAAAATTGTAAAAAAAATTATGTTTTATGTTAATATCATATTATGTAGTTTTTATTTGTAAAAATTTATATTAACATTTTTTTCTTAAATTAAAAGATAAATAACAACAGCAAAATAAGCTACCCAATATGCAAAAGTCGCTAAAATATAAGAAAATGCAGGATGAGGAAAACTTAGGAATATAAAATGTATTATAAAGTTTGTTCACACCATAAGAGGATGAGAAAATCGAGAAGTTCATACGAGCAAAAAGGATATAATAAGTAAAGAAGGGCCCAGACGAAAGACGCATTTTAACGGTGTGTTGCCCCTTGTGGCAAATAATTTTGGAGCTCCTGAGACATTTTCAACATCTAAATCAGTGTTAAATAATAAATTCGTTCGGAAGGAGGTACACGAGGTGTTTGGGTGTGGTTTAAACTGTTCTTGTATATAAAATATAAAATTATAATACCTATTATTACGTTTTTTTTTTTGCATTTATACTGCTATTAATTATTTTAATAGTTTATAAAATAATTGTATATTAAAACATTTTTAAGAGAAATGAAATTTAAATATTCTTATTACTTCATTACATATTTTGGTGTCTATACCGTCGATAATCATGAGACGAACGTCAGGACAATAGAATCGATATAATCAGAGCCTTATTCAGCCTAGGCAAAAAATAGAAAATTAAAACAATATAAATATATTTTATTTAATAAATTCTCGGGTCGACCAGTAATCATTCTTCAGAAGGTCAGAATTATAAACATTGAAACAAATAACAAAAAATATAAAAGTGCAACATAACGCACATGGATTTCATCAATGACGCGTAACGTTTGATTACGTTAGTGTCAGAATAATGATTGTCAAAATAAATATTTTACGTATTAAATATTAATTGTTTAAATACAGTAATAATATGGTTCTGTTCGTCTCTTGTTTCTAATTCCATGGCTAATACTATTAAATTGTAATTCCTTGAATTTTCTAATTTTATTTCTGCAGTTATGAAATAGCCAAAATAAATATTTTTATTGATTCGGATGTAGACATTTTTGCGTTACAACATCCATCGCCTATGTTTCACTTTCCGTGATACACCCTATATATGTAGTGATACTAATAAGACGTTTTTAAATTAATTTGACGTTCAATGTAACACCAACTGTCTATGATATTTTCTATTTTGTTCTAACTTTACTACTCGATATCTTCTCCTTATTCTTAGAAATCGTTCGTATTCATTTCTTTAGGGAAATTTGATATGTGATATTTTTGACCAACCTTAAAAAAATAAATTGTACTACCCTATTACAGGACTCGATTGAGCTATTAACAAACCCTGTTGGGTGCTATAATGGCTTTGTTAAAGACGCAAAGTAGAAAAATACTTTTGTAACTATACTCATAAATATTTACTAATATTCAATGAAAATTAAATTTGACTAATTCACTAACAAATTTAAATTTTCATAACTAATATAAAAGCATATAATATAACGTGAAAACTTTCATAATAATTGTCTGAACAGTTTTTTGCTCCATAACAAATTATCGTGCATTGCCATGTATGCTATTTGTTTGTTTTTATATGTAATTAAATGTAATACGCATATAAAATTTCCAGTACAATAAATATTTCAAAGAACGTATTTATATATATCTGCAATAATATATTCAAACATTGTTAATTAGGTCAAACCAATGTATGCTCAATATGGAAAATAAATATGAGAACGTATTTACTAGCAATTTTGAAATGCCACTCAGTTTATTTCAACCAATTCTATTTAAATTTATTTCCAATTTTCTCATTTACATTTTCAGTTGGACAAATTTTGCAATTATGCATATAACTTACAAAGTAATTCAATTTTCTGACAACAAAATAGAATTGTATTCATATGAAAAATATATAATATCGCATGCTATAGAGAAAATTATTAGGCAGAACACCTTATATTTCTTTACCTCTAACTCAATAAAAGTTATAATATAGTATTTATATGTATCAGATAGAGAATTTACTATTCTTTAGTACTAGCAAGAACAAAAATTCCGGTTGTCCAATTATTACCAAACCTTTTCAGCTCTTCCCTGTAATGTCCGATTGAGAAATACGTAATAACAAATCAACAAATATATAAATAAATAAATAATAACATTAACATTAGTAACAGGTAAGCAAGGTGACAATTACAACATATTTAATATAGGAAGCCATGGACGACTAAGATCTAGACCATCACAATGATTGGGATTATTACTCTTGGTTTTGAAAATCTCAATGGCTTCTCTAATTAACCTGTTGTTTAGGTGTGTTGGCCTCGCCAGTATTTTTGTATCTTCGAATTTTATACGGTGGAATTCTTTCAGGGCATGCTCTGCAACTGAAGATTTGTCTGGCTGGTTCAATCTGATCGAACGCTGGTGTTCATTCAATATTGTATAAATGGTTCTACCAGTCTGGGTAATGTAAACTTTCCCGCAGACACATGGAATCTGGTAAATCCCTGATGACTGAAGAGGGATGACCTCTTTAACTTGTCTCAGCATATGTCGAATTACGAAGAATTCTACTAATCTTGTTCGTGACATTTTTGATATAAGGAAGTGAAGCAAACATTTCGTCTCTTTCATTAGCATTGTTAGTAGAACCATTTCTATAAGATTGAATGAACACCAGCATTCGATCAGATTGTACCAGCCAGTTCAGTTTGCAGTGCACGCCCTGGAAGAATTCCACCGTATAAAATTCAAAAATACAAAAATACTGACGAGACCAACACACCTAAACAACAGGTTAATTAGAGAAGCCATTGAGATTTTCAAAACCAAGAGTAATAATCTCAATCATTGTCACGGTTTAGATGTTAGTCATGCATGGCTTCCTATATTAAATATGTTGTAATTGTCACCTTGGTTACCTGTTGCTAATGTTTTTGTTATTATTTATTTATACATTTGATGATTTTTGTTCATTCCTGAAGAAGGCAGTAGTTAATACTGCCGAAACGTCCGTATTTAAATAAATAAACAGAAATAAAACTAAAAAAGGTTATATCAGTGAAGAAAATATTTTAACTTTGTACGTGTACCCTAAAGTGATGGTGTGGTCTGTGAATGCTTTATCCTATATTTGAAGCTGCAATCCTTGATTCTTTTGTGTTTGTGTTCACGTACAAAACTTAGTGTTTTTCGTCGATTGCCCCGTATATTAAGTGGTTAGCTATTTATCAGCGATTCAGGCATGACTCAACAGTTGTTCGTGCTCCGCAAAAACTTTCAATCACAAAAGCAACGCGATGTTCGCGTTGGGAACACACGAGTAATTAAATAATCGATAACTTCACTTCCATCACATTTTTATTTGGAAACTCTTGAGAGTCTGTCATTAAACAAGCAATCATTTTGCATATTTATGAATTACAGGGAACGTGTTCAGGTTTTATTTTTCAACACTCATCAAAACGAACGTGTGAAAGCAGTTATAAATGTAAATAAAACAAAGAACAACGAACAAACAACACAAATTATACAAATTTATGTATGAAATATGAGGACCTACATATGAAAACAACGAAATTAAGAAACAAATATTTTGAGTGCTTTTTCTTTAGCATCAATTAAAGGCACGACAACTGGAGAACTCGTTTCGTCCGAGTCCGATTAATGCCTACATGGAACTTTTAAAAATACGCACAAAAAGGCAAATATAGTTTAATATTTAAAGATGTCTGTGTCGATCTACCTAGCATTAAATCGGTAATGGATGAAAACGAAGTTCGTGCGGTGATTAAGATTTTTCATTTGAAAAGAGAGACGGCAACGGAGATCAAAACCAGGTTTGATGCTGTCCTTAGGAATGCTCCCCCTTCATTTTCCACTGTGAGTTTATGATATGGTTCTTTCGCCAAATTAATGTACGTGAGATTAAGGAAGCCATAGGGATCTCGTATGAAAGTATGGTTCATATTTTACACAGTGAGTTGGGCATGAGAAAAATGTGCACCAGATGGCGCCGCAATTGCTCATTTCGAAGCAAAAGCGCATTCCAGCCCGAACTTCTGCCAAAAATTTGGAGTTGTTTAGGAAAAATTCAGTCAATTTCAAAAGACGTTTCATAACATGTGTACACTATTACACTCCAGAAACGAAAATTTAGTCGAATTGTACATGGTGAGTCGGCCCCGAAGAAAGTCAGTTCAATCGGCAGGAAAGGCGATGGCGTCAGTTTTTTGGGATGCCAATGACATTCCGCTAATTGATTATCTTGATAAAAAAAAAACTGTAACTGGACAATACTACGCTACACATTTAGACAAGCTGAAAGCAGCAATTCAAGAAAAACTCCGGGAATGGCAAAGAAAAAGATCTTGTCTCACCACGACAATACGTCAACTCATTCAAATCGTATTGCTCAACAAAAATTGACCGAACTGATAGGTTTGAAATTATCCCCCATCCACCGTACTCGCCCAATTTGATTCCCTCGGACTTCCATCTTTTCCCGAAACTCAAAACGTTCCTCGCTGGAAAGAAATTTCGATCCAACGAAGAAGCCATCCAAGCAGTAAATGCTTATTTTGGTGACATCAAAGAAAATCATTTTCGGGAGGGAATTGAATAGTTAGAAAAACGTGGGACCAAATGTGTTGACCTCAGAGGGGACTATGTAGAAAAATAAAATGTAGTCCGTGTTAAATATATATTTTGTCATGTCATTTCGGAAACTTTTTAATCGACCCTGGTAAACAGTAACTATTATAAACCGTTTCCAACTAAAATGCAAAATAGATGCATAATCATTTTAATAAAATGTTTTAAATTCGTTTCAAATAAACAAAATTACCATGGTAAATTTAGGTACAAATTTGTTCAAATATCATGAACCGCGTTGCAAATTAATTAATTAATTTAATAAAATATATGGAACAAATAGGTATACATTATAATATTATAACTGAATCAATAAATATTCAAATTATTAGCTATAGCTCGACGCAATTTCATCGATTCAACAAAAAAAAAACTGTTCATTAAACAATGGATACAAAACCAAATTTTAACAAAACAATGAAAGGGTTCGTTGTTAAACTTTCATACATTCAATATAAGTAGTTTAGTTTCCATTATTACATATTTCAATTTTTATTTTACAAAATGTAATGTAATAAAATAGAATATTGAAACAGACTAAGTGGTATAAAATAAAAGATGCACGAGTGTTATTAAAAATCCATTAATAATGCTCGTACATATATTTTTTTTTTAACTAATAGAAGTACTCTAGTGTAATATGAACATAAATTCGATACAATTCGAAGTTTAAAAACATATGTATACGAAATGTGTAACATGTCAAAAATATAAGTATGTAGGTGGGATGAAGTTTATAAGGTCGTGCCTTATAAAGTAAAAATCTTGTTCACCCTATTCGAATATTTCATTGTTTGTCTCCCTTTATTTCATTTTGACATCGAATAACAGCAGAGATTAATTATTCGTTTCGATTCAATATAATTAGGATTCTCGCTTAAATACGCGTTTACATTTATTGTAAAGCAAATTTCATTTTAAAGATTCCAGTTCACATTGCCCTAAGTTATGATAAAGGACAGAGGCAAATTGAAAATTAATTATCAAAAAAACATTTTAATTAGAGTCTTGCTTATTTTATAAGCACAGCTGGAATCTAAAGAAGGTGAACAGTTGAAATTTTAAATCAGGTAATTAACTCACCAAGGTAGCGCCAGGGTTGCAGTTTTTATATATAAAGTTCTGAGCTCATTTATTTTATTATTTATACACAAATCGTACAACATAAAAGATAAAATAGAATATCTAGACTAAGGTAACGGAACATAAATATCATGCGTCAAATATTTATGTTACAACAGGGAGGACTGTTGGACAATCCAAAAATGGTAGAATATGTATAAGATGTAGTCGACCAAAAACAACTCTACAATTGACGGAACAAGAAAATGCATAAAGATGATTAAAAGTGATGCAGGGATAAATGATATCACAATAAATGTTCGAAATGGCCACCGTCATTGTCAATGAAGGCGGCGATGAAATGAATCTTCTACTTCTGTAGACAATGTTATTATCTAAATTTATCATTTTAACAATAATCTACGGGCAAATATGACAACAGACAGGTGCTAATTTTTTTAGTTCCAACAGTAAATAATACAATATTTATGCTAGTATTATTTATTAAACTGAAGGTAAAGGCAACTGATTCAATTAATTACTATATTAAATTTTATTTTTTTAGTAAAATTATTTGCAAGGGATATTTATTTATTAAAGTACCACCTACAATTATATTAAAAACAAGAATAAATAAACTTCTGGATGCTATGATTATTACTCCAATTCAACAAATTTTGATATGGTGTATAAATAGAGTGTATAGAACTTGCTTATAATAAAATTTCTTATGTTTAATAATAATTTATTTGCAAATAAACCATTGTCTGCATGTGACAAATGTTTTCGTCTTTAATAATTCGCAAAGAATTTTTATTAAAGTAATGAAATTTAAGAAGGCAATTAATTGCGTATATTGTCAATTATCTTCCACTTCCTTTTCACAAAGTAAAATGACAATTGACATTCGTTCTAATATACTATTATTTTTTTAATTTTAAATAAGGCCAGAATAATTTATATCTTAGATAGGCACATGTATTATATTCAAATAAATACATACATACATAAAATCACGCGTGCCCCACTTAGTGGGTTCGCACAAACCCGATAACAATAAGAACAACATCAACATCATACAACAAATCCTTACTCTTAAACATATTAAAGTGACCGATTTTCGATAGCGAAATACCGCATCACAATAATAGTTAGGAAACAATCTTCCTACGCCACACATTCCTATCTAAGTAGACTTCTTTCGCCTCGGCCACACTCATAATCCTTACTCTTAAACATATTAAAGTGACTGATTTTCGGTAGCGAAATACCGCATAAATAAGAGTGAATACATCGATTTTACGATTACGATATATATTTTTTACCTCTCGCTAAGAGAGGTATTGCATTCATGCTAAAAATCGCATATCCAGATTTTATTGAATAAGCACGTTTTAAGGTCTCTACAATCCGATTTTAACATTTTTACGATGTCTGTGTGTGTGTGTGTGTGGATGTGTGTGTGTGTGTGTATGTGTGTGTGTGGGATGTTGGAAGGACGGTTACTCAAAAACTATAAGACTTAAAATTTGTTTAACAACGTATTTCCCAATCGGACATTCATGGGAAGATCTGAAAAGGTTTTGGTAATAATTGGACAACCGGAAGTAGAAGATTCTTGAAAAAAAATCTTCTAAATATTATTTTTTGAAAATTTTTCGTGGTAATATTAAAGAAAATAAAATTCTCTATCTGATACATTTAAATATTTTATTATATATTCCATAGATTTAGAGATAAAAGAAGTATAATATATAAAATAATCTGTTGTAATAAATTTGACAGCCGAAAGAATGCCATGAAAAATAGTTGATAATTTAAATTATTTGTAACTGACAGATAAATGTCAGTGTCAGAAATAATGAGTAATGAAAGAAAAATGTACTTGGAGAATCCCTTATTTCTTGATCTGTGACTATTATGGAGATGACAAGTCTAGGTTGAAGGACTTAAATTTGTTTCAAACATTATGGGACAATGTACACCAGTACTGTAGACTAGAGTAACTTTGAATTGCGAAAAAGCTATCAAATTCTTCTCAAGTAAGTTGTAAATATTGACAAAATCGGAGTGCAATCTATCCGTCACTTTATTAAAGGGAATTAAGATTATTTAGATGTAACAAGTATGAAAAAATAAAATGTAAAAGAAGATATATAAGAATAGATGCACAATCCAGATATATACATTTTAGACCGCCCAAAATTAATGTTTTTACTAGAAGAATATGAAGAGAAAGCAAACAAAGTTGTTCGAATTGAAAATTGCTGTTACCAGCCTAATATTTATATATGGTAAACTCTACTTTGTAATTTATTGTAACATAATTTATGGTAAAATATCTTCATGTTGAGACATGCTATTATTGAATAATAAAGAAGTTTATACGTCATAGATTTATATGAATATATTATTTGTATTTATAAAAATAATCTTTGCTTTATGCATACAGCCAGGTAAAATATACGGCGAGAGGTTATGTGCTGGCCACATCAGATTTTTTATTTATTTTCTGAAGCTAACTGCTTTGTCAACTGTCTCATTCCCTTATATATATTTTTATCATTTTCTTATAGCTGTCTTTTCTTCGGTAATTTTTTTGCAGTTCCTTTTCAGTGTGTTGTCAGTTTTCTTCTTGCTCGTAACTCTGCGAGCGTAATCTAATTTCTTTCTCCTGCACACATGTTCATAACATGTGCCTTGCGCCCTTCTTTATCATGTTAGAACTGCCTCTAGTTTCTGGTAAATGCTGCTATTGAGTACAGGAGTAAACTCCAGAGAAAAACAGGAAAGTTTGGTTTTATTAGGCAGAAATTGAGAGCTCCATATGGAAGCATTTATTCTACTAGAGAAAATTTTATAGCCATGATATTACACTATGTCCAAGTCGTAAGAATCATAAGATAAAATATCGTATTGTAAGTACTGTAAGACTGATTGTAATCTTATATCAATTTAAAGTTTATTGCTATTATAAACGTGTTCTCATCGGATCTAAATTATGTTTCTTATTTGCCTAATATTTACTAACGGATGCAAAACACATTCACCAATTAGGCAGCAATTTTTATAAGGTTGGTTCTTCGGCTTCTGCATGACAAATTGAACAGTCCAAATATGTTCGTTTCCAAATGTTGTCCAACATGTGTATGGAATGATATGTTACTACCAATGAGACATGTACAAGTCCAACCCCAAATGTATTCGTACCTTCTGAAATAAATATATTAACAGCAATAAAAAATATTTTTAGGTTACAATAAAAATTTTGAAAGATGTCCGATCAAGGTCATCTACGAATTGTATGAATTCAGATTTTTGCTCCGCCTATTATGACAAATTCAGTATTGTTGTTTGCTTAGTTTTTATGAGGGTGCATACGATACTACTGTTATTTTATTATTATAAAAATATATGTTACAATAAAAGCATTCAAAATTCAAAAATAAGTCAACTCGTAAGATGTAAAACCATATATGTGAAAAATAAGATAATGATGCGATGTCCGTGTCAGTGAATAAATAAACTTACCTTACAGCGAAAGTATTATCAACAACGAGCATCGTTTTAAAGTGGAATGTCCTAACTTAGTCGAAACAATATGAATTTTTGAAAGACAAACGTGTTATATCCATCCTTATCGCACACGCTTATAGCCTTATAGGATAGAGATAAATGTATGTCAGTTTGTTAATTCGTTCAAGATACAGATGACCTTGATCGGACATCTTTAAAAAAAATTACTGTACAATAGTTAAGACTGGGCAATATTTTATGTATAATAAATACAATGTTATTAACTTTTCTCATTTAAATAATAATCTACGGGCAAATATATGACAAAGTCCCAAAATTTTTCATTCCAACAATACATAATATAATATTTATGGTGGAATATTGAATGAAATTTAATTTTAAAATAATGAATTTAGTGTATTTGGTTTACAATGTTGGCAACAATTTCTGTTCGGCGGAAGTCGGCAGGACAGAGTACTCGAGACAGCTTAAAAAAGCGCTTATATTGTCAAATGACGCAAAACCTATTTGCATGCAGTTCCGATAATTTCCTTCAACCTTATCAATTAAAAATATTACCAGTTAATGTTTGCAATTACTTTTGCTAATTCATAATTATCTATTATTACATCTCTGTACATGTACCATACTGTTATTTCCACGTATTATATTAGGTAATTATTTTGAAAGAAAATGTAATGTTGCGAGTAATCGTAGTAAATTATAATGTACACGTATATAATGAGTTTATTCAAAAATAAGAAACATTCATGAGTTCCTTGGTAGTTCATGTAAATGAACTAAAGTCACATATAGTTTAATGAGCGCAACTTCCATCACCATGCATGTACAGTGTACACGAATATAACGATTAACGACAGTGTTGAAAATTGTAGCGAACTGGATCGAATTACTTGATATAAACTTACACCATTTTGAATACACCACAAGTTAATTTAGTTTCATCGTCCTGATTACCTGCAACGTAATTTGTAATTTAATTTCGCATTCATTAAATCATTAACACTACTGCAATATCGTGAAATTGTTAATTAAAGATATTAAATCATAGCTTACACCTGCGATCGATGAAGGCTTTGTTCGTTATTATAAGTCTATATCAGAAATTCAGTCGATGATTCCTGTAATGACTATAAAGTACAATATGCCTGCTGTATATATATTTTTCCTGCTTAAATTTTCTTCTTCTTTATTTAAAAATATTTTTTAAAACACAATCTTTTGCTAATTTTGTTCATAAGTTCAAACACGTTTCTTTACAATTTTTTGTTCATTCACATTAGTGATGTTTTACCATTTCGACTTCCTCTATTCTAAATCTCTTCTCATCATTAATGGGTTACACTAAGAAAAATCTGTTGTGGCCAGCACAATACCTCTCGCATTTTTCATTTTATGTTGCATAGGGCGCGAGCAGTCATGTGACTTTGTTGACCTTGGCAAGAAGATATGGAGGCCTGTGTTAGAATGACATCTAATAATAATGTACATATAGGTGTCAAGTATAATAATTTTTCATTTAAAGCATCATGATTTTTCAAATCCATGTGGATTATTTTCCTCGACAAGTACATTCCATACCATTGATGACAAAGAAACATCAGAATATTTTTAAATTTTGAATGAAAAATTATGACAATTGTGACATCCATGTAAATAACTACTAGCCGTCATTCTGACACGGATCCTCATATCTGCGTGCCAAAGCCAACACAGTCACACGACTGCTCGCGCCCTATAAGTAACGAACTTAACATTTCTTGTGTCAGATTGAGAATTTAATTTTCTTTAATACTTCCAAGAAATTTTTTGAAAAAATAGTATTTAGAATTTTTTTTTCAAGAATCTGCTACTTCCGGTTTTCCAATTGTTACCAAAACCTTTTCAGATCTTCCCGCGAATGTCCGATTGGGAAATACGTAGTTGAACAAATATTAAGTCTTATAGTTTTTGAGTAAGCGTCCTTCCAACATCCCACATACATACACACATACATCCACACACACACACACACACACACACACACACACACACACACACACACACACACACACACACACAGACATCACCGTAAAAATGTTAAAATCAGATTGTAGGGACCTTAAAACGTAATTATTCATTGAAATCTGGATATGTGATTTTTAGCATGAATCCAATACCTCTCTTAGCGAGGTAAAAAATTATAGTTCATTAAAAAAATTGTGTTAAATTTAAATATGTTTCTAACTGACTACACAAAACAATCATTGTTTGTTCTCATAACTACTATGTTTAATAATTAACTTCAACAAGTATCCTGAGGAAAGAATAAAATAATTCCGAAAGACAAGTTTTATTTAAAATTTACCATCATCCTGATTGCTTACCTGTGAACATTTCACCTACTACCTAAATTGTGATCACATATATATATATATATATATATATATATATATATATATATATATATATATATATATATATATAATTTCTGCTTCCCTAATTATTTTAGGTAAAAAAGCATCAAATAAAAGTAGGAGCATAAAATTCTTTATCTAAATCATTAAGCAAAATTAATTTTTTTATGTCCTGTAACGTAAAAAAATAGATATGAAAATATACAAAATCACCGCAAAAATAGCTGTAGCCATGAAATTGAAACAAAAAATTAACAAAAGCTAACGATTTATCTGTCAAGGTAAGTTAATTTAATTTCATTATTATTTGTAATATCTATTCAAATGAACAAATATCAATTTAAATTAACAGATAATTGTTAATTGAAATAGAAATTAGAAATATCTAATAAAAATAAATTACCCTAACATGACAGATAAACCGTTAGACATTTGTTCTTTATTTTGTCTCAATTCCATGGCTATTGCTATTTTTTGAGGAGATTTTCGACATTTTCATACCTAATATCTGCCGTTACAAGGCATACCAAATTAATGTTGCTTATTGATTCAGATGCAGAATTTTATGCTCTACAACTTTTGTTTGAATCATTTAATCCTGTACCTATTGCCGTGTCGTGGGAGCACAGTTTGCTAGTAGTGTCGCTAGATTGTTTAGAAAGGGTTTTCAATCTTTATTTATTTATTTTACATTACATTTACATAATTTGGAAATAATAAACTAGTTGGTTACGATCTGGAGAAAATAAAAAGAACCTACGTCATAATCTTAAAATCAATGTCCTTATTGTTTCTATTTCTGTCTGTCCTGGAATTAAAGAATTTTAATTAAACAAGGTCGGATTCTGATTGAATTGTTTGTGAATTTGGAAACTATGCTGATACTCTGATATTAGCCAGATGTTTGGTTTTCAACAATGTAATGAAATCAGACACCTGAGTAATTATCTCACGTTTTCATTTGGAATTTAATTCGGGCTCTGTTGTGTTAATGTTTCGCAACAAAAAATAAATAAACGGGAATGGAAGCAAAGTTAAAGTCATTAATATACTAATAGGCTCGATCAAATTTATGGCTTCTAATTACTTACATGTTACATTTGAGTTTTTAATATAGATAAATACGATCGCATATGATTTTCAATATAATATTCGTAAGTAATAAAATATAAAAATGAATGTGACGTTGTTGGCCTTGACAAGCAGATATGGTGACCCGTGACAGGATAACAATTAGTGATTATGTACATAGATGTCAAATGTAGGAATTATTCATTAAAAATTTCAAAATTTTCTAAATTCACGTAGTTAATTTGTCACCAGCAGTGTAGAATTTACTTGTCGAGAAAAATAAACAACATAGAATTGGAAAAATCATTGAATTTAGAATGAAAACTTATGATATTTGACATCTATGTACATAATTACTAGCTATCAAACACGGGCTCCCATATCTGCTTGTCAAAGCTAACAAAGTCACATGACAGCTCGCGCCCTATTGTATTTAGTATTTCTTGTATACCTACACACTACACCAAAAATTCTACTTAAAGAATTGATATTTTAATTTTACATTCATTCTATGAAGAAATTTTTGCTATTCTAATTTTTTGAAATGTTTCCAATTCATTGTCGGGATTGACAGTATTTTTGAAAGGTATATGTAACATACCTATAATTTTATATATTTAACTATTAATACAATAAGAAATATATCTCTGGAATTTTGACACTGATATTTATCTGTCAGCTAAAGACAATTTAATTTTTCAATTGGTTTCCATGACATTATTTGGGCTGTGAGATTTATCACAACAAATTATTATATACCTTATATTTCTTTATCTCTAAATCTATACAAGATATAATACAATATTTATATGTATCAGATAGAGAATTTACTCTTCTTTAATACTAGCAAGAACAAAAATTTATAAAAAAATAATATTTAGAAGTTTTTTTTTAAGAATCTGCTACTTCCGGTTGTCCAATTACTACCAAAACATTTTCAACTCTTCCCAATAATGTCCGATTTAGAAATACGAAGTTAAACATTCCCACACACATACATAAACACACACACACACATGCATCATCGTGAAATTTTTGGAATCGGACCTTTTCAGCACTTCCCAGTAATGTCCTACACACACACACACACACACACACACACACACACACACAGATATCATCGTAATAATATTAAAATCGGATTGTAGGGACCTTAAAACGTGCTTAATCATTAAAATCTAGATATGCGATTTTTAGCATGAATGTAATACCTCTCTTAGCGAGAAGTAAAAATTTGGATATTTAGTTCTCAAATTTATAACTAGCTGTGGTGGTGTTTGAGGGTAAAACGCTACGAGAATGAATGCATTCTAATTACGATGCATACGTACAAATTCTAGCTTCGTACCTACCGAGTAACTGTAGTGTCACTTGGATGCACAGTATGTAATCTGAATCATGACAGAGAGTGGATACAATTTAGCTTGGAAACAGACTACAGAGTAAGTACATTGTAACTAACATGCCAAAACACATATAATCTGGCTGCACTGAATAGAACGGATAAAATCTAGCCAGCACATGACCTCCTGCCAATTTAATGTTTAAAATAGCAATGAGCTATCTAATTTGTCCTATCAATAAAAAAGAAACGTCTGTATTACGAATTACAAATTAAATACTCCTTCCGGTTTATCATATATTCCATAGTCCAAATCTAATGTTATTTCAAATTATATACGAGTTTGAAATATCAAATTTGAGAAGTTTTGGATCATATTTTAATATATTTTTTCAAGAAAATATGTTTGGAGCTTCCAGTAAAGTACCACGTCTAGTTTAATAATTTTAGAATAGAACTAATAAGTCTTAAATACCAAATTTGACAAGTTTTGGATTATATCATATTTTTCACGAAAATCTGTTCACAGCTTCAAATAAAGTATCACTTCCGGTTTATCAATTTTAGTCAATATCTAATATGTTGTCCCCCTTGATATAAAAGGCTTAAATACTAAAATTGAAAAGTTTTATATTAAAAACTGTTATGGAATACAGTGTACAGAAAAAATATTAATATTATTAAAGTGTACAAATTTGTAAATTTACTTTGTTATAAATTTAATATTAACAGTTAGCAGTTTAGAGGGTAGGCGAACTTATTTTGATGTCATTTTTTTGCATAAAGTTTTCATTAATTTGCTTCATTCTACTAATATTATTTCACTGATTACCAAAAGTAACAAAGTATTATAATTTATTTAAGTTACCTAAAATAACACAAATAATTATAAGTACTCTTGTATTAATCGTATAATGTTCACATACAGCACTAATTTTATACACTTAGATCTGTTCAATATGTCTTTCTACTCCTTTAAAAAAATGCTTAAAATCTACCTTACCATCTTTATAATTGTTTTAAGTACTCTCTGTTTGCTGTAATGTTTTTGTTTATATCTAATGTAAGAACATATCTTATTTTTTTATTAAATCTACCCAATTACTCATCATGTATTGAAATAAAATTTATTCCTTTATTATTGTTATTTATATTTCTCATTTTTGCACAAATGACATAGTGTTTCAGTATTAGGTTATTCTGTCAAACTGTTATTAAGTGCTTCTCTAATGAAGATTATAATAAAACCTTATATTAAGGATCAGATAATAATGCATCATGTTAAACGTATCTTACTGAATAAGATAGTAGGTTATAGAGTTAAATAATAGACTTACCCCCCGAGGCGACACAAGTCAGGGAAGCACTGGCCCCTTCGGCATACTGCATCGTCACTCCATTCTTAACAGGCGTGCCAGAGTCGTCCGTCACCACAATTTCCCGGGGCGGAACTGAAACACACAAAACATTCAACTCAACACTATCCTTCTCCTATATTATTATTTATAACTCAATTGTTTTATGTGCTAACTCGATTGTTGAAATGAGAAATGAGTGAACCCATTGTTAACCAGTATCGCTACCCGGTTACTCCGAGTGTTTTCTTAGGTCTAAAGGTTATGTGGGGATGCGAAAATTGCGGTTTAAATCTCACTCTTGTTTCATAATTGTGTTTTGCCTGGAGATAAGTGTGTTTTATTATCTTTGCTTGAATACTAGAATACGAGAAAATGGAGTATCGTTTCACTGTTATGCTAAAATTATTGGAAGAATTAATTGTTAGTTTAAGAATTTCAAATGGGAATGGGAGGATATTTAACAATAACATAAACATTTGAAGTTAATTCTAAATACAAATATTTGAAAAGAAAAGAAAAAGACACGCTGATCTAATTGTAAAAAATATTTCTTAAGTGATTTATTTTTAAATCAATTTATAAGAACATATTTTCAAAACGTCCATAAATTTTCTTCCGTCCAATAATGTTTTTTGGTAAATTTTAATGAATCAAATTATGTATACATGTAACGTAAATAAAACAAATTGTGTAAATGTGCTAAACAAGCGTCACAAATTCGGTAAAAGCATTAATATATTATTACTGTGTGTCGCACAATATACTAATTGAAAAATTAGAAAAATATGGGATAGCTGAGGATACTTCAATTTTTTTTCGTTCGTATATACGAGTATCAAACCGTATGGAGTATCACAATACAACAAGACTTATCCTGTTTCTTGCCTGTAAGATATGGGGTACCCCAAGGTAGTATCGTAGACCACATTTTATTTCTCATAAGATGAAATTCTCGAGAACATGGAGCAAATGATACTACGGAGTCAGCTGTGCATTTTCTAATTTACAGAACTTCCGCCAAAGCACTATATTTAACCAAAACTAGCTTAATATTTCAATACATTGCGATACCAACCCATGTCATTTTACTACCACTGTCAAATGGTGTTTTTAAGGGTTTGTAACGGTTCTCTTGACATTCACCACGGACAGAAATGGGATTCATATATGAATAATAAGGAGCTCCAGTGCTCCATTTCCTAGTCTCTAAGTTCTCGCGCAAAACATAGCCGCTATACTCGACGTGCTACGAGCAAAGCTGGGCAAGCAACGGACATCCTAGAACTTAAGCAATATTTGCATAACCTTCAGCGAACGGATCCTACAGAAATTTCAATTTCTCGAATATCTGCCACTTGGCAAAAATGGTTGGTAGTACGATCCATTCTTGTAGTACTAATATTGCTACAAATCATGTTTAAACAGGTTTGTAATGCATACTGTACCTGATATTCGTCATCTAATGTATTATCTTATTTGATAATAACGAATAAGACTATGATAAAAGTAAACCATACGAAACATTTTGTGAGTCACTGTAGGTAGTTAATAATAAAGGTTTTAATAAAAGAAAATAATAATAATGTCAGAAAACCTTAAAGTGCCTCTGAAATTAATTAAATTCATGTCTTCTTTGTTTCTATTAGTCTGTACGCGTCTTTTCTTGATAGTTGTATAGTGCAACTACTGCGAAATGTTATGAAAACAACAAAGTAGGTAGAGGAAGTAATTAATAATAAGTTCCAACAAGTTGTGAGCTTAACAAGTGCTATCCAATTCCCGGAGATATGGATTCAAGGCAGATTTCACGCAGTAATATGAATGCAATTAGCACCATGAGCACGTACACTACATCGGATACTATTTTATTTATCAGACTGTTCATTATCTTGAGTTATCTCGGATAGATACGCTCTTCACTTCTTTAATAAATTGAGAGAAACTTATAATTTTATGTTGATTCTTTAATTACAGAGAAAGCTATTTCGAGCTAAGTTAAAAACACGTTAAATAAGCTTTCAGAAAATTATATATTGTTAGTGTAGTTTTATTTTATTTCATAACCGGGTAAGAAGTTTTGTTGCTTTTTGTCTGAAACTGAAATAGGAAATTAAAAATTTAAGAAGACCACAATATGTGCTTACCAACACAAAAGCGTATATTGGTATTTTATGCTTCGTATAAGAGTATAATATTATAATAAACATTTTAGTATTCTTGTTACATAATTAATATTGTATAACATTAATAATAAATACCATAGCAACTGGAATAATAATTAAAATATAAATTATAGAAGGCACTCTTTCTCGCACGAGTTAGAAATTACAAACCGAGTGCTTGAATATCCTTTTGTACCGACTGTTTTATAAAAAAATTCGCTTTCATTTACAGTATTTACTTATAAAAATAATTTCCAATAACATGTTGACTACACGACGTATTTTTGCATTTTAGCCCAAAGCGCCGTTAAGACAATAAAAAAAAATCTGTTGTGGCCAGCACAATATCTTTTGCCATTTTCAATTTATATTGTATAGGGCGCAGGCAGTCATATGACTTTGTTGGTCTTGGCAAGCAGATATGGGGGCCCGTGTCAGAATGACAGCTATTAACAATGTACATAGGTGTCAAGAATTATAAGTTTTCATTCGAAACATTATGATTTTCCAAATCATGACAAATAAACATCAGATTTTGAAATTTTGAATGAAAAATTATGACATATGACAATTGTGACATCTATGTAAATAACTACTAGCCGTCATTCTGACACGGAACCTCATAATCTGCTTGCCAAGGTCAACAAAGTCACATTACTGCTCACGCCCTATAAGTAACGAATTTAACATTTCTTGTACACACAAATAATTGAAATTGTTTCTCTTTTTTCGTTCTATGAGAAATTTTGTCCTACCATTCTAATATATTCAAAATTCTTCAAATTCATTGACGGTATTAGCGGTATTTCTTAAGGATATTAACATAGTATAATTTAAATACATATTATTTAATTAATAGTGCAATAATATATATTAAATATACTCGTACCTTTAAATGTTATTTTTTCGAGATTTGTTATTATAAAAATTATAGTTTTTAAAAATTTCTACAGGCTTGCGTTAATCTTTTTTGTATATATTTTATGGATCAATTTCTAAAATTATTTATAATTTCAATCCCGGAGTCTACGCTTTAAATACAACTCCATGGTTACACAGTTCAGATCTCAAATGTATGTGACTGATATATGTCACTGTCAACAAACTAATCATTTCAAATAATAACAGTAACGTTTTAAAAAGAAAATAGTAAATGGAACCATACAGATGATTTTTCTGACTCAACAGAAGCATTTTCTATATTTAAATTATAAAATAGTTTATAAATATTTCTTTCAGATGTATCCACTCAACTGGAAAACTTTTTCCACATGAAAGAATAAACACTTGGAAATTATTTTTATTATTACAGTTTTACTTACTGTAATAATAATTAAATTTCTAAGAAAATACATAATATATCCAAGTTTTAATTTTAACGCTTTGTACCACTAATTCTTTCAAAATTATTTATTATATTTTTACTGTTTTGTTTGTATGTATGTCAAAACAATATTACTCTGATGAAAAATTATATGATATTTAACTTTTAGTTCATATTTCATATATCAAAAATATGAATCTGGAAAAATTATGTATGCGCCATTATATTGACGAAATGAACACGCTATTGATGTATTGTCGCACAAATCAAAAGCCCGTGAAACTAAATTATGAAGGTTCATTTAACAAACGACGCAACACAACATTTGCTTTTTGTTTTTGTTAATGTTTTTGAATGATTTTTTTTCTCGTGATATATGTATAGCGATATAAACGCGACCCCTGACAAACTGTCGCATTTCTATCTAATAATGTGGAAATTCGACACACCTACCTTATTTGCTAAAAAGAGTTGAAATTGTGTTACTTTGGCCGAATGAAATGATGAGATTGATGTCAACAAAACTTAAAGAATCGGTTTAAAACGATAAACGGGCAAAAATATATTTAAAATTATAAACACCATAAATCAAAATGGAGATGCTACGCTATTATAGTTTTCATGAATATTGCACAATTTCTTTCTTCTTAGGACAGGTATTATGTTATCTGGTTAAACTGTCTATTAACTAAGTTAATGAAAAATGTTGCATTAAAAAATGAAGACTTGAGGTAAATAATGATGTATCATATTTAAGAATTTTTACCTCTTGCTAAGAGAGGTACTGGATTCATGCTAAAAATCGCATATTCATATTTTAATGATTAAGCACGTTTTAAGGTAATAATTGGACAACCGGAAGTAGCATATTATTTATTGAAAATTTTATTCTTACTAGAATTAAATAAGAATATATTCTCTATCTGATACATATAAATATTTTATTATGACTTTTATAGATTTAGAGGTAAAGAAATATAAGGCATATAATAATTCAAACGGACATATAATAATCTGTTGTAATAAATCTCACAGCCAAATAATGTCATGGAAACCAATTGAAAAATTAATAGGTTTGTAAAATCCAGAGACATTACTGAATTTTTTTTCTGGGAAGTACATACATTATATTATTTCTTATTGTATTAATAGTTTTATATTTAAAATTATAAGTATATTACATATACCCTTCAAAAATACTGTCAATCCCGACAATGTATTGGAAGTATTTCGAAAAATTAGAAAAGCACTTAATATAAAGAATAGATATAAGTAGAATTTTGGGTGTAAAGTGTAGGTATACAAGAAATGTTAAATAGAATTGGACGCGAGCAGTCATACGACTTTGTTGGCCTTGACGAGCAGATATGGGATCCCGTGTCAGAATGGTAGCTAGTAATTATGTACATAGATGTTAAATATCATAATTTTTCATTCATGGAAATAGAAAATTAAAATATGTTCTGTTGTCGAAGATTAAAATGAATTTTTAAATATTGAATTATTGATTAAATTAGGACAACTCAAATTATTTGTGATATCTTTTTGGTGATTTATGCAGTGTTTTCAAAGTATAAATTTTACGTTTAAATTCATTTCCCGCAATTTAAAAATAGAAGAATCAGTCATGAAACATTGGCATACCTGCGGCTTTGGCTTAGTATGACTGTCATACCACTGATGACGAATGTTTTCAAATGAAAAATATTTTTCGTGATATACTGTTTTATCTCGTGTGTGAAATATTTTTTTCCTCAAAATGTGAGCTTAAAATTTAAATGCGTACTGTTTTGGTACACACTCATATGTAGAAGATATTAGAATATTTTGCAAAACAAAATTTCTTCATAGAATGAATTTAAATTTTAAAAAGCTACATAAAGAATAAATATAAGTAGAATTTTTGGTGTAAATAATAAAGAAATATTAAATACAATAAGGCGCAAGCAGTCATGTGATTCTGTTAGCCTTGACAAGTAGATATGGGGGCCCGTGTCAGAATGATAGCTAGTAAATATGTACATAGATGTCAAATATCATAATATTCATTCTAAATTTTGTTATTTTCCAATTCTATAAGTTTAGTTGTCTAGATAAGTATATTCCACACACCTTATGACAAATTAACCACGTGAACTTAAAAATCTTGAAATATTGAATGACAAATTCTGAGACTTGACTACTATGTACATAATTACTAGTTGTCATTCTGACGTGGGCCTCCATATCTGCTTGTTAAGGCCAACAAAGTCACATGACTGCTCGCGCCCTAATGTATTTAACATTTCTTCTATACCTACACACTAAACCAAAAATTCTTCTTATATCTATTCTTTATATTTTCATTTTAAATTCATTCTATGAAGAAATTTTGTCATCTAATTTTTCGAAATGTTTCCAATTCATTGTCGGGATTGACAATATTTCTGAAAAATATATTTAATATACCTATAATTTTAAATATTTAATTATTAATACAATAAGAAATAATATATGGAGGTACTTCCCAGAAACAGTCTTCAGTAATGTCTCCGGATTTTTGACACTGACATTTATCTATCAGTTACAAACATTTTAATTTTTAATTGGTGTCCATGGCATTATTTGGGCTGTGACATTTATTACAACAGATTATTTTATATACTCGTATTATATTCTGCTACTTCCAGTTGTCCAATTGTTATCAAAACCTTTTCAACTCTTCCCATTAATGTGTGATTGGGAAATACGTAGTTAAACGAATAATAAGTTTTATAGTGTTTGAGAAACCGTCCTTCCAGCATTCATACACACACATACATACACACACACACATCCATAAACACACACACACACACACAGACATCATCATAAACATGTTGAAATCGTACTGTAGAAACCTTAAAACGTACTTATTCATTAAAATCTGGATATGTGATTTTTAGCATGAATTCAATACCTCTTAGCGAGAGGTAAATATCAGATATATGTTGCAAACTTGTCGGAAATTACCGACTGGAACATATTATGTATTTGTATTGTATATAATATGTATTTATTGCAGTAACTCGTTTTATGAACGCAATGGAAGCTCTTTTCTAGCTGATTTATATTCAAGGCATGCAAAAGTCGAAATATACAAAATAAAACAAAGGTTTGTTTCAACTCCACATGTATGTTCATGCCTCAACTGCATTGTAAAACTATAAAACAACTTACGATACGACACAGATGATCTGTTGGAATATAAACAAAGATACAACGCAATACATACATAGTTATGCTTAATTTACATTCAACAATCGTATTAGAACAGCAAAGTTTCAAATGTAAAATTTCATACATACACGAAAATTTCTTTTTAGCTCTTGCATACTTAGTTGAGGTGTTGGCAAATTGAGATCCTGATGCCTACATATTGCCATATTTGTGACAGAGTATATGCTCATACCCGTTTAAAACTGTTGTAACAAAAAAAGTACAGGATAACTTTTATTGATAAATGGAGCATTGGAGAGAAAATTTTATATATTTATTCTAGATATGTTACAGCTTACAGCTCTATTCATAGATAGTCCTTATAAATGATACGTTAGTTTTACAATAGTAACTTATAAATCATAAGTATTCAAATATGAAAAGTTGTTCAATATATTCTTTCTTTATTTTCCGGATATCCGGATATTCCTTATTCCATTCACCACTTTTCACCCTGTAAGTACTGTAAGAGTCCACCTTGGCGACTATTACAAATTGCAGTTTTTAGTGGCGTAAGTTATGGAGCGGACGGACAGTTTTACAAAAGTTACTGGCTCGAGCTTTTATACAAGGAGCTGTGTAGTTTTTGGAAGACTTTATCTGGAAGTGGTGAGAGGTATTCTGCTGGCCACAACAGATTTTTTTGCTATGTAGAGCTTATTGTTTTGAGTAAAAAAATTGCATCCTCATTCCTAAAAGGCACAAGACGCCACTGATAACAACTTCTAACCTTTATTGTAATTGCGTGTAGTACAACATATGAGTATTGGTATAATTTCCATAAGTCTTAGTCACAATATTATGATCGATTAACGCAATACGTCAAGTATCCTGGTGACAGAGAATTTGTTACTCACCTTGGTTATTAATCATGATAAATGATTAAATTTATTAGCTGGCCAGGTAAATGAGTTTGTATATTTGGGTAGCATGATGTCGAGGGATGGTCGAATTGATCGAGAGATAGAAAGGAGAGTGAGTGCGGGATGTAAGGTAATGGGTGCTCTGGGTACGTGTGCACGAAACGTTAACGTATCAAGGGATGCTCGGTTAAGTGTATATAATGGAGTGCTAGTACCTGCTTTGATGTATGGAAGTGAATGCTGGGCTTGGACGGGGAAGCATAAAAAGAGAATGACTGCCGTGGAAATGAGGTATTTACGTGTGTATGTGGGTATGTCAGACGGGATCGCGTGAGGAATAATTTGGTGTATGAAGAATGTATGGTTACGAACAATGTGATTAAGAGAGTTGGTGTGAGTCAGTTGAGATGGTTTGAGCATGTGGAGAGAATGGCGAGTGAACGGCTTGTTAAGCGTATATATCTTGGTGAAGTTGAGGGTTTTCGATTGCGTGGTTGACCAGTGTGTAAGTGGATGGATGTGGTTGGTAGGGTGCTTAAAGAGAGAGAGAGTTTTCAAGTATGAAGAGAAAAAGAGCATGTATGAATGCGATTATGAGTGTGGCCGAGGCGAAAGAAGTCAGCTTAGATAGGAATGTGTGGCGAAGAATGATTGTTTCCTAACTATTATTGAGATCTGGATGCGGTATTTCGCTACCGAAAATTGGTCACTTTAATATGTTTAAGTGTAAGGATTATGAGTGCGGCCGAGGCGAAAGAAGTCTGCTTAGATAGGAATATGTGGCGAAGGATGATTGTTTCCTAACTATTATTGTGATCCGGATGCGGTATTTCGCTACCGATAATCGGTCACTTTAATATATTTAGGAGTAAGGATTTGTTGTATGATGTTGATGTTATTCGTATTTTTATCGGGTTTGTGCGAACCCACTAAGTGGGACACGCGTGATTTTATGTATGTTTGTATGTAAGTTTATTTGCAATCAATTTTAAATGCGTTATGTACAAAATTATAAATATCATAAGTCTTTTCTACAGTAATATTGGATAGTAGGGTTGAATGAAAAATATCTGGGGGACTTCTGGTGATGTGTATTATTATGTCGTGTTGTCGAAGTTCATTGAAGAGTGGGCAGCAAAACACGAAGTGGTTGAGATCATCGCTTTCGTAGGTGTTGCAGAGAGTGCATATCTCACTCGGCTGAAACTTGTGGCAAAAGTTATAATGATAGATTTTTGGATTTTTTGTGGAAGCGGTCCGGAGTTGAATTATTAGTCTGTGGATGTTGAGGGGAAATTTTAAGATAAGGCAATTTTGCGTGTAATTGAGGAGTTTATATTGGATATTGTGGCTAGAGGATATTATTCTCTGGGTATCTGTTGTGTCTGTGTTTAACTGGTCAAGTAAATTTTGTACTTTCAATCCCAAAAATAGTCCAAAAAATAGACAAGAGTCGCTCATTGCCAAAGCACATACGCCGGCTATTCTATTACTTTTTTAACAAAATGTGAAGAAAAAATCTTTAAGTTAATTTCATACTTTCATTCATACCGATATCTGCTTTAAAAAATTAAATATAGCTTCACATTGTAACAATAAAAACTAAACAAAATTTTGTAATAATATTATTCTTGCAAATACAAACACATTTCCTTATCGTTGCGATTTTATTAAAATATTCATGTACGATTTTTTTTATGTATTCATATAATGGATTATAATAATCCTAGATAATTTGTTTTTTCTCAGATCAAAACTCTGCAGATATAACAAAGAATGGAAGTCATTTTCTGCGTTAGCAACGACATAATTTCTTTATTTCTTATCACTGTAATCATCACAATGTTGAAATAAAAGTCCTTTGTTAGACTTCTAGAAGTTTGGCAAGGTTTCATCTGCCATTTTATGAGTTATCTGATTTCTCACAAGAAACAAAATCTATGATCTGGTTTGATTCAGAATGTGCAGATAAATCAGGATTGTGTATTCGTGTTGAAAGTTCAATAACAATGTTTCTTTTCTATCTGGGGAACGATTAAAACTTTTATTATATTTATCTTGAAAAACAAGAATGAACGGAAAAACGTGAATATTTTAATATTACTTTCATTATTATTTCTACCGGAGCGGTGTAATCCAAAAATACGCAAGGCTTGTACGTAAACTTAATTTAATCTAATAAAACGTAATTCCTATCCAAATATGAAGTGATATACATTGTTCCGTCAAACTTCAGAATTAATTAAGGACAAGTTTGAAAATCCATTCATTGATGTGGTATGTGCACAAAACCACTCCGCCAAAGTTTCCCGTATCCGATCGGATACCTGTATTATAATAACGGGAAGATAATATTCCAAACAAAAAAGTTATACCTACTTAAAATGTTACCAAGGTAGATGGATTTAAAACGACAGCTTCTTAAACTTTTATGCCCTTAACTTCATAGATACACATCGTTAACTTATGTCGTCTTAATGCAGGCTGTCAAAAGTTGTTTAATTAAATAATTAAATATGTATACGGCATCTGAGAAAAGTTTTCAACTTAATGCATCTCTCAACTAATATTTTTCAAAGTGCTTGTTCAAATATGACTTCAAAGTAAAAAAGTTATTAACACTGTGAAATACTACAACGTAAATAAGGAAAAAAATATTACATAAACAGCTTAATTAAAAATATTATAATTGCAAAAACTTACATTTAAAAAAATCTGTTGTGGCCATCACAATACCTTTCGCCCTTTCCATTGTGGTATATATAAATATTGTATTTAACACACAAAAAAATATAATTACACCTAATCTTTATATTTACGTATTTTCTGTAACATTCTATGAGCAAGTTTCTCCATTTCTTCTAAATGTTCGTTTTTCCAATTCATTAACGAGATTGGCGGTATTTCTGAGGGTTCATGTCATATACCTATAATTTTAAATATATAATTAATAATACAATAACAAATATTAAATATCGTTCCCAGAAAAAGTAACATTTATTTGTCAATTACAGATATTTAAATTTCTCAAGCAGTTATCATGGAGATGTTTGGGCTGTGAGCAGGCTGTGAGATTTATTACAACAGATTATTTTATAGATTATTATATTTCTATATCTTTAAAGCTATAGAAGATATAATAAAAAAATTAAATGTACCGGATAGAGAATTTTGTTCTTTAATATTTGTAATAACATGAATTTTCAAAAAATAATATTTAGAAGATTTTTGTTAAAATACTGCTACTCCCGGTTATCCAATTATTACCCGAACGTATTCAACTCTTCCCATTACTGTTTGATTGAGGAATCCGTAGTTACATAGGTCTTTAGTCTTATAGAATTTGAGAAATCGTAGCTCCGACAACCGCACACACACACATCCACACACACAGACATCATCGTAAAAATGTAAAAATCAGATTGTAGGGACCTTAAAACGTGCCTAATCATTAAAATATGGATATGCGATTTTTAGCATGAATCCAATATCTCTCTTAGCGAGAGGTAAAAAGGAAAAATATAAACTGCGAGACGAGACGAGTCGGTCTCGTTTTTGACTTGGTCTCGAGTGCCATGGTCGCGTCTCGGACTCTAACTGGTCTCGATTATTTAAGTCGCGTCTCGGTCTCTAATCGTGACGAGAGTCACTTATTTTCAAGGTCAAATTAAAGCAGTGACTCAATTAATTATCATGCAAAAAAATATTGCGGTCCAGTTTTATATTTTAAATAGAAACTTGCTCATTCAATGTAGCAGGTTATTCTGAATCTAACAATATATAATTTTTATATTCTTACACAACAAAATTTTCGATAATATTACTTAGAGTGCCATGACCTAAAAAAAAGTGAATATTTTGTTTATTGCTACTTCTGTTAAATGAGAAATTAGCCTCTTCATATCATTTTTAAAAAAATGAACCATTCGTAATTGTTTTACTACAAAAAATATTTCATCTTTTGCAGAAATAAACCATTTCGTGTCGAGACCACGTTGATGTGTACGTATACTTCAAGAGAATTAAATAAGAATTTTCATATAAATGAGAATTCCGGGAAAATAAATCTCTCCTGAAGATCATACAAACATCAGGAAATTCTATGAAAACACAGAATTCGATTAAGTTGAGCAAACCCGAGTAAATATTGAATCGAAGACAAATGTTTTTAGGAAAATATGAAATATTTGTTATTGTCTGTTATTATGGCATTTATTTGCAATAAAAAAGGTAAAATCAAACAAAACATTGTTGCGAGTATTGTATTGTTTATTCGTGCAGCCAATTTCACCTGTCAATATTAATGCAGCATTGAAAACTTATCAAGTTATCATTGTATTGTTTCAAAATTTATCCATTTTTAGTTAGAGCCTCTAATAAAGTATATTTACTGGCTCAACAATGGATAAACAGACGTAATAATTTTCTGTAATATTTTAAAAAGTACATATAAAATATTTTTATTAAATTATTTTTAAGAAATAGGAAACTAACCAATTTGTAAATTTTTATACGAATTATATCAGAAAATCTTCCTCATTAAAAAATCTGTTGTGGCCAGCACAATACCTCTCGCGACTTCCTTTTTTTGGTTACATAAGTATAGGGCGCGAACAGTCATGTTACATTGTTGGCCTTGACAAGCAGATGTGGGGGCCCGTTTCAGAATGATAATTAGTCAGTATGTTTCATTCAGAATTTCAAGATTTTCTAAATACACGTAGTTAATTTGTCACCAGGAGTGTGGAATTTACTTGTCGAGGAAAATAAACCATATGGAATTGGAAACTCACTAAATTTAGAATGAGAAATTATGATACATCTATATACATAATTACTAGCTATCATTCTGACATGAGTCCCCATATCTGCTTGTCAAGGCGCCCTATTGTATTTAACATTTCTTGTATACCTACATTCTACACCAAAAATTGTACTTACATATATCTATTCCTTATATTTAGATTGTTTAATTTTAAATTCATTATATGAAGAAATTTTGTCCTCTTTAATTTTTCGAAATGTTTCCAATTCATTGTCAGGATTGACTGAATTTTTGAAGGATATATGTAATAGACCTATAATCTTAAATATTTAACTACTAATACATTAAGAAATAATATAATGTATATGTACTTCCCAGAAAAACTCTTTAGTAATATCTATGAATTTCTGACACTGACATTTATCTGTCAGTTACAAACAGTTCAACTGGTCAACTATTTTCCATGGCATCCTTTCGGCTGTAAAATTTATTATAACGTTATTTTATTTATTATATTTCTTTTATCTCTAAATCCATAGAATATATAATAAAATATTTAAATGTATCAGATAAAGAATTTAATTTTCTTTAATATTACCAAGAAAAATTTTCAAAAAATATTATTTAGAAGATTTTTTTTCAAGAATCTTCTACTTCCGGTTGTCCAATTGTTACCAAAACCTTTTCAGATCTTCCCATGAATGTCCGATTGGAAAATACGTAATTAAACAATTTTTAAGTCTTATAGTTTTTGAGTAATCGTCCTTCCAACATCCTACATACATACACACACACACACATACATCCACACACACACACACACACACACACAGACATCATCGTAAAAATGTTAAAATCGGATTGTAGGGACCTTAAAACGTGCTTATTCAATAAAATATGGATATGTGATTTTTAGCATGAATGCAATACCTCTCTTAGCGAGAGGTAAAAAGGACCGAAAATTAGTCAATAAACACAAAATATGCATTATTCATCCAAATTTATTTTATCGCCTTCAAAGTAGGCCCCTTCCGAAATAATACACTTATGCCAACAAATAATCCAATCATCAAAACATTTCTTAAATGCATTTTCACGAATCGACATCAGTACTCGCCGTAAATTCTCTTTTATGTCTTCTATCGACTGAAAACGGGTGCCTCGAAATGGTAATTTGAGTTTTGGAAAAAGAAAAAAGTCGGTCGGAGCCATATCAGGGGAATACAGTAGTTCTTCGATAAGATTTGTTGAGTTTTTGGCCAGAAATTCGTTCACAAAAACTGTCAACATCACCTTCACATCTCGATCGCTTTTGAATGCACTGTACCATTCATACGCACGTCTTTTGATAAAGTCGATTCACATATACAATTCCTGGTATTTTCTTCACAGAATGTATGTTACTTAACTTGATGAAGCTATATGTGTTAACACCTAATTGTGGAATTAAATCTAATGCACCTATATTTTCAAAAATGAATTTATTAAAAAATAAATCGAATCCATGAATATTAAATGAAAAATGGTAATCAAATTTAAAGCTTCGGTGCTCCTCAATTAACCCGAAATTTAACAAGTAAACATTATTTTCCTGTTTGTAGAAAGGTATAAACATACATTTTTAAACGTAGTTGATAACATCACTAAATAAATTTGTTCGCACACAAAACAAATTTTTGAACTTTCCTTAACAAATAAATTACCCAAAATTATAACTTTTAATGTATGCCTATGGACAAAACTTGTTTATTATATGGATATGAATGTATACGAATATAAAATATGTTCATCTTCTCAAAACAATGATATTTGCAATAAATGCTACTTTATACACAAAATAAATATATCATCACAACATATTATCCATATTTGTAACCCGAGGGCATTTACTTCACGGGCACTTATTGCTGGCGTGGAGAGTGCACCACAAGGGTCACTTTTGTGCCATTTAAAATTAAAAGTATTTCTTTTGACGTTGGTCCAGATAATATGTATAGTTAATTTATATTTTTGAATAAATATTTGTATTAAATAAATACATGTTCAAATAAAATTTAAATATTTCAATTTCTTTTTATTATTTATTTAATAATTATTATAAATGTAAATAGAATCGTATAAGTTTAGTTAGAAAAGTAACTGGTTATGATTCGGAAAACTTGAGTTCCAAACTTGAAAATTGTATCCAATATTCAAGTAGAACCTCGTATGGTGCTCTTTCCACTATAACTTTCAAAGTATTTGAGGTGACCCCTGATAAATGTGGGAATAATAATAGAAAGACACACCCAGAAATGGGTAATAAGCTGTAATAAAATATTATTTTATTCAAATTTATAGTTAAAATTTGCATAAGTACATTTTTATTTTATGTCACGTACTAACATAAAAGGCATTTAAAGTTCATCCATTTTTAATATTTAACAATTTCTTTGCATCGGAGTTTAATGGACTGGACGTTGAAAAAGTTTCGAAATTTATAAAATCAATATCTGATAAAACTTGAAAATAAGATAAGTTTTAATTTTTGAGCATCCGTACAAAAAGTAAAACTTTATCATTACATAATCAATCATACTTTTTCATTAGACAGCAAATAATATTGATATTTAACTGTACTTATACTTGTAATATATAGGATGCTGACCGCGACAACGAAATAGGACTTTTACATATAAAATAATATTTCCATAATTTCCTGCTTCCTTAATTCTTTTAGCCTAAAATGTTCAAATATATGTTGTAGAGCATAAAATTGTACACTAGAAACAATAAACAAAATTAATTTTTCATGCTCTATAACGACAGAAATTAAATATGAAATTGTGGAAAACCACCCCAAAAATAGCAATAGCCATGGAATTAAAAATAAAAATCTGATGTGGCCAGCACAATACCTTCCGTCAGTCCTGTGTATTATGTATAAATTCCATACATAAACTTTCTTGCAAAAGGTTCTAAATTTCCAGTAAAATTATTTCATAAACAAACTATACAAATTGTACTTGACACTGCCATCTCCTTCTCTAGTTTTTCCCATTTGTTAGTCGCTATTTTTTATTTTTATTTTCTTCTTCCACTCATTTCTGTTTTGTGTGTCATTCGCATTCAGTCCCTTTTCTCTCAAGTCTTTCGCAATACAGTCCTTCCATCTTATCTTAGACTAAGCTATTCATTCTTCTTCCAATATATTCTTTATCTCTTCTCATGACTTGTTCAAACCAATGTAATCGTCTCGTATTTTTCTAGAAACTTATTATTTCCATACCTTATCTTTCCATGTCTTCTCCAACATATACTTCAACATCCTCATCTCTGGCCCATTCATTTACTTTTCATTGATACTGACATCTGTCAATTTGAATTATCTGAATATATAGCAGTTTCCATGATTATCATAGCTGGCTGATTTATGAAATTTAATATTTTTATAATTTTTTAACTATTAAATATGAAGAATAACATTAAATGTCAATAAATCATATTTAATTGTTAAAATCTTCAAATGAGGGTTGTTTACGCGTTTTGAAAGGCTGGTTCTGAATCAAGATTGCGTTAAGAAAATAATAAATCAAGACCTCTATAAAAAACACGGAATTATTGTTGAATTTTGTTTAAAAAACAGTTTGTAATATAAATAGACCGAAAAAATAATAATAAATAAATTTGTTCTGACAACTACACGTATTTTAAAAATTCTAGTAAAAATTATAATTTATATTTACAATTTAAAGAAACTATTTTTACAAGACGTAGTAGTGGAGTGGTCTGCTACGTCCATAAATTCCTACTAAAGCTAATTTCAGGAGTTTACCTTAAACGAAGGCAGTCTGGTTCCTAGTATACATTTACCCATGCGAGTGCTAGTGCTAGTGTAGTGTTAGTGCTTCGTTATTCATCGTTATTCTTCAAGACGTCAAGCAATAGACTTGCCGCATCTTCTCTGCAACGATTTAGCGCTCTTCCTATCTACTAGTGGGCAATCTCGGAGTCCATCAGCGATCTCCCGATCTCCTAGTATAAGATATTCGAAGGCCGTCAATGCAGCATCTCTCCTCTGCAACGATTTAGCGATCTTCCTATCTACTAGTGGGCAATCTCGGAGTCCATCAGCGATCTCCCGATCTCCTAGCATAAGATATTCGGAGTCCGTCAACGCAGCATGGAGACACCAACTCTTATTATCTTGGTCCCGTCGACAGTGTGTCCTCGACTATAAAAGGTACTTGAATTAATATTTTCTTAACTATATCAACCATACAGAGCCAGCCTTCGTACTCACCACTCTGGTCCTTCGAGTAATATCTTATCTTTAAGTTTAGTAATCTTCATTACAGTCCATATCTTAATTTAATTACTAAACAAGGGTACTTCCGGTTCACCAATTATAACCAAAATCTAATCAGTTGTTCTTCTGGATGTAAACTTGAGGAATACGAAAAAAATATAATTTTTGGAATTGTGGTATTGAAGTTATGCGATATGAAACTTTCGTCACACACACACACACACACACACACACACACAGATATATACAGACAGACATACATACATACAGACATCATCGTAAAAATGGTGAAATCGTATTATAGGGACCCTAAAACATACTTATTCACTAAAAACTCATCATTGAATATTTTGACCAAAGAAAATATTACATATTTGTGTGTTAGTTTGTCAGTAATAAAAATGTTAATACTCCATCATCTTGCAGAATTATTTGTCCTACACGAAGAATGTTTATTGTGAATTGTAATTTATGAATGGGGTCAGTGAATCGAGGAGGCCATTAAAACTGCCTATAACTCCTCCATGTCGGCTTCCCTCAATAGATAATTTACCCGGAAAACGATATACTTTACTTTTATTTTCGGGGCATTAACAGCAGAATGTCAGATTGGAAATGCCAATGCCGAATGCTGAGTTTAGTCGCTTTCGCCAGAAAAGACGGGAGATGGGATCAAATCAAATTACGGCAGTAATCGTTCTGGGTGCGCCAGAATTTCCAAAAATACATTTAAAAATTCAAACTGCGCGCAAGCCATTCAACGCTGTTACACGAACTGTGAATATCATTTGATATCGGTATTAGGCAGCCAATGGTGCGTTTATTTTTAAATGGAAATTCTCTTTTTACAACGATGGGCAATTATTAGGGTAAACAGAAATTAGTCGGAAATTATTAAGTAAATGAAAAAAGATTCGAAATAATAGATACTTTTATTTAATTACTGAATAAAAGCAATGGATAAGGCTGTTTGCACATATATTGAGAACTTACAAAATATATTATTCTCTATACAATTTGATTACATTTTATACTTCATATTCAATAGATATAGAGTTAAAGAATTATACAGATATTAAATTTCATAAATCAGCCAACTATGCTATGGAAATTGCTAACATATATTCAGATAATTCAAATTGATAGATGTCAGTATCAATGTAAAGTAAATGAATGTGGCAGAGATGTTGATGTTAAAGAAGATGTTGGAGAAGACACGGAAAGATACGGTACGGAAATAACAAGTTTGTAGAAAGATACAAGAGAGACGATTACATTGGTTTGTACATGTCATGAGGAGAGATGAAGAATATATTGGAAGAATGAATAGCTTATAGATAAGATGAAAGGATTGTATTGTGGAAGACTTGAGAGAAAAGGAACTGAATGAGAACGACTCGCAAAACAGAAATGTAAAAGCAACCCCCAACGAATGGGAAAATCTAGAGAAGGAGATGTCAGTGTCAAGTGAAATTTGCATAGTTTGTGAAATAATTGTACTGAAAATTTGGAAAGTTTTGTAAGAAAATTTATGTATGGTATTTGTATATAATACACATGATTGACGGAAGGTATTGTGCTGCCCACATCAAAACAAATAATATGCCAACGCGCCCCTGGCCCCTTCTTGCTACGCCCATGTATTATACCTATGTTTAAAGTAGGTGTACGAACGTATAGTAGGATATACATAAGTAATATGTAAACACTGTTCTATTTTGTATACTCTAAGGGAACTGAATATCCCAGGATTTTAAGTATCTTTAGATGGAAAGGATGTTGAAACAAAATTCTCACGGGTATTTGAGAAATCGAAGGGCAACTGTTTAAAAATTTATGATTGGAATGAATGGCCCAATACTCAAGGTGAGTGGTGTTAAACTAGTGCAACTCATAAATAATAATAGAATAGACAAAAATGAATGACAAGTATCATTAAATTGAATGATTCAATTGGATTTTTAATTACTTAATCCATGCTCATTTTTACCTCTCGCCAAATGGTGAATTGTCCAACAGTTCAAATAATAATTTCCATTTCAAAATGAAGTCTGCGAGATTTCAATATACATATAGAACTGTCTGTTATTTTCTTACTTTGGTAAGTAAAAAGTTTAATAAATGAATACGCATCTAGCGCTAACAAATAGCGCTATTTTCTACGTTATCGCTATATCGGCTGAACGCGGCATTGAACTAAATCAAAATGCATGCCCATGAAAACATAGTTAATAACTACTGAGCATGTTAGTGGGGCTCTGTGTCGCTGCATGACGTCGATAGGTAAACATGAGGAGTTCAACGTTTACCAACGGGAGTTTATACAGAGCTAGAGATAGATAAATAGAGCTACAGGCAGACAATATACAAATAGACAAAACTAGGTCAGCTTAATTAATTCATTTTTTAATTACTAATTAATTACCACTAAGTTCGTCTTCTCCTGAGCCTGAGTAACATTAAATGAACTAGCATAATGGTTCAAACACGCAGCAATTTGACTAGTAGGTACCTTCTGGCGATCCAGGATAGGGCAAACAAGAAAATACTGCAGCATCTTCCACAAGCCGACTCAGTTTTAAGTTTAACACCAACCTCGGTAACCTCATCACAACAAGCGCTAATTTTATCTACTTTGCCCAACAAATTATTTCATGTTTACATCTGATTTATGCAATGACTGTAATGCCATAACCAATATAAAATAAAATATAACAGCCGAATTCACTATTATTTCGTTGATTAATTATCAATGAAGCTGATTCGTCTACCAACATATCTTCTAATTCTGATTTCTGAACCAACTAAGGTACTTAATAAGATATATTTTATAATTTTTCCGCAGTAATATGTTTTTAATTGCTGGGAATGGTAGAAAAATTTGAAATAGAGATTACTCTGATTCTAATAAAATATAGGGTAACCCCGAGAGAGTTGGTGATAGTGAGTGAAACGATGAATACTTTTAATTTTGCCATTACCTGTTTAACATATAAAATCAGACTTTCATAATTTCCTGCTTCCCTAATTACTATAGGTAAAAAGCTTCAAAGTTGTAGAGCATAAAATTCTGCATCTGAATCAATAAACAATATTAATTTTGCGCGCCTTGTAACAGCAGTAATTAAGCATGAAAATGTCAAAAATTACCCCAAAAATAGCAATAGCCATGGAATTGAGACAAAATAAATAACAAATGTTAACGATTTATCTATCAAACTAGGATAATTTGTTTTTATAATTATTTGTAATTTCTGTTCAAGTGAACAAATATCAATTTAAATTAACAAATAATTGTTGACTGAAACAGAAATTGGAAATAATAGTTAATGAAAATAAATTACCCTAACATTGGGGAACATGTTGGAGAAGACACGGAAAGATAGGGAAGGAATTCAATGATAAGGGAAATGGCTCGAGTGATATAAGTTTCTAGAAAGATACAAGAGAGACGATTACATTACGAGTAGTAGAAGGTAGAAGAAACCGGAGAAGACCAAAGATAAGATGGAAGCACTGTATCGCGAAAGACTTGATAGAAAAGGAACTGAATGAGGACGACACGCAAAACAGAAATGAGTGGAAGAATAAATTAAAAAATAGCGACCCCTAACGAATGGGAAAAGCTGAAGTAGAAGATGCCAGTGTCAAGTGCAATTTGTATACTTTGTTTATGAAATAATTTTACTGAAAATGTAGGATTTATAAGTAAAAACTTACATTTTAATACTTTTTTATCTGAAAGTACAATTACCACAAATAAAATTACATGGCAATTACACTAACCAAAATAAAACAAACTGTGATTCTGTTTACCTTGATTCCTTAATTCAGAAATCAAGTTAGTGGATTAGAATAAACATTGATCTACGGATCAACTTGACTCCTTAAACAGCTTATTGTTAATCAATGAATTAATAGTGAATTCGCCGCTAGTGAATTTAAATTTTTGATTCTTCAGAAGAAAAAAAACCTCTTCTGTCTTTGATAAGCGCTTACAAATTTACAAATTATTTCACAGATAATTAAAATTAAATTGACCAGTGTTTGAAGACTTGTCTTACTTATTTTCTCCTACAGAATACCGAGGGAATTCAAAAGAAAATAAACAATGAAAAAAAGGTATTGTTGTTTTGTAACATATCAAAATCTATGTGGGAAAGATAAATTTATTTATTTTATTTATTTAGAAATAGTGCCTTAGCTCGTTAATATCTGAAAATAGGTGGAAGTATATCGCTTTAAAATAAATTATCTGCTGAGGTTGCTATAACCATCACGGAAAAGTTATACTTCGTTTTAATGGCCTTCTGGATTCTGAAACCCCTTTAATAAATTACTATTCAAAACAAACATTTTATTTGCACAACAAACGATTCAGAGGATGCCCCCTGAGGCAGACCCTGGCCTCGGCCCAACAGAGCTAATTAAATGAGTGTTTACACACACGCACGCACAGACACACCAACACACACTTACTCCTACCCTGCTACAACTCCTGCTTCTAATCCTGCTGCCTGTCTGCCTGCCTGCTACTGATCGCGTATTGTCATTCGGCTCCCTGTTACAACTTACACCAGCCAATATTGGAGACTAAAAGCACAAGAACATAAACACCACGTGCGGTTGCTAAAGTGGACTGCAGTTTGCATAAAATGGATCGCAGGGAAAGTTGGTGCAAAATATTGTCAGAGTTTTAAAAAGTAGGGAAACAGGCATCAAATTAATTTAATGTTTCTGCTGTCAGCAAACTAACGGGACATTTAAAATTTATAATTACAGAAAGAGGTATTATCCACTATATTAGTACTCGTACTAAAAAAAATATTTATAATATTAAAAGTAAGCATTAAATATAGGTACATTCAAAATAAAAAAAAAACTAATTTATAAACTGTTTGTAAATGAGGTATGATGTTTTTACCTCTCGCTAATAGAGGTAATGGATTCATTTCTCAATGACATTATTGGTAAGTAGCAGATTCTTACAAAAATTCTTCTCAATATTATTTTTTTGAATTTTTTGTTCTTGCTCATATTAAAGAAGAGTAAATAAACTCCCTATCTGATACATAAAAATATTTTATATCTTTTATAGATTTAGAGATAAAGATATATAAGTTATATAATAATCTGTTGTAACAAATATCACAGCCCAAATAATATCGTAGAAACCAATTGAAAAATAAAAAATGTTTGTAACTGACAGATAAATGTCAGTGTCAAAAATCCAGAGACATTACTGAAGATTTTTTCTGGGAAGTACAAACATTATATTATTTCTTATTGTATTAATAGTTGAATATTTAAAATTATATGTATATTACATATACTCTTCAAAAATAATGTCAATCCCAACAATGAATTGGAAACATTTCGAGAAATTAGAAGAGGACAAAATTTCTTCATAGAATAATTAAAACATCTAAATATGAAGAATAGATGTAAGTAGAATTTTTGGTGTAGAGTGTTAAATACAATAGGGCGCGAGCAGTCATGTGACTTTGTTGGCCTTGACAAGCAGATATGGGGGCCCGTGTCAGAATGATAGCTAGTAATTGTGTACATAAATGTCAAATATAATTTTTCATTGTAAATTTAGTGATTTTCTAATTACATGTGCTTTATTTTCCTCGACAAGTAAATTCCACACTCCTTGTGACAAATTAACTACGTGAATTTAGAAAATCTTGAAATATTTAATGAAAAATCCTGACATTTGACATCTAGGTACATAATTACAAATTGTCATTGTAACATGGGGCTCCATATCTGCTTGCCAAAGACAACATGACTGCTCGCGCCCTGTACTTATGCCAAAAACTGAAGTAGCGAAAGGTATTTTGCTGGCCACAATAGTTTTTTTTATGGTCAATGAAATGAATATGAAATTATTTGAAAAACAATGCACATATAGTGTATGTGTATCTGGATTACACTTGCCTAATACGAGTACTACACTACTTAACAATGCATAATATTACATCTGTAGTGTCATATTTTGAGAAATAACCAGACTACAAACGTGCGTTCACAAATCAATTCCAAATGGAAATATGTAATGCTTCACAAACAGAACGACATACATAACAAATTTAATTATAACATTTTTATTTTACTAGAGATAGCTTTTACGGACCGAAATGAATTTGAAATATTTTTCTGTGAATTTAAAATTCATTTCCTCGAAGAAAAATTTATCTGAACAAAATTGAAATTTTATAATTAAATTTGAAATATCTCTGACAGTGAAACATAAAAAAACATTATTTGCAATTTATAAACGTAAGTTTTGTAGTCTATGAAATTTTTTTTTGCCAATATTATAGAAGGTTATATTCTCTATCTGATACATTTAAATATTTTATTCTATCTTTTATTGATTTAGAGATAAAGGGATGTAATATATAAAATAATCTGTTGGAATAAATCTCACAGCCCAAATAATGCCATGGAAACTAATGCAAAATGAAAATATTTGTAACTGACAGATAAATGTTAGTGTCAGAACTCTGGAGACAATACTGAAGACTTTTTCTGGGAAGTACATACATTATATTATTTCTTATAGTATTAATAATTAAATATGTAAAATCATAGGTATATTACATATACCCTTCAGAAATACTGTCAATCTCGACAATTAATTGGAAAAATCTAGAAAAGTTAGAAGAAGACAAAAATTCTCATAGAATTTAAAATTAAAAAATCTGTTGTGGCCATCACAATACCTCTCGCCACTTCCTTTTTTGGTTACATAAGTATAGGACCCGACCAGTCATGTTACATTGTTGGCCTTGACAAGCAGATGTGGGGTTCCCGTTTTAGAATGATAATTATGTACATAAATGTCAGAATTTTTCATTAAATATTCCAAGATTTTCTATATTCACGTAGTTAATTTGTCACCAGGAGTATGGAATTTACTTGTCGAGGAAAATAAACCACGTGGAATTGGAAAATCACTAAATTTAGAATGAGAAATTGATACTTGACATTTATATACATAATTACTAGCTATCATTCTGACTTAAGCCCCTATATCTCCTTGTCAAAACACCCTATTATATTTAACATTTCTTGTATACCTACACTCTACACCAAAACTTCTACTTACATATATGTATCTATTCCTTATATTTAGATTGTTTAATTTTAAATTCATTTTATGAAGAAATTTTGTCCTCTTCTAATTTTTCGAAATGTTTCCAATTCATTGTCAGGATTGACAGTATTTTTGAAGGATATATGTAATATACCTATAATTTTAAATATTTAACTATTAATACATTAAGAAATAATATAATATATGTACTTCCCAGAAAAAGTCTTTAGTAATATCTCCGGCTCCGGATTTCTGACACTGACGTTTATCTGTCAGTTACAAACAAAATTTTCAACTATTTTCCATGGCATCCTTTCGGCTGTAAAATTTATTATAACAGATTATTTTATATATTATATTTCTTTTATCTCTAAATCTATAAAATATATAAGAAAATATTTAAATGTATCAGATAGAGAATTTAATTTTCTTTAATATTACCGAGAAAAGTTTTCAAAAAATATTATTTAGAAGATTTTTTTTCAAGAATCTTCTACTTCCGGTTGTCCAATTGTTACCAAAACCTTTTCAGATCTTCCCATGAATGTCCGATTGGGAAATACGTAGTTAAACAAATTTAAAGTCTTATAGTTTTTGAGTTATCGTCCTTCCAACATCCTACATACATACACACACACATACATCCACACACACACACACACACACACACACACACACACACACACATCATCGTAAAAATGTTAAAATCGGATTGTAGGGACCTTAAAACGTGCTTATTCAATAAAATCTGGATATGCGATTTTTAGCATGAATGCAATACCTCTCTTAGCGAGAGGTAAAAATATAAATATAAACAATAGGTATAGGTAGAATTTCAGGTGTAAAGTGTAGGTATACAAGAAATGTTAAATGCAATGTTTATGTAACCAGAAACGGAAGTGGCGAGCGATATTTGCTTTTATTATTAAAGGTTTTTATTACTTCCACCGACTGATATTTGAACCTATTATGTTTTAGTACCGTTTTTTGGGATTCCATTGGTGAAACAAACTGTATACGTAAATACTGTATTGAAGAAATATTCTGTGAAGATACATTAGAAATGTCTAAATTATGCGGAAAGCAAAATTTAATGATAGTAGGCCATGACAATTCGCTTCCTGGTTTTTATTCCGCCTAGCAACGAAGTAGTGACAATTCAGCCGCTTCCTGAATAATTCCACGTCCCTGATTCCACGGTAACGGAACCGCTACCGGTTCGTCCGCATTGGCCTCTTAAACACATTCTTTAATTAATTTTCTGTTTGAATTTCGTTAAGATGAATATACTGGAGAATTTCGACAGTTATGTCAAGTAAATTCTTTCTCCTTTTGTTTCCATTTAAGCGATCTTTTGGTTTCCTTTTTTATTACACGCCTCTAGAGGGTAATTATTTGCCCTGTAAAATGGAGAAGACAAAAAAGAATCAGGAAGAAGAAAAAGTAAATTTCCCGGGACAAATTTGTCACTAGCTTCAGTGATACGTCAAGTTGGTATCCCTTGTTAAACTAAACCAGATAAAAATGTTATTTATTTTACAAAACCATTATACTTGTGTTACATTCATCAGTATTCCATTATTTGAAAATTACTTTGTTTTATATACATAATCTACAATAATCATCAGACTAATATAAATTGGATTCATTTTTAATTTTTCGACGAAAACAAATATTATTTCTGATAATCAAGAATATGGATAATTTTCTAACTGATTTTGGAAATAGCAGAAAATAAATGAAAAGTTTTATAAGATAATATCTAAATAAAATATCTTCGTCGACTTAAGTCTATTTTGTAAGAATAACAATGTTACAAAGTTCAATTTTGTCCAACTATTTTTCAAGACTTTTTCTGGTAAATGTTAAAAGAATTTTAATTTCAAATATATGTAGGTGTGTTGAAATTGTCAGTGTCACCAATCTTGATATTTGATATTTTGTTCTAGGGTCTATATAATATGATTTTACCATTTTTACGATGATGCCTGTATGTATGTGTGTCTGTGTGTGAGGGATGAAAGTTTCAGATCGCATAACACGTATTCCTCAAGTTTACATCCAGAAGAAGAGGTGATTAGATTTTGGTTATAATTGGTAAACCGGAAGTACTGTCATTTGATAATTTAGACAGTTTTTCTTACAAAACGCAGTTAAATATCATTTGTTGATATTTAGTGTTATTATAACTTAAAGAATATAGTATTCTTTATACAATTTGATTGAATTTTATACTTGATATTCAATAGATATAGAGTTAAAGAATTATAAATATATTAAATTTCATAAATGCTATGCTAACCAGGGAAACTGCTGATATATTCAGACAATTCAAATTGATAGAAGTCAGTATCAATGAAACGAAAATGAATGTAGCAGAGATGAAGATGTTGAGATAGATGTTGGGGAAGACACGGTAAGATACGTTAACGAATGAAAGATTAATGGAAATAACTCTAGAGAGACGATTACATTGGTTTGAACATGTCATAAGGAGAGATGAAGAATATATTGAAAGAAAAATGAATAGATTAGTAACAGAATGTTGAAGAAACAGAGGAAGACCAAAGGTAAGATGGAAGGACTGTATTGCAGAAGACTTGCAATAAAAGGAACTGAATGAGAACGACACGCACAAGAGGCGACCCCTAACGAATGGAAAAAGATCTAGAAGAAGAAGATGTTACTGTCAAGTGCAATGTGCATAGTTTGTTTATGAAATAAATTTACTGGAAATTTAGAATCTTTTGAAAGAAAATTTATGTATGGAATTTATACATAATACACAGTATTGACGGAAGGTATTGTGCTGGCCACTTCAGATGTTTTATTTATATCATTCGTCTCATTCCTATATCTTCTTAATAAGATTGTAAGATAAATACGAGTAATATTGATTTAAAACATACAAATATTACTTACATATTAATCTTACGACAGAATCCGAATCTAATGTATCAAAAGAATATAAAATGCTTGCTTCACCCTAGTCTATACAAAAGATGATGAAAAAGTAATAAACAATGCCAATATGAGATACATAATATACCTAGTACCAATAATAAAACATATTTGCCAACAGGATAACGTTGGCAAATCTGTATATCATCCCCATTATTCATCATCAAAATCCATATTACCTGCATATAACTTTCCGTAAAATACATATTAATAAAAACAAAATTCACATAAAGTAATATTTATTTAAAAAGCAAACATTAATGGTAGGTAATTATACAAAAAAAAATTCTACATATACATACTATAAAATTTACTGCACATATAAAGCAAACACAAATTAATAAGGTAAAGAAAATAAAACACAGCTTATTAAAAGTTGCAACATCAAATAGTTAGTTTTTCCCGTTAATTAAACGCGAATATGAATGTTTACAACTAAATGTGTGTGGTACACAAACAAGTTTTAATGAATATGTCGGCAGGTAGGTACACCAAATAGATTTTAATTTCATGTAGGTATGCGTAATTACTACATGTAACTCTCAAAAGGGAACATGCTTCAATCCTATTTGAAAGTCATGTATATAAATTAATATCCTTTCTAATTATACCAATTTTTACATAATATATTCTTTTTAGGTCGCTTTTTGAGTAGGTACACGATGTCGACATGAGACATCTGTACAATAATAAATTTGTATAGTTTGGTTAAAACTATTTGGGTATTGGCTGCTCAGCAGGTATTCCGCAAGAGGATTAAAAAAAATTATGAAGCCATACTTATCAGGGTAGTATTTAATAATATTTTGTTCACTTGAGTTTTTCATAAAGGGATGCAAATAATAAGAAAAAGAGAAGAAATTTTGCAGGAAACCAAATACTTTTTTTATTTTGATACGTTTACAATATAAACACTTACCAGCTTTTTTGAGAGGTACACCTTCACTAATTATTTCCGTCTAACTGTAGTACAAGTCTCTTTAGTCATTTCTGCAGTTTTTGATATTGGCGCACTCTCGTTATCGTCACTTTTTAAAAAGTTAAACACATTAAGAACTATTTGTTATGCATCGTCTGATAAATGTTTGCGTTTTTGATTCGCGGTTCAAAATATTCGTTCGCAGGTTGCAACATTTTCAATGTTCACTGCAACAATGCTGTTGATCTAATGAGTTCTAGAGAACAACTAAAATGGTATTTATAAAATTTCTCTACTTAATAGTATTCTGAGAAACAACTGTATTGAAAAGATTACGTTGCTAAAAACAACCGAATTCCAATCTCGAGAAAGGAAATGCAAAATTTACTATAATCCGCTCCTGAACACAATTAGGCTTAATACCTGCTGAGAAGAACTAGCCTTTTCCATTAGCAAGTCAAGTCTATCGCCAAATAATGTTAACCAAACTATACGTAATAATGACAAAAAATAAAATATGTGCAACAAGAACGAGTTAAATAATTCCGATGAAGAAGTTTGAGATAACACACATAGTTTTGAGTATTCATTCCTTCCGGAGATTCGCCACACTGCACATATGTTGGTTTTTTGACTGACAGCAACTGACAGATATGTCAACATACCATAAATGAATTTAAGTTGCAGTGCAAGTATTGTCAACAACGAGCATCGCCAGGTTCGTATCTATACCCATTTTTCGTTTATAAGCTATAAATTGGTAGAATTTTAAATGTAAATATCTCGAGAACAAAAAGATATATCGAACTGGGGTTTAAAAATTTGAGATATAAAAATTGAATTTCAAAAATTTCGAAGATTAACGACATTGGGTGTATTTTTCATTAGTAGAGACCTATAATATTGGGAGGTTCTGGGTCGGTTATTCCAGTCCCTCCAACCCCCATTAATCCGGTCATGATTGGGACAGAGAATTGGGAAATTGGAAATTAATCATTTAAGTGTAGCCCGGTGGCACTCAGGGCAATAGTGCAATACAGCAAATAAATATCAGACCAATATTGGAGCAGACATTTCTACTATAAACTCCTATTTACGTCGTAGAAGAACGTGCAACGAAGAAATAAAAATTTCATCACATATATTTTTTTTCTAATCCATATCTTTTGGGTTTAGTGGTGAAAACTACGTTTCACAGATTTTTAGAAATATTAATTAAAGTAGCAAACAGACTGATTGCAATAATAATTAAATTAGTATCGAATTATTCAATATAATCTAATATTCATTTGATTTTGTGTTGGGAGAATTGGGAAATTCAAATTGAAATTTAATCTTTTAAGCGAAAGCAGTTTGAATATGTTGCGGTTTTAGCTTATTGACCAAATTCAAATATTTCTCTAAACATTTATCGTTTTATGCTAAATGAAATATTCTCTGAAGTCGCAATTTAAATTTACTTCAATGTCTCTTAAATTATCCGTTTTTTCAATTAAAATTCTTTTTTTTTTTTTGTAGATTGCTTTGTAATTAAGTTTATTTGAAGGAATAATAAATAATTAGCTAGAGAAAGAGTTTTTCTATTACTTTTTATTACTGAGAAATAGGTAACAAGATCAAAAAGAGATAAATAGATAATAGTAATTACAAGGGTTTTAGATTCTTAGTTTCTAAATATTATAACAGGATTCAAAAAAATATAACTATTAGAATTATTTCAAAACCACCACATTCTGTATAATCGCTCTCATTATTATTTTTTGTTTAAATAAATTAAAAGCAACTTTGCATATGCAAAAAATCTGATGTGGCCAACACAATACCTTCCGTTTAATTTAATTTTTATTCATGTAAATACTTACAATTAAATTAAATTTAAATACCGGGATCGATCCCGATCGACGCCAATTATTTCGAATTTTAAATGGCACAAAATTTACCCCTGTCGTGCATTATCCACGCCAGCAATAAGTGTCCGTGAGGTACCTGGTAAACGCCCGCACGGTACAAATATGTCATCATCGTTAACGAACTCTGTGTACAAAGCAGATTGGCAGACCCAGCAATGGGTAATATGCCGTGATGATCTATTTATTTTATTTATTTATATTCTTACCTATAAAATTCTAAAATATTTAGCGTCGGTCGGAATCGAACCCGGTTTCCCAGATTCGCGTTAACTGACGCCTGTGTACAAAGCAGATTGGCTCACCCAGCAACGGGTAATATGCCGTAATGATATATTATATATTTTTTATTATGTTACCTACATTCCTACATATTTACTTAGCTGGAAACTGTATTAAGTTCCTTTCCATATAATTATTGTTCTGTTTGCTATTATTTTTTAAACCGTTACTATTATTATTTGAAATGATTAGTTTGTTGTCAGTGACATCTGTCAATTATATACATTTGAGATCTGAACTCTGTAACTATGGAGTTGTGTTTAAAGCGTAGGCTCCGGGATTAAAATTATAGATAAGTTTAGAAATTTATCCATAAAATATATACAAAAAGTATTAACGTAAACCTGTAGAAAATTTAATAGTCTTTAATATTTATAATAACATATCTCGAAAAAATAACATTTAAAGATAATTTTCGAAGGAAAACTATTTTAAACTTCTAGTAAAGTGCCATTTCCGGTTTCTGTTTTACTCCAAAATCTAATGACATCGTTCCATATAAGAGTAAGGTAGAAATATAAGGTTTCAAAATTTTTTGAACAATAGTATTTGAGTTAGAGCGTAAAGAGGATCCACACACACACATCATCGTAAAAATGGTATAATCGGGTTAGCATGATTCCAACATCTCTCTTAGCGAGAAGTAAAAAGAGGTATAAATGCAGACTTGTGGGTATCAACAATTTATTTTATGGAAGGGGAACCTTCACTTTCTCATTACCTCAGGGTCTCCACTAATATTAATCCGGCCCTAGTCCCAATTTCATGGAATTTTGACGCCGGGTAAATTGTCAAAGTTGAATAATAATTCGATACACCATTTTAATTAAGGGTTAAATTGGAGAACAGCAGATACAATTGAACATCAGTAGTAGTTTAATATGCATGATTGCACGAAACTGAGCAGTTATAATTGAACAGAAGACGAATCCAAAGCCAACACAGATAGCGAAGCAGTCAAGTCAAGTAGCCGGGCAGTACTAACAAGCATAAAACTAAAGCACTCGGTTGTGGATTTCCAACTCGGCTTAACAAGACAAGCCCCCTTGATCCCCGTGTAGTAGAACTTTGCGTTTCGAACACTGATTGCGCCTATGAAATTTTAATGCCTACAAAAAAACAAATGAATTGTTTTCCAAACAGGCTGATCACAGGCGGCGAGATTTGTGCATTTAATATGCATGTGTTGAAATTGAATATTTACTTTTAATGGAACACGGGTAAACAACTGCTGCATGATTAATATTTAATTGCTAGTTTGTTACACAAAAAATTCTATACGATTTTACATACTCATGAAAGTTACTTTTCAAATTCTATCACATAGATTATAATTTAAATGAATATTATATTTTGTCTCACATTAAATGTTTTATTTTGTATTTCCTATTGGTAGAAAAGATTTGAAGTAAACGCCTAATATTGTATTTTTTAGTTTGTTTGACAGTAAATTCGATTCAAGAATGATATTAAAATTAAAACTATTTCTTCTTTCTTCTATGCTAATGTACATATTTACAATTCTTGGAATAATATAAATTATAATTAATTTCCATTATTAAACTATACCATAATCTTAGCTATTAAAATATTCGTGCTTAATAACATGAAATTAATTTATTTCAAGTTATTAAAGGAAAACTGATTTTTCGAGGAAAATTTTCTTTTCAATTTTTCTGCAGCCCACTTTGATTATGGTTAGATGAATAATTTTCAATAGAAATAAAATTGTTTGTCGTGATTTTAATTCTCGATAAAATTCCTATAAATTGTATTTGTATAAAGTCATTCGAATAAATTGGCACTTGTAAGAACACGTATTTTTTCCACAAATATTTGGCATTCGTTACATTACATACTTGCCATTTCACAGCTATGACAAATAAATTTTCATTGAAACAGTTGGTTATTTAGAAATTTGCATAACAATTTCCATGTTTATCGAATTTATCATGCTATATTTTTCTTTCTATTTTTGTTCAGTTGGTAAAATAGTATTTACGAGGCAGTCAAATATATACCTTAAAATGTCCTAAAAAAAATGTATCGAACGATACCGACAGTTTAAAAATAGCAACTTCACTAAGACACGGGTTTCTGAAATATGGTATTCTTTTTCAGCACGACAACGCGCGACCATACTGCATATTTAGAAGTGGCAACCATCTATTATTTAAAGTGTAACCTGTATATATATATATATATATATATATATATATATATATATATATATATATATATATATATATATATATATATATATACAGGATGGTGACCGGCACAACCGAACATAGGACTTCCCTAATTATTTTAAGTAAGAAATTTTCAAATAAAATCCAATTACACCACGATATTCTACGTGACCAACACAATACCTCCCGCCATTTAATTTTTATTAATTTAAATACATAACCTATGGGGTCTCGTGGCTGCGTGCCTGAATGTCGGTTGCGAATCTGGGGAACCGGATTCAATCCCTACCAACACCAAATATTTCGAATTTTAAAAGCACCAAATTGACCCCTGCGGTGCATTCTCCAAGACAAATATGTCATCCTCTTTAACGATATCTGTGTACAAAGCAGATTAGCACACCCAGCAATGGGTAATATGCCGTGATGATATATTTATTATTTTTTTATATAAAATACCTGTGTATTTACTAATGCTTGAAAACTATGTATATTAAGTTAATTTCCATATAACTATTGTTCTATTTACAATTTTATTTTAAAATGTTACTATTATTAATTGGAAATGATTATTTTTTTGGCAGTGACATTTATCTGTCAGTTACATACATTTGAAATATGAACTGTGTAACTAAGAAATTGTGTTTATCTTTAAAAAATTGACTCCGGGATTTATAAAATTGATTATTTTATTAATTTATCTATAAAATATATAGAAAAATTATTAATGCATGCCTGTACAAAATTCAATAATCTCAAATTTTTATAACATAATCGCGAAAAAATTATATTTAAAGGTATTTTTGAAAGAAAAACTATTTTGAGCTTCAAATAAAGTGCGATTTCCAGTTATCCGATTTACACCAAAATCTAACGTCTTTGTAAGGTCGAAATACAATGTTTTCATAATTCTGCGATTGATACTATTTGAGCTAGGGTGTCCAGAAGATCCACACTCACACACATACACACACACATATACACACATACAGATATCATTGTAAAAATGTTAAAATCTATGACCTTGAATCGTGGTCATTTATCAAAATCTCGATTATGCGATTTTTAGCGTGATCCCTATACCTCCCTTACCAAGGGTAGCGGGAGGTAAAAACCATATAAAAATTATCCAAGCATTTTTTCTTTATCTCTCTCATGCCCAGTTGCACCAACAAGGTTTAAATTTTAAGATAGGCTTAAACAAAAAAATGCAAATCGAAATTTTGACAGCAATATATAATAATTCATTTGGTATTTCATTTCGATGCAATATTGTCAATTTAAGCCAAGTTTAATATTTAAGTTTTGTTCGTGCAACCGGCCATTAATAAGCGAGATACGAAATATTTTCAAAATAAGCGAAAATCAAGGTTTAGCTTGTTGCGTAAAAACAAAAGACGATCGAAAATTCCTGTGGTACCTATTAAAAAAATTCCCTTTTCCACATACTGTTCCTTGTCCAGCGGTGTTGCCGTTTCTTCATTACTTAGCATTTTCAACATGGCTAGTACATTTACAACACAGTAGAAATTTCCAGTCCACACTTATTTGACGGCAACTGTAATTACGTATACAAAATGATATTTATAAACACGTAACTTAGCAACAATTGCTTAACATGGCATAGAAGTAGAAATTAGTTTTAATTCCGTCATGTCAAAATGACATAAACGTTCAACATGGGCCATATGACGGACTCAATTAAATGCGCTATATGTTTCTACCTTTGTTGCTAATGAACCGGTAAATAGTTTCTCACAACCCAACATTAAACTGCTAGGTATAGTTAGAGAAATACAAATTTGGGATTTGAAGCTTTGGGATCGGTTCAATAATGTGGAAAGCGCTCGTGTTGATTTAGTCGAATTAAATATTGACGGGCGACGGAGCCTAAAGATGTCTGTTAAATAATATATCCGTACTCTCGTCCCAGGATAGAAGATGCTAAGAATTACCACGAAAACTAATTTCCAAACAAAAGACCAAATCAATGAATTCATGTAGTAAGCGTTGAAATTCGGATTAAGTGTAATTATTTTGTTTAATATTAATATCGCAGGTATGGTATTCGTAGTCTGGCTACGGTTGATCTGAGCTTTAATTATCTCTAACTTTATTAAACTATTCATAGAGCCATTATTATGCCAAAGACATTTTATGTATACCAATAAGACCACGAATTTCAATTTATTATTTAGAATAGAAAATGTGAATTTATCTTAGCGGTAAATATTTCAAATGCTGATGTAGATCGTTAACAATACAAGATTTTTTTTTGTAAACTCTGAAGAATTGAATACTGAAATGTCAGTTTTGTAATAGACTTATATAATTAACATTTCCTATGATTAGAAGTAAACTGATTATAAAAATCTATTACTTACTATGTATATATCTACGATTTACATAGGAATTAAACCTGGGAAATTAGATTATTTTGAATATAAGCTTCTCATTAAAACTGATTGTTATAAAAATTTGTACACCTTATTAAAAAATCTTTTAGAATTCATATTTCAACAATACAACTTTTTAGTTTTAATTCTGTTTATTGTTAGGAAATAAACAACAAATATATAAATAAATAATAAGAAAAACATTAGCAACAGGTAACCATGGTGACAAATTACAACATAATATAGGAAGCCATGCTCGACTAAAGATCTAAACCGTCTCAATGATCGAGATTATTATTCTTGGTTTTGAAAATCTCAATGGCTTCTCTAATAAACTGTTGTTTATGTGTTGGTCTCACTAGTATTTTTGTTTCTTCGATTTCTACGCGGTGGAATTCTTCCAGAGCATGTTCTGCAAATGAAGATTTTTTTGGCTGGTTCAATCTGATCGAACGCTGGTGTTCATGCAATCTTGTTGAAATAGTTCTACCAGTCTGGTCAATGTAAACTTTCCCGCAAATACATGGAATCTGGTAAATCCCTGATGACTGAAGAGGGATAACGTATTTTGCTTGTCTCAACATATGTGGAATTTTAACATATGGAGAAAACGAAATCTTCATGTTCTTCTAGCGAATAATTCTACCACAACAGTAATTGTTTAGTTACAAGACGATGATGTCTGTATGTGTGAATATATAATGTGTGTGTGTGTGTGTGTGTTTGTGTGTGTGTGTGGGTCGTTTCTTACGGATTGCATTCTCCAATACCATAATTCCAAAATAGTTATTTTCGTATTCCTCAAGTTTATATCCAAATGAAAATGTGATTAGATTTTAGTTATAATTGGTCAACCGAAAGTACCCTCATTTGAAGATTTTAATAGTTTATATAGAAAAAACGCAGTTAAACATCATTTTTATATTTTATGTTATTATTTTGGTTGCATTTTATACTTCATATTCAATGGAGATAGAGTTAAATATAAGAACTCGAGTTGATAAAATCACAACAGGCCACAATGTATATTCGACAACGCCCTTTGCAAAATTTCTTCTTCTTTATAGTGACATAATTTTTTTAATGTTTTGGTGAGTGATTTAGTAAAGGAAAATGTAAGCTTGTCTTCGGCGTGGTAGTTTAAAGCTAATAGAGCCATATGGAATAGCATCCTTGTATAGGATATACGAGTCGTAGGTAGTCAGAGATTTTGAGGGCAGAATACTAAAACCCGGCTCAACTCTGAACATGAAACGGACTACACCGGTACCCGAAAGTGTCATCAAACCAACAACACCACATAAAACATACAAAATTGCTTTACGTTCTATGGAGTATTTAACTTCCCTTCCCTTACACACACTCTTATTCTTCATAGAAAACAAAAATAAACAAGGACGGTTCATTCAGTATTCAACATCGTTATCGTTACAATTTGAAACCTTAAATATTTAAAATATTACCTGTCTTGTTTCTACGTAAAGAATCCGTAAATGTGAATTCACTTCAGTGGCAGTTAACAATTTATTGTATTGTTTTACTTGTTTTAATAAAATTAAATGTTTTAATTTAAAATACATCTGAATCGATCTTAAATTTAATTACAACTGATGTTGACAAATTTATTAAGGATTCACAATGAAAAATATCATATTACGTTCACATCATTTTTTATGTTTCTATGTTTTTTAAAAAAGACCAAAATAAAAATTATATATTTTATGTTGCAAAAATAATTTTTACCTCTCGCTATTTGTATGCTAAAAATCACATATCCAGATTTTAGTGAATAAATATGTTATAATATTTTTTACGATGATGTCTGTGTGTGTGTGTGTGTTTGTGAGGATGTTGGAGGTACGATTTCTCAAATTCTATAAGACTAAATACTTGTGTAACTATACGGATTCCTCAATCTAACAGTAATGGGAAGAGTTGAATAGATTCTGGTAAAAATTGGACAACCGGATATAATAGTACTTTAACAAAAATCTTCTAAATATTATTTTTTTGGAAATTTGTTATTACAAATATCAAAGAACATAAAATTCTCTATCCGACACATTTAAATTTTTTATTATGTCTTCTATAGATTTAATGATATAGATATATAATCTATAAAATAATCTGTTGTAGTAAATCTCACAGCCCAAACATCTTCATGGTAACCAGTTGAGAAACTAAAATGTCTGTAATTGACAGATAAATGTCACTAATGTCAGTGTCAAAAATTCAGAGATAGTACTGAAGGCTTTTTCTGGGAACAATATTTAAAATTATAGGTATATTACATGAATCTTTCAAAAATATCGCCAATTCTGTCAATGAATTGGAAGAACCTCGAATATTCAGAAGAGTAGGAGAAAACTTGCTCATAGATAGAATTTAAAATTAAGGAAAATACGTAATTATAGAGATTAGGTGTAATTAGAATTATTTGTTGTACAAGACATGTTTAAATGCAATACATATATACCATAATGGATAGGTCGAGAGGTATTGTAATGGCCACAACAGATTTTTTATTTTTAACTCATATTATTTTTTCTAACCATATTTATCAATGAAATAAGAAATGTTTTGTTAAAAATAAAACCTCTATAAATATGTATTTACAAGTAAGAATTATTTGTAATCAAACCCATATGTTTAAACCGTATAAATAGGCCCTAATGATCAAGGAAATTTTAATTAACGAAGAAAGATTTTATGAAAAATTCACGAACCCCGCAGATATTTGAACCCTGGATCTTCTCATATCTTTTGAGACGCTCAATTATTTAGAGCGTCTCACAAAATATTTCTGCCTTAATTAAAATTTCCTTGATCATTAAAGCCTATTTTTACAGTAAACGTAATTACAAGTAAATACTGAGAATCGTATTTTGTTTAATGTTTTTCCGATAAATATAATATTACAATTTTATGTTGTGTTATTTTGGTAGTAATTTATTTTTATATTTCAAATAAATAAATAAAAAAAATGTTATGGCCGAATAAAAAAATACATGTCCAATAATTGAATTTTATTTTATTTATTAAATGTTTTTAATAATAAAAATATACACTGGCCTGCAAAAAATTGCATAGATACGCATATTTTTTGCTGTATTAGGTGCGTTCAATAAGCCCAGCAAAACAAACAACCGGAAGTAAAATTTGATGAACGACTTGCATAATTTTAAATATAATGGCGGTAAATACAAATTATATGTACCTACATGAAAAGTTTTAAGTGAAAGTTAACAAACATTTTAACTAGAAATGAAAATTATTATTCGCACAATATTCATTGTTGCTCCGTGCCCATAAATAATAGCAAATAATAATAATAATAAAAATAATAATAATTATACATAGGTGAGTGAGATAAAACAGCATTGCTATAAAAGTGAATCATATTTCGTACATGGTGAGTAGAATGTAATATCTCTCAAAAACTGGAAAATTCTGTGTGGATAAGTTATTTTCCATTAACTCATTAACACATCTGAGTGCCATATTGTGTTGAGCAGCTCATATATTTTGTTTACGAGCTACAATGCACTCTACTGAGCAAAATAACTATTCTACTTCATTTCATGAATAATAAATAATTACTTTTAATTTGAAATCCTTAGTTCTTAGATTCCGCAATTGTTTTACACTCAGTATCAACTGTTTCTTGAATTTTTTATGGTTCAGCGTCTAACCTATATTAGACAAATGAAGTCTAAAAATAAAATAAACTCCCTAGGCATATTTTCTCCCTAACTTTGGCAGTAAAAATATTGATTTTTCCTCAAACGTCATAAAAGTAGCATCTTTTGCGACTTGATTCACAAGGTAGAAATAAAATAAATAAATATCCATAGAAACTATATAGAATCAACGAATAAGAAGTTCCTTGTATAAAAGAAACCTGTAATATTGCCCTAAATGTCACTATAACACACTAGGTAACCCAAGAATAAAGTTGCTAAATACCATCAATAGCTGCCAAATTTAAATAAATAACCTATGAATTGAAGTATAAACAGAGTTTACTTTTGAGGAAATAATATATTAAAGAATAGCAAATTTACAGATTACAATTACAGGGACGGTAATGAACATAAAAATACTTAAAATTAAACTGATAAGAAAAGTTTATATTGTTTTGCAGTGATTCCTGGACAAATCTTTCAGCCACACTGTTAGATTTCCATCCGATTGAACAACTTCAGGGGGCGTACATTATAATACTTCAAATTCCGACATAATTGCACACAAGGAGGATATAAAATTGCACAATTTTTATTTAAACGTCAAAACGTGAAAAATTTTATTTCAATGTTTATAACAAAAAGTGAACAAATGAGTATCCATAGCTACAGGGCAATTGAAATCGCAAACGTAATTTACGTAAAATGTTACGTTAGTAGTAGATATTTTTCTTTAAATATCTACGTTTGAAGAAAAAATATATATTGTGTTATTAGGAGTAAAAGTGTCTTTGTGTGCCTCGCGCGCAATTGTTCCACGCTCTCCACACAAAGTATCACTTTTAAGATGCTCATTGACACTTTAGTTTTCAATACCCCAGGTCTTTTAATTTTAGTTTACATTTATATATTTCAAAAATACTCATAGAATAAGAATATTACGAAATATAAATGATGAAGAATTAGCTAAATGATAAACGAGTGTACATATCTTTGTGAATGTAAATATTAAACTGTGTTTTGCGTGATTATTTCACTTGAATTTATGTTTTGGTGCTACCGTAAAAATAATGTTGAAATAAAAATGAGTTCGTATTTAAATAATGTAAACTTACCCGCCACAGTTTTGTCATGCACTGCACATTTGCACTGTACTAGACATAAAGAAAAATGGTGACTATTATGTTACATTCATATAAATAATCTGTATGTAAACACATATGTATTATTTAACAGTAACTAATGGATACCATACACATATTAATATTCAAATAAAGATCATAAAAACAATATTATATTTAGATTCAACAGATGTTTCATCTGTTTAAATTAAATATAATAATATTACATATACAAATACAGGGTATATCACGGAAAGTGAAATATAGGCGTTTAACATGGGATATCAGTTTTTTCCGTGCGCATTGCTCCCCTAATTATTTTAAACAAATAGTTTCAAATGGATGTAGTAAAGCAAAAATTTCTATATCCGAATCAATAAAAAAAACATTTTGGCTACTTCATAACTGCAGAAACAAAATTTGCAAATTCACGGAATTACAATTTAATAGTATTAGCCATGGAATTAGAAACAAGAGACGAAGAAAAGCGTAACGTTTTATACGTCAAATTATTAGTATTTATTTTGGAAATCAATATTTTGACACTGACGTAATAAAACGTTACGATTTTATTGGTCTCATGTTTCTAATTCCATGGCTAATATTTTTAAATTGTAATTCCGTGAATTTTCAAATTTTATTTTTGCAGTTATATAGTAGTAAAAATGTATTTTTTTATTGAATGTATGTAGAAATTTTTGCTTTACAACATCCATTTGAATTTTTTTGCCTAAAGTAATTAGGCGAGCAATGCGCACGGAAAAGTATATTCTACAACGAGTTATGGAATGGCCCATACTCCACACGAGGAAAAAGTTTGTGGCCCGAGCCGAAGGCGTGGACTACGGTTTGCGAGTGTGGATTATGCCATTCCAAACGTGTTGTAGACTATATTTTCTCTAACAAGATTTTAGAAATTATACATAAAATGTTGATTGACAATAACAATATATTATCATATTCCATTAAATAATTTTTTTTGACGCCAGTCCATATATTGTTTATAATAACTCCATTCATATTTTTCTTTTGATTTATTTGGTAATAACTGACTTCCTGTATCATTAGCAAGTTCCCTTATTTCTGGTGAAGTACATTCCACATCTATATCTTTATTTCCACTTTATATGTTTTTCTACAAAATGTCTTCAGTTAATTTTCTAATATATTATTATTTAGATAAACTTATACCTCTGGACAATTCCAAAAACCTGTAAAAGTTAACAAACAACTCTAAAAATGTTCAAAACTTTAAAACGTCAAACGCGAATACAGAAATAAATAAATATGAAACAAAGAGTAATAATCATAGCGACCGAACCAAGATATTTGATATACCGCGCTAATATGTGGCTAAATAGATTGTGATTCGTCGAAAGCCATGCGGAATTATTCCAAAGGGCGTACGGAATTATTCTACACGGTTTGTGTTTTAGTTGTGGAATGTGTAGTTTCCAAAATAGTGTTTCACTGCTTCAATTCTCATATTTTCTTGTAATCAAATTTCTTTATAAACTGTGAAACTCTTTAATTTAGACTGTCATAATCAGAATTTTTTTTTAACTATTACATTGGACGAAATCTTTAATAAAATATCTACATATAACAAATATTCTATATACATTTTCGTGAAGTTATGTTAACAAATTGATTAAAGTAAATCTTTGAATTTTCATAATTCATCTGTTAAATGTAAACAAATTTTATTTTTTGTTTCATGTTCATAACATAATATTTACCGTACGTTGTATGTGCGTAGCTTGCAAAATTATTTTGCAATAAATATGTCAGGTGATCCCAAAAATTTGAACGAAACAACTTTATATTTACTGGGTTAGCTGTGTACTGTGTACGAAATGTTTATATTTTGAAGCATAACACAGTAAACGTAATATCTTTTGAAGCAGAATATATTACATTAATTTTGAATTTCAAATTAAACCAGAAGCCATAAACAATAAAAGTAGCATAGTAAACGCACGAGTAAATTAATAAATCACGATAGAAATATTATTCAATTTAGACATTTTATTTACGTAATATTTTGTTTATAACTTTCATAAAATAATTAGAGTTGGGAAATAGCGTGAATACAAGGGTATGGAACTCGTAGATAATTGAATATAAAGCAAATAGTTTGTCTAGATCTAAATCAGTTTCGAAAATTAAAGTTACTTCGATGTAAAGCTTAAAGTGTATTTTAGACTGTTCCAAATTTATTATATGAACAAGGCAAAATAACAAATCTGTTAAGAAGAATTTATAAGTACAGTTTAAAATATAAATTTTGGCATGCCCAAATTACAATAATTTATTACTTATTTGATTTATTATGGCAATAAATCGAAATCGAGAACGTACATAAGATTAAAAAATAAAAAATTGGATAATTTTTATATGATTGTTTTAACAGAGAATATCGTGATTGTAATTGGATTTTTTTCAAAACTTAATAATTCTCGAGATATAAAACACAAATATAATATGTTTAAATGGGAACAAATATTGAAAATAGTGTCATCTTTTTCCTTATTTTATAAGCTTTTCAACGATGTATAACAAGTCTACATTCTTTTGTTCTAAACATGAATAAAAGACGAATTATTAATTTATTTGGATAAACAATTAAAAAATTAATTATAGATCATCATTTGTTTATTTTGATTCTGTCTTTTAAGTAAATTCTCAAAATTATTTTTAGCCAATTAGTTAATTTATTTCTATAGGCATTATAGTTAGCTTTGACACAATTTCAAAAATTCTTCTACGAGCAACGTCGCAACGGTAAGAACATTTATTATTATTTATTATACTTTTGACAATTACTAATTTGGCAAGAACCTGTCTTAAATATTATTTGTTAATTCGGAGGAAGTTAGCATAGCTGGCTGAATTATGAAATTTATGTGAAATTTATTATTTGTATTCTTCTTTAACTCTATATCTGTTGAATAACAAATATAAAATGCAATCAATCGTATAGACAATAATATATTCTTTAAGTTATAATAACATATAACTGATTTTTTCAAGAAAAACTGTTAAAATCTTCAAATGAGGGTACTTCCGGCCGACCAATTATAACCAAAATCTAAACAGGTCTGCATATGGTTGTAAGGAAGAGGAATACGCAAGAATTGTAATTTTTGAAATTCTAGTATTGGAGATATCGTCCACGAAAAAGCGGTCACATACACACACACATACACACACACACGCACATACGAACACACACACACACATACAGACATCATCGTGAAAATAGTAAAATCGTATTGTAAAGACCCTAAAACGTGCTTATTCAATGAAAACTCACCACCGAATTTTTTGACCAAAGACAATACCTTCCTTACCTAGAGGTGACGGAAGGTAAAAAAGAAAATCTTTATAATATAGTAACTATATAAGTTTATTTCCTGTAAGGTTAAATATCTTTTACGGTTTTAGAACCAACATCTTACATGCACGTAAAATGTCTTTGTCCGGGTGTTACTTAAAACTTAATATACTGTTTAGCTACTACTAAGCGCCATAAAGAAAATCGTTGAAGCCACGTCGATAAAACAGGCTGCTGATAATAAACACTTAATGGACCATACATTAAAATTAAGATACAATATTCTTGCAAAGAATTTACTTTTATCACGTTATATTTCTTTCATCATACATTAAGTAATAGATAAATAATAAAAATAAATAAATGTATTTTTTATTCAAACATTAATTTTTATTTGCAATAAGAATAATATAATTTCTAGAAAAATACTGATGTGGAACAAATGTTTAAAATATTCTGAAATACATATTTTATTTATTAGGCGAATGCGAATTGAACTATCAGTATTTATTTAATTGATAAATTCTTATTTGTAAACGTCTGCATCATTTATCCGTTTTGGTCGTCTCGGTTTACCCAGACACACAAATTTTCGGTCGGTCTGTGACCGAAAACCGCAGACCGCAGATTAGGACATTGATTATTTTATGTATTACAAGACAAAGGTTTCTCTGTTCAATGATTCGTAGCTATAAAGTTACTTAAATTGGTTCGTATTACGAAGCGTGCTTTTTACCTTCCGTCACCTCTAGGTAAGGAAGGTATTGTCTTTGGTCAAAAAATTCGGTGGTGAGTTTTCAATGAATACGCACGTTTTAGGGTCTCTACAATACGATTTTACTACTATAAATTAGAGATTCTTCAATTTCATGAAACACAATGGATCTATGGAATATTTTTCATCACTGTAATATGACAGACAAATAATAATTATTTGTTTACAATTTCAGTACCTATACACAATCGCATTGATTTTAGTTTTATGATTATAAGTTTTGTAAACATCACAAAATCCAACAATACGTTAAATTATTGGTTCTGTGTGAAAGGAATATTATATTCATAAAACATAAATAATAGTGCATACAAAATATATTCATACAAAGAGAATTAGTTTAATATAGGCAGGAACAAAAATTTTCAAAAAATAATATTTAGAATTTTTTTTTAAGAATCTGGTACTTCCGGCTGTCCAATTGTTACCAATACAATTTCAACTCTTCCCATTAATGTCCGATTGAGAAATTTGGTATAGTAAAAATAAATGCTGTTTGACTGAACTTTCGAGTAATTGTTAACACCTAATCCACATCACAGTCGAGAAATTACCCGCAATTACAATCTATTAATATTAATCAAATTTTAAAAATAGGGGTATATTATTTTTGCTCTATAATAAGATGATTTTTAAAAAAATAGTATTCTTTCATAATGTGCGCATAATGTAAATCCTCAATTTTAAGTTAATTGTTGAATAAGAATACTGGCAAATGTTTTCAACATTTATCAAGATTATTTAAAAAAATACGGTTAACATTAAAATAAAAATCTTGACGTGTGAACAAAGTGCATGTCTCTATTAAACTTTAAATATTGAATGAAACGAAAGCTCTATCCTCTTGAAGTTTCATATTTGCGAAATCTTTCGTATTTATTTTGTGATATATTCTACTCCGTACTCCTTTCGTGATACCTTGCAAAATAACACATTTTCAACACTCTGTCTGATAGCTGGCTGTAAACACCCATTATCCCCTATATCTTTTAGAAGCACCTGCTAAGATATGCGTTTAGTAGTCGGGCTAAGAGCCACGAGTGGCACATCTCTTGTTTCGCATGAGTCTGATTCTGAGTTCGAGTTCGCTAACTTAGCGCTTGATAACGTCACAATCTACAGAGTTGAGAGTTCACTGACTTCTGTCACCTTTCATGTAACTTACCTAATTAATTAAGCAAAGTGAGACTATTCAAAATACAAAGCTATTCTGAGATCCTTTTTACCTGGCAGGTATAATTAAGAAATTAAATTGGAAATACATATTTAGTTTTGAAATGAAATTTAAAATAAAGTTTACTTGTATTTAAACATAGATTTTAATAACTTTAATGATATGAAATGTACTGAACTCTAAATAATAAATAAGCTGACATCATTACATAAGTATCGAATTTAACATTTCTTTTTCTACAGTCTACATAGAAAGTAGCCATTTGCGCTCTCTTTTGTTAACGCAAAATGTCACTTTGCCGCTCTAGCGCGACCAAGTAGAAAAAACGCTCGCTGTCCGAATTTGTAACTATACAATGTTGAGAAATATCACTTGTCTACATTCCTAATGGAAACGTTTAGTTAGGAACTAATGGCACTGTAGTGACAAATTTACCACCTTTACAAATCAATATGACATAACTGCTCTGTTGGTATATTACATAACAAAAAAAAAAAATGCCACACTATTGTGAAAATAAAATAGGGCATTCATTTACAAAAACGAAAGTATAAAATGTTTAGATTAGATTGAAGCAATAGGTCAAGAAGAATGGAAAATAACGATAAATTAAAATTAAATATAAAAGATGTTTTTTCTTTATATTAATCGTTATTAATTGAGTAGTAATATAAGTACAAAGTGTATATTTTATTATATTTTTTAGGGTGGATGGTCGCTGTGGCGACTATAGAAAAAATCTTGTCTGTGTTTCGAGCGTAAATGGACATTGTCGATTTCGAGAGAATACCGCGCTCTTGCGTCGCGCGGCAACAACCTCTCAATCGACAATGTCTTATTTTGCACTCTTAATACGTAAATAGCTATTTACACACATGTCTAATTGTTATATCTATTCTTTCAATTTATGAGAAATTTTGTCCTACACTTCTGAAGATTCTTCCAATTCATTGACGGGATTCAGTATTTCTTAAGGATATATGTAATATTAATATAGCTATAATTTTAAATATGTACTTAATTAATAATACAATACGAAATATTAAATGTACATCTCAGAAAAAACATTTTGGTGTCAATTATAAACAACTTGTCAACTGGTATCCTTGGAGTTGTTTAGGCTGTGAGATTTTTACAACAGATTATACTATATATTTTTAACTCTAAAACTGTAGGAAATATAATAAAAAAAATCAAGTGTTCAGATGGAGAATTTAATGTTCTTTAATATTTGTAATAATATAAATTTTAAAAAAATTCGAAGAATATTTTTCAGAAACTACTACATCCTGTTGTCCAATTGTTACCAAAACCTATTCAATCCGTTGCAATTCAAATAAAGCTAAGTTTGGACGATCCATCACCTCTGTCTGGTTGAAATATGCGGTATCATTAAAAGCAGGAAAACTGTTTCATGTCCATACAAATCCTTTAATTATTATAAATGAGTGACATTTATGAGTATATATTTTTATTTTGGCATAAAAAGTTGTTATTTTTCTAACAAGAATATAATACGTTTTATAATTAAAATTTACGTACATTTTTAATTAATAGTAAACAATAAATAATAAATATGAAAACCATAATTACCATAATTGTATGAATTAATATTTTAGCTCCGTCCATTCCGACAAATTCAGTAGTGTCGTTCACTTAGTTTTTATGAGGGCACATAAGATACTGCTGTTATTATTATAAAATATATGTTACAGTAAAGTCATTCAAAATTCAAAACTAAGTCAACTGGTAAGTTTATTAACAAAAGTAAAACCAAGTGAACAATAAGATACTGACACAGTATCAGTGTCAGTAACACTGACAAAAAATATCGTTATCCGTACGGCGAAAGTATTCTCAACAACAACCATCTTTTTAAAATGGAATGACTTAACTTAGTCGAAAAATATGAATTTTTAAAAGACGCGTGTTACGTCCACCTGTATCGCTCACGCTTTGCGTTATGACAAATGACAGAGATACATGTCTGCCAATTTGTTAATTCGTACATTATACAGATGACCTTGATCAGACATCTTCAGAACGATGTAAGATCAGTTCATTTTCCCTTAAAAGGAACCGCGTCCATGATTTAAACTATACATATTGTAACTATGAATACGTATCAAAAATACATTGGAAAATAAACCTTGTCGTAGTTAACAACGTCATTAAAGTTAACAATATTTTATGCAACTGGGCCAAAATATTTTCTCGTGAATAATGTAATATTTTCAACTAAAATTTACAAAATAACGATGAAACTTTCTATATTGACGTTAATATTAACAAATATGTTTCTACAAAACAAATAATTCTATATTGGACTAACATGTCATGAAACAATTTATTCAATAGATATTGGCTTTTTAGCAATGCAAATTGCAACAAATGATGCTATTTTACGTGTTGATAAATAACAAATGTTAACGTAAGCCACACGAATCCATTATATGAATACGAATTAATTTTTAATTCGTTAAATGGAATAGAAATTTATATATTGAAATGCATTTTGAAATTCAACATGAATTACTACTTTGTTTTAAAATGCTTTTCATGAAAACATATTTTGTTAAAAATTATTGGATTTCAATCAAATTTTATAATTTTTTCAGGCTTTATTAATGGGTTGAAACTAGTAGAAGCAGAAATAAAATTATTAAATTTGACTAAAATCCAATCATTCCACACCTTTCCATAAATTTAGATATTATTTTTACATTATTTGAGAAAGTAATAATTTGTGTAACATATTATAGTAATAATAAATTTTAAAATAAATGGTATCATACTACCCTAAAGCTAGTATACGACTAGGTAATCTGTGATACTAGTATATTAGTTTCGCAGATGGCAGTGGGGTTCTCAATATAAAAATTGTATAATAGAGATTATGAAACTTTTAAAGAAGTTATTAATTTTTTTAAGCAATCGATTTTTACCTTCCATCACCTTTAGGTAAGGAAAGTATTGTCTTTGGTCAAAAAATTCAATGAAAAAACGTTAAATATTATTTATTGACATATAATGTTTATTAATTTTAAAGAACATGTTATTCTCTATACGATGTTAAAGTTAACCATGGAAACTGATAATATATTCAGATAATTTAAATTGACAGATGTCAGTATCAATGAAAAGTAAATTTCTAATAGTACAACTAACAGCTTTCAATTTAGTTAAAAAAAAAAAATTATACAGTGGAAGACCCTATTATCATCTTGAACTTCATGTAAGATTATTTAACTCTCGTTGTGTTTTGTCACAGGTAGTGTAAGTTGTTACAAAAATAAAACTAATCTTATACTGCTTCATCTATACTCAACATCCACTATACGTACATAATAGTAGCCACAAGTACTTAATTATAATCACTAAATCAAGCACCCTTCGATGCATTTCCGTTTTAACAAAGGCACCCAGAATTCCCAGCACCTTACAGCTTATAAATCGCACTTACTCGGCTTTCAAATTTCAATCTTCCGATCAATAAGTTCATCCCTCCGCATAATGCTACCCAAATATACAAACTCGTTAACCTGTTCCAGTCTGAATCCATCTACAAACAGATTACATTCAGTCACCAAATCACTCTTTCAAACACTAAGACTTTTCGTTTCAGCATTCAACGCCAAATAATATAAATATAGCGAAAGTAGTATACTACGTAAATGCTCATAAGGTTGCCCATCTTAACATTTTATTTAATGATAATTGGAAATATATCTCGGCACCTTAATTTCCAAATTTTAAAATTTAAGTTAACAGAAATTTTATTATAATTAATAAATATTGACATAGTAAAATGGAACATTTAATTCTGAATAATTTTCTTCAAATAAACTTTTTTTAAAAATAAATAATAAAGCCAAAAATTAACGTTTTATTTATCAATAAATCCAATACAATATCAGTATGGCCATCTATTGAATAAAATTATAAACAATCACTGACATTTGCTAATATTTATATACGTATTTTCAGAAAGTAATATCACAAAACTGAGGCATTGAATCGAAAAAAGTTTCAAATAAAATTTACTCGAAGTAATATTTTAGATATTAATATATTAATTCTATTTATTTAGTTTTTATCTGTAAAGATTTAAATGCATACTTAAAAAATCATTTTCTCACGAACAAAATATCAATAAAATAAATTATTAGCTAAAACATATGTAAAATTAAAAAATAATAGAAGTTTATTTAGAAAATTTCCAGTTAAATAAACAAAACAGAAATGAATTAAACAAAATAAACTGATAAATCTTTCATTGCTGTCAATAATCCGATTTGATACTGTTTATTTATCTGGAAGTTAAAATTGTAAAATTGGCCCTAAAACATTAAAACAAATATTTATTTCAAGTTCACAATTTAAAATTACATGCCAAATTAACTGTTTTTTCCTAGAGTAACAACAATATAAACACAACACTCAACAACCATGGTAACTAACAACGTCAACAGTGTTTCTTTCAATTATAGAAGAACTTGTGAGTCTTCAATGCTTCTGTGAATTGTTTTCTTGACCTACCAATACCGAATTCTTCCAACTATCTTGTCCTTCTCCTCTAAGTCACGAGTAATGCTTAGTATTTAGGCATGCACAACTTAATAAATGACTTAAATAACCCAAATACCACGGAACAATAAAGGTGATGATTTCGATAATGATGATTTCAGATGATAATAGTAGAACTCCTGATCATTCCCAAACCAGAAAATCAGACACCACGTTTTGGATTTATCTAAACTTACAAAGAAAGATATTTATTTGTTATTTTTTAAACCAAATTGTAACATAACATAACCATTACTAATATTGTTTTATTGTTTAATTCTGGTTAAGCAATATCTGCAGAAGTGAAAATATTCGGGTTTGGAAATTTTCATGTGTTCAAAACTAGGTTTGGGCAAAATTTTCGCTTCCGCTTTTGGGCTGTAAGCTGTAATGAAATATAATTCCAATTCGGATCTAATACACTCTTGTATTCATTATTTTTGTAACAAAATAATATGGTAAATAAATAATAATTACAACAAATATTTCTGTTTTAATTCAATTGATACATAAATTCATATAACAATCAATATTTCAACAATTTATTAACTCAAAATAAATAAATTTAACACTTTTACTCTTAACAGCTGATTAACAATCAAATGACGTTTGTTTAAACAATGTTTTTTCCCGCATCTTCCATTTGCACATTTCTTTGAATCTGATTGGTCAATCGATTTGTCGATGTATTGATTTTCTCCTATTTACACGATACAACAACGTACTTTGTTACAACAAAACATTAAAAAATAGTTCATAATTATCATCATAGATTGTAGTAGTAGCCTCGTTTTGGATTAACAAATTCGAGAAAACTCATTTTCTGGCTAAACTAGCGACTTTTCGACAAAAATTGTTATATAGAAATTGTTTTTTAATTAAATAAAGGGGAGTTATGTTGAGGCTTTTTTTTATTTTCGCTTTTGTTTCAGAGATAATAAGTAAATCTAAATTTTTTTTATAATATGTAGGGAAAATTTTATACAAAGAAATTTTCTAAATAAACTTCTATTATTTTTTAATTTTACATATGTTTTAGCTAATAATTTATTTTTTTCATATTTTGTTTTAGAGGAAATGATTTATTTATGTATGCATTTAAATCTCTACAGATAAAAAGTAAATAAATACAATTAATATATTAATAACTAAAATATATTATTTTGAGTAAATTTTATTTGAATTTTTTTTCGATTTAATGCCTTAGTTTTGTGATATAATTTTCTGAAAATACATATATAAATATTAACAAATGTCAGTGATTGTTTATAATTTTATGCTATAGATGGCCATACTGATATTGTATTGGATTTATTAACAAATAAAACATTAATTCTTGGCTTTATTATTAATTTTTAAAAAAAGTTTATTTGAAGAAAATTATTCAGAATTAAATGTTCCATTATACTACGTATATTTATTAATTATACCAAAATTTCTGTTAACATAAAATTTTAAAATTTGGAAATTAAAATCTGGATATGCCATTTTTAGCATGAATCCAATACCTCTCTTAGCGAGAGGTAAAAATACTTCAAAATAATTTAATTTGATTGCAGTAGTGCGTAAAACGTTGTACTCAGGCCGAAAGAAGCTTACACCCTTGGACAAATGAACACCCTCCGCTACGCCTCGGACCTCATATTCCGACCGCAGGCGTAAACCTATTCTTTCGACCCTCTATACATTTTTTTCCTCAGAAACCAAACATTTTGAAATAAGAGTGATTTTCGAAGAAAAAAAATTACATGAAAGTAGAGAAAAAACCATTAGTCTGTCATTTGGATCGGAAAGCTGAATGAAAAAATTCGTGTATTAGAAGTGTTATGGTGATTTGAAAACAGTGGAACAACGGGCATGAATTCATTTTTAAATGACCTGTCAGATAAATCACTTTCCGTAACAAGCTGACGTGAGGCTGAGTGTCGCTCACTGTAGGGTAGTGTACAAATATACTCCAAACCTATAAACCAGGTGACTCTTCTACATTGAAATATGATTGTGCTGACCCGAATAAAATTTTATACGGAAATATCCCGGCTTATATGTAAATTTCTCTGGGGAACATAACATTTTGCAGCATGTGTAAATAACGAAAATGTAAATATTTGATTAATATAACGTAACTTTGCCAGTTTGCCTTAAATAACAAATTGAAGAGTTTATTAAATGTGAGACTGATGTCGTGTTTGTAGTAACATATATTACACTTTAATTAGGAATCCTTTATAAATTCTAGTAAATGGCTATATGTATATGTGAAACTGTATATTTTCAATTTATTTTTTATTTTTTAATGCAATTTATTTTCATCCATATATTTACCTTTGTAAAAGAGTAGAATGAAAAACAAATTAAGTTTAATACGACGAGCATCTAGAATACAATATTAGGTTAAAGAAAACTGAATTTTGTTTAGTAATTTTATTTTATATACGTATATGCAGGTTATTGTTCTTGTTGTAATGTACTTTTTTACCTCTCGCTAAGAGAGGTATTGGATTCCTGGTAAAAATCGCATATCCAGATTTTAATGATTAAACACTTTTTAAGGTCCCTACAATCCGATTTTAACATTTTTATAGGTGGTGGAAATTGGAAGAACGTTTTCCCAAAAACTATAATACTTAATATTTCCATATTTCTTAATCGGACATCTTCTAAATATTACTTTTTGAAAATATTTGTTCTTGCTTGTGTTAAAGAAGAGTAAATTATCTATCTGATACATATACATATTTTATTATATCTTTTATACATTTAGAGATAAAGAAATATAAGGTATATAATAATCTGATGTAATATATCTCACAGCCCAAATAATATCATGGAAACCAATTGAAAATTTAAATTGTTTGTAACTGACAGATAAATGTTAGCGTCAAAAATCCAGAGACATTACTGAAGATTTTTTCTGGGATATACATTATTTTTTATTATATTAATAAAATATTTGAAATTATAGGTATATTAAATATACCCTTCAAAAATACTGTCAATCCCGACAATGAATTGGAATCATTTCAAAAAATTAGAAGAGGACAAAATTTTTTCAAGGAATGAATATAAAATTTAAAAATCTAAATGTATAGAATAGATGTGTTATAGCTGCATCTAGCAGCCATGTATTTGTATATGTTATAGCTGCATCTAGCAGCCATGTATTTATATATGTTCGATCAAGCTACCAAAAACCAGTTGAATGTTGTAGAAAATAAATAAATAAAGTGTTTTTAGTTTTCTCCATTCCAAAATTCCAGTTCGTCGTTATTTTTATTATTTTATATTATACAAGTTTAAAGTTTAGGTTATACAGAGTATATCAAATATCATATACATATTTCCTATACTCTACATAATTGTTTTGGAATGGAGAAAACTAAAAACACTTTATTTATTTATTTTCTACAACATTCAACTGGTTTTTGGTAGCTTGATCGAACATATATAAATACATGGCTGCTAGATGCAGCTATAACATATATAAATACATGGCTGCTAGATGCAGCTATAACAGATGTAAGTAGATTTTTTGGTATAGAGTGCAGTTATACAAGAAATGTTAAATACAATAGGGCTCCAGCAGTCATGTGACTTTGTTGGCCTTGACAAGCAGATATGGGAGCTTGTGTCAGAATGATAGCTAGTAATTATGTACATAAATGTCGAATATCATAATTTTTCATTCCAAATTTAGTGATTTTCCAATTCCATGTGGTTTGTTTTTCTCAACAACTAAATGCCACACTCCTGCTGACAAATTAACTATGTGAATTTAGAAAATCTTGAAATTTTTAATGAACACGGTGCTCCATATCTGCTTGTCAAAGCAAACAATGTCACATGACTGCTCGCCCTTTACTTGTGTAACCAAAACGGAAGTAGCGAGAGGTATTGTGCTGATCACTACAGATTTTTTTGAGACGCGATAACAAAGATTTATTATTAAATAAATATTACTTATCAACCTTCCGATAAAATTAACGATTTATTGATCATAAACGAATGTTAATTCAAATATAATTGAATTCATATGTAATTAGTAATGATAATTTACATGAATAGTAATGAATATTAAAATTTCTACAATTACAGGAAAGGAAATTAATTGTACTGGCAACTGACTATGATTATTTCCTTATCAAATGATTTTGATTTTCGTTGCGTGACAATATCCTTTAAACCATTGAAATTAACCACATCGTATACACGCTCATAAGTATTACAAGTACAAGTCAATTTATTTATACCTTATCCTTTGAAGTAAGGGTAATAAACCTTGTAACATAATAATAACAAAATTAAAATTATGTTTTACATGGGCACAGTTTTAATATTGTGTGACGTACATATTAGGTTCACATTTATATTTTCCAATTTGCAAGTTTTCAACTTTATTTTTTATTACAGAATTAACATACTTATTCAACATATATTTTAATTTTATTATAAAATTTGATGACAATAAATAAACATGTTTTTGTTTTCAATAATTATTTTTACCTTCCGTCACCTATAGGTAAGGAAGGTATTGTCTTTGGTCAAAAAAATCGGTGGTGAGTTTCCATTGAATAAGCACGTTTTAGGGTCTTTACAATACGATTTTACTATTTTTACGATGATGTCTGTATGTGTGTGTGTGTGTTCGTATGTGCGTGTGTGTGTGTGTGTGTATGTGTGTATGTGTGTGTGTGTGTGTATGTGACCGTTTTTTCCTGCACGATATCTCCAATACTAGAATTCCAAAAATTACAATTCTTGCGTATTCCTCTTCCTTACAACCATATGCAGACTTGATTAGATTTTGGTTATAATTGGTCAACCGGAAGTACCCTCATTTGAAGATTTTAACAGTTTTTCTTGAAAAACTCAGTTAAATGTTATTATAACTTAAAGAATATATTATTGTCTATACGATTTGATTGCATTTTATATTTCATATTTAACAGATATAGGATTAAAGAATAATAAAGATAAAAAAATTCATATAAATTTCATAATTCAGCCAGCTATGCTAACTTAACCATGGAAACTGCTAATTCAAATTGACAGATGTCAGTATCAATAAAATGTAAATCAATGACAGAATAAGGGAAGTAACTCTAGTGTTAGAAGTTTCTGGATATAAGAAAGACGATTACATTGGTTTGAACATGTCATGAGAAGCGATGAATATATTAATAGAAGGTGGAAGAAACATAGGAAGACCAAATATAAGATGAAAAGATTGTATTGCAGAAGACTTGAGAGAAAAGGAACTGAATGAGAAAGACACGCAAAACAAAAATGAGTGGAAGAAGAAAATAAAAAATAGCGACCCCCTAACGAATGGGAAAAACTAAAGAAGAAGAAGTAGATGTCAGTGTCAAGTGCAATTTGCATAGTTTGTTTATGAAATAACTTTACTGGAAATATAGCATCTTTTGCAAAAAAAAAAATATGTATAGGGCGCGTGCCTTTGGCAAGCAGATATGGGAACCCGTATCAAAATGACAGCAATTAATTATGTCCATAACTGACAAGTGTCATAATTTTTCATTCAAAATTTCATGATTTTCTTATTTCATGTGGTTTGTTTGTTATCAGGAGAATGGAATTCAGTTGCCGAGAAAGGGAATCATAAAATACCAAAAAATTAGAATCTTTTAGAAGAAAATTTATGTATGGAATTTGTACATAATACACAGGATTGACGGAAGGTATTGTGCTGGCCACAACAGATTTTTTACAGTCATGTCGTTTACAACATTTTGCATCCCATCACATCCAATCATACATCAAGAAAAAATAATCAAAAGTGCCGCTACAGCACTGAATGTATGTCGTTTACACTATTTGGGAATTTGCATATTTTAATATTTATTTTACGATTTCTTGTTTGATATTAACGGTTAAGTATCAAATTATCAGGTCCATTTCAAGATAAATTTGAAAAGGATAATCGGAATTTGGACAGGAGCGATATATAAATTCGAATGTTGCAAACGTTTCGGTTTATTTAAAACCATGCTCAGAGGATTCTACATTAATATATTATGTTGCATTTATATCTACAAGTATAATAAAAGTACACAGAAAACAAGTTATAATCACACAATTACAAAATATTAAAAGATTTATATATAAAATAATAATACATACCGTTGAGACAAACCAGGTAATAATACAGAAATCATAAACAACAAAATCTGTAAATCATTACAAAGTATTTTTTATAAATTTAAAGTTGAGTAATACATTTCAAAATAATTTGATTCAAGATGGAAATAGAAGTACATACGTTAGTCTAGAGTGTCATCGTGTTCTTGACATATTAGAATTTTTAGTGCTTACCATTACAAATTACGCTAATTTATTTACTAAATATAAAAGAAAATATCTCCTACCTATGACGGTGAGGTTGACATGCGTGGTCTTCATAGGTGCTCTCCTGAAATCCGCCCGGCACTTATACACACCCTCATCGTCCGCATGCACGGGATCTAAGGTGAGACGCGCGTCACTGGGTGTTACACGCATGTACGCGCGTTCGGCAAGAGAACGATCAGCCCAGTGGCTGCCTCCTGGTGCTGGCACGGCAACCGCTGAAGATGACACCGCAGATATACCGCTGCGGGCGTCGTATGTATACACCGGAGCGTCTTCGTCTTCCCTGTACCTGGGGGAGATACAGATAGTTAGTAGAGTAAGAAATTTGATATGCATATTGGGATCGGTATAAATTGAATTATCAATATATAAAACACCCCACCAAAATGATACATGTAACCAACATTATAGAGTTGAAAATAATTCTCGTTTTGAATGTCTCAAAATCTGCTGTAGTAAATTTATCTACCCGTGAAATAGTAGAATGCTAATTAGATGCAATAATGAAATTTTACCTCAACTTAAAGTTTTGAATTTTAGGTCTAATATTAAACGAAAATTTAGCATGGATGGATGAAATTGACAACAAATGCAAAAAAATTACACCCATGTGTTATATTATAAAAATAATTGTTGATATATCAGGTATTATACCGGCTAAAACCTTTATTTTGCTAAATTAAAACAGTTTTAAGTTATAGAATCATCTTTTGCGGAAAATTCTTCTGCTGCCTTGAGTCTTTAAGCGGCCCCATATCTGCTTGTCAAGGACAACAAAGTCATATGACTGTTCGCGCCCCCTATTATATTTAACATTTCTTGTATACCTACACTTTACACCAAAAATTCTACTTACATCTATTCTTTATATTTAAATTTTTAATTCATTCTATAAAGAAATTTTGTCAAGTTCTAATTTTTCGAAATGTTTACAATTGATTGTCGGGATTGACAGTATTTTTGAAGGGTACGTGTAATAGGTATACCTATAATTTTAAATATTTAACTATTCATACAATAAGAAATAATATATGTATGTACCAGAAAAAGTACTCAATAAGATTTACTACAACAGATTATTTTATATATTACTTATATTTTTTTTATCGCTAAATCTATAGAAGATATAATAAAATATTTAAATGTATCAGATAGAGAATTTATTTTTCTTTAATATTAGCAAGAACAAAAATTTCCAAAAAATAATATTTAGAAGAATCTGCTACTCCGGTTGTCCAATTGTTAACAAAACCTTTTCAAATACGTAGTTAAACAGATGTTAAGTCAAATAGTTTTTAAGAATTCGTCCTCCCAACATCCATACACAAACACACACACACACACACACACACACACACACACACACACACACACAACGTGCTTATACTTTAAAATCTATATATACGATTTTTAGCATGAATCCAATACCTCTCTTACCGAGAGGTAAAAATGACCATTCTGTAAATTGACTACTCCGAATTTCAAGTGATACTTTTTGAAATAAAAGTGAGAAAAATGTAATACTTTATTAATTTTGAATGATAATTTTCCATACATATAAATAAAAGTTCTTAACAAGTAATGCGATACTAACGAAGGCACACTGAAACGAAATTTGAATGAATTTTTAATACAACGACAAATGGGGTACGGGATTTATTACTCTAAAACCGTCACAGTATCAATTCGACAGTTCATACAACAATTCAAATATTTGTATATATTTCCGTCATAATGTACTTAGTACTAATCTAGTCCCATCTCTTGTTAATTATTGACATAGACATTGTTAGAATTAGAGACACCTGTTGACTGAAATCCGGTACATTGAACCAGCATTTCCTAATTATATAATTAAATTGTTATCCACATCTGTCATTGTTGAATTAACGCAACTAATTTACTTAGTATCTTAAAATATACAATATATATATATATATATATATATATATATATATATATATATATATATATATATATATATATATATATATATATATATATATATATATATTTGTATTAATATCATTGTTTCTTTGGGGAAGGTTCGCAATTATGCAAACACATTCTAATTGGAAAATATCCTCAAATTGTCCCATTTATACAGTGTGAGGTTGAGTGAGAAGTCTAAATCGTCTATTGAATTAGTCTCAATGGAATGGTTTTTAATGTGAACCTATAAATCACATTAATAATTCGTCGGTTCTCCGCATATATACATGCAAATCACGTAATACAAGTGCCTACATTCACAACTGCAGCGGCATATTTCAACGTACGGCTGTACAGAATATGCAAATCCCATTTCGGTCTTAGGAGAAACCAAGATCGATATTCAGCCATATTTTTACAACGATCTACTATAGTGCGAACACTGCAATTTAATCTGTAATAATTAAAAATTGGTAATAACTGAATGTACATGGAAATTTATTCAAATTTATTTTACAGTATTCACTCAGAAATACTGGGTATATGTAGAGAATATGTGGGATAACGAGTTGAGTGTTGGAATCTCGAGAACTATATTAAAACAAAAAAAAATACGTCTCGCGTCCTTTCATTGTGGTATATATAAAAATTTAACGTTTCTTGTACATACAAAAAATTCTAATTAGACCTAATCTTTATATTTACGTATTTTCTATAATTTTAAATTCATTCTATGAGCAAGTTTTCTGCATTTCTTCTAAATGTTCGAGGTTTTTCCAATTCATTAACGGGATTGGCGGTATTTATATAATAATATATAATTAATAATACAATAAGAAATATTAAATATCGTTCCCAGAAAAAGCCTTCAGTACTATATCTGATTTTTTGACAATGACATTAGTGACATTTTTCTGTGCAGGCTGGGAGATTTACTACAACAGATTATTTTATAGATTATTTATCTATATCTTTAAATCTATAGCAGGTATAATAAAAAAATTAAATGTGTCGGATAGAGAATTTTGGTTTTTAATATTTGTAATAACATATATTTTCAAAAAATTATATTTAGAAGATTTTTGTTCAATTGTTACCAGAATTGTTACCAGAATCTATTCAACTCTTCTCATTACTGTTAGATTGAGGAATCCGTAGTTACATAGGTCTTTAGTCTTATAGAATATGAGAAATCGTAGCTCCAACAACCTCACACACACACACACACACACACACATCCACACACACAATAATCATCGTAAAAATGTTATTATCGGATTCTAGGTAAATATATCCTAACCTGCCACAAAATAGGAAAACTGGATGATCTGTTTGACTAGTTTAAACTAGGCCAAACTAGTTTGTCCTGAAAGTTAATTTCATCAATAACATATACAAGTGAAAAATACGTATAGACGTAACGGTCGATTCCTATGTTTGGATCAGTTCGTATAATGTAATTAAGTAAATGTGTGTTTGTTTGAATATCTAATAGTGTATGATAGCTCTGCCGGCCTTAAAAGCTCTTGGCTTCGAGTATCTTCACTATCTTTTGCAATTTCTTCCTGTCCATTGAGTTCTTTTGCTAGTATGCCACTTCGATTTCCCTTAGATTCGCTTTTACCGCTTTCAACAATTTTTCCTCAGTCGTTTCCTTTCCCCCTACTTTTTTCATTGCGTTCTACAACTTACTTCCATTTAAGCCTATTTATAAACTATGAATAAAAGATGAGGACTTAAATTCTGTTTGTCTGTATTATATGAGATTGTTCCTAAATAAAGACCTGGGATGAAAATTAGAATCTTTATTTTTTTCCTGATTTAAATTCTACTAGATCTAAAATTCCCGCAGTTGTATACATCCCTGATCAGTAAAAAACTTGACAGCTAAAAAATTCAGAAGTCATATTATCTAAATTTGCAGCAAATTAAATTATGAAAGTTTCTAAAAAATAACGATATCATCAAATTTGTTTTTGTTGGAAAGATTTATTTTAAGGTATTGTAGAAATCGACGGAGTAAATATGATTTACACCTAGAGATATCCAGAGTATTGCTTCGCCAGGACCGCAACGGGTGGGGCACAAACAAAATATTAAGAAATCCAGACGCACCAAGTTATTATTCATTTGTTAATACTTATTTAATTATCTAGCGATTATTAATCGAGATATCTTAACGTATATGCTGCGCTCAGACGTATTAGTTACAATAATTTTTCTATTGATTATGTTTTAATACGTCGGAGAAAATCTAATAATTTCATGACAACATTTTTTAGGTTAGTAGGTGAGCAGGCTGTGAGATTTATTACAACAGATTATTTTAAAGATATATAAATAAAAAATATTTCATCACGGCATACTTGCTGGCGTGGAGAGTGCGCCACAGGGGTCAATTTTGTGCCTTTAAGATGCGATGTAATTTTTGGCGTCGCTCGAGATCGAACCCGGGTCCCCAGATTCGCGACCAGACACTCAGTCATACGGCCACGAGACCCCATATCAATATCTTTAAATCTATAAAAGATATAATATTTTTTTTTAAATGTGTCGGATAGAGAATTTTGTTTTTTAATATTTGCAATAACATAAATTTTCAAAAAATAATATTTAGAAGATTTTTGTTAAAATACTACTACTTCCGGTTATCCAATTGTTACCAGAATCTATTCAACTCTTACCATTACTGTTAGATCGAGGAATCCGTAGTTACATAGGTCTTTAGTCTTATAGAAATTGAGAAATCGTACCTCCAATATCCCCACATACACACACACACACATTCACACATACACACACACACACACACACACACAGACATCATCGTAAAAATGTTATAATCAGATTCCAGGGACCGTAAAACGTGCTTATTCACTAAAATCTGGATATGCGATTTTAGCATAAATCCAATACCTCTCTTAGCGAGAGAAAAACAACTGATTTCTTTCAAATGAAATTCATTGAATAAGCTTGCGCTGGATGGTACAATTTGTTCTAACAGGTCTGTTCGTTAGTTGCAGCATTGAATCGTGTTTAATTTTAGTTTATCGGTATCTCTGTCCGTGTAAACAACATTTGAAATGTGTTTAAATATTATTAACTATTTCTTTTGTTATTAGCAGTGTTTTTAGTGTGTGTTAAGTGTAAATAATATTGTAACATTCATTGTTAGAAGTAGTAACAATTAAATATAGTGCAATAATAACTTGAGATTGATGAAGATGCAGATACTGTAAGTCAATTTGTTTGTTATTAATTATTGTTTTCGTATATTGTTAGTAATATGTGTTTACTGATTATTATATTTATGAATAATATATAACGTCAGGAAAATAGTACTTCTAAATATATAAATAGTAGATTAGAACTGTTCAAAAGTAGTGAAACGGAAGAATTTCACTATTCATTACAAATCAATAGAATTTTCATTCGTCTCAAGCATATTCGAATTAAGAGAATGACCAAGAATACCCTTACTATAGTTTTCGTTCGTATTCGCTTGAATACGAGTAACCTAGGCAAATACAAATGCCCAAGAATAGAGGCCCAGAGCCCGAACAGTCTTATACGTATTACGCTTACATATGTTATGCTTATATGCTATAATGTTATATTTTATATGTATCTATCAAGTTAGTAAATATAATTCGGAAACACAAAAAGTTTATTTATATTAAAAAATCTATTGTGGCCATCACAGTACCTCTCGCCCTTTCCATTGTGTTATATAAGTATTGTAGTTCACATTTCTTTATATTTACGTATTTTCCATAATTTTAAATTCATTCTATGAGCAAGTTTTCTCCATTTTTTCTTCTAAATGTTCGCGGTTTTTCCAATTCATTAACGGGATTGACGGTATTTCTGAAGCGTTCATGTAATGTATCTATAATTTTAAATATACCTTATAATTAATAATACAAATTAATATTAAATATCGTTCCCAGAAAAAAGCCCTCTCTGAATTTTTGACACTGACATTAGTGACATTTGTCTGTCAATTACAGATATTTTAATTTCTCAATTAGTTATCATGGAGATGTTTGGGCTGTGAGCAGGCTGTGAGATTTACTACAACAGATTATTTTATAGATTATATATCTATATCTTTAAATCTATAGAAGGTATAATAAAAATCTTAAATGTGTTTTTTTTTTTATCAATTGTAATAAAATATTTTTTTAAAAAAATAATATTTAGAAGAATTTTGTTAAAATACTACTACATTCGGTTGTCCAATTGTTACCAGAATCTATTCAACTCTTCGCATTACTGTAAGATTGAGGAATCCGTATTTACGCAGGTCTTTAGTCTTATAGAATTTGAGAAATCAGCCTTCCAACAACCTCACACACACACACACACACACACACACACACACACACACACACACACACATACACACACACACACACACGTACACATACACATACACATACACACACACACACCCATAGACATCATCGTAAAAATGTTATTATCGGATTGTAGGGACCTTAAAACGTGCTTATTCACTAAAACCTAAATATGAGATTTTTAGCATGATTCGAATACCTCTCTTAGCGAGAGGTAAAAATTGTTAAACGTCAAGATGGAAAATTTATCTGTATTTTGAAGTATAAATAAATATAAATAAATAAATATTTCATCACGGCATAATACCCATTTCTGGGTGTGCCAATCTGCTTCATACACAGATATCGGACATGTGTATGTGGACATTAGCGTATTTTGAAGTATATATGGCTGAATACTACTGAAACACATCCTACCAGGAATATTTTGAATTAATCCTCTTAGTTTTAAAACAAACATCAGTAGAATTCGAATATGAAATTCCCCTTCATATACCTCTTTTCGTTCTTTTTGATAGTAACTTAAGCGATTTCTAAGTATTCTTGCTAAAACTTTGTAGATTACGTCTAGGAGTGCAAATATGTAGTTATTACAGTGCTTCTTATCTTATTTTTATGTGTGTATATCATTTCTCCACTTTTATAGTATTCTTTTTTTTCAAGGTCTTTAATTTTACTTACAACAACAATTTTCTTTTGTACTCATTATTATTACATAAATTAATCTTATAACTCAGAAATAAATTAAAAATTCATAAAAATGTTAAATCGTATTAACATATATAAATTCATTTTCTCATTTTAAAGACAACTTAGGTATGTGTATGTTTTAAACTTTTCAGCATCAGTATTTATTGATGAATTTGAAACTGAATATTCAGTGAGCTCCATTGATTCAATTGGCAATGCACGATTTGTTGCGATTTCAAATATCTCCAAGGTAATACAGTCTTGAAGAAAGATAAAGTATTTTAAATTAAATCTTCCAGGTTCGATACACCACACATATAACGTAAAATAAAAGCAATACAAATTTTTGAAATATATATCAGAAGGATCTCGGAAACTACATACGAGTCCTTATTTAAAATACGATGTCGGTGAAATGAGACTTTTCGTCCATTTCAAATGTTGCCTTTTCCCAAAAAAAATGTAACTGCTGTTTTAATTTGGGTGAAATTTTTATTATATATACATCATGTGACATTGTTGGCCTTGACAAGCAGATATGGTGGCCCGTGTCAGAATGGGAATTGGTAAGTATGTACATAGATGTCAAATGTCAGATTTTTTATCCAAAATTTCAAGATTTTCTAAATTCATGTAGTTAATTTGTCACCAGTAGTGTGGAATTTACTTGTCGAGGAAAATAAACCACATGGAATTGGAAATTCACAAAATTTAGAATGAAAAAATATGATATTTGACATCTATGTACATAATTACAAGCTATCATTCTGACACGGGCCCCCATATCTGCTTGTCAAGGCCAACAAAGTCACATGACTGCTCGCGCCCTATTGTATTTAACATTTCTTGTATACCTACACACTACACTCAACATTCTTACATTTATTCTTTATATTTAGTTTTTTATTTTAATTTTTTTCTATTTTTTTTATCTTCTAACTTTTCGAAATGTTTCCAATTCATTGTCGAGAATGCCAGAATTTTTGAAGGGTATATGTAATATACCTATAATTTTAAATATTTAACTATTAATTCAATAAGAAATAATATAATGTATGTACTTCCCACAAAAAATCTTCAGCAATGTCAGTATTTGGGCTGTAAGATTTATTGCAACAGATTATTATATATTTTATATTTCTTAATCTCTAAATCTATAAAAGTTATAATAGAATATTTATATGTATCAGATAGAGAATTTACTCTTCTTTAATACTAGCAAGAACAAAAATTTTCAAAAAATGACATTTACGAGTAGAAGAATTTTTTTAAGAATCTGTTATCAGCGTAAAAATATTAAAAGCGGATTGTAGGACCTTAAAACGTTTTTTAGTATGAATCCAACACTTCTAGCTAGAGTTAAAAACATATTTGAAATGAAAAATTACATTATTTGAAATGTTTGTGTAGCATATTTTCCATTTATACTAAAAGTCTTTCAAGATAGAAAATGGTACAGACTTATTATAAGTTGGAATCTCATTACATAAATAATTTAATGAATTTTTTGTCGAGTTATAAAATTTAAATTTATTATTTTCCTCATAAAATTGGTGAAAATAAGAGAAATTACATTTCTTTTACTCATACGTAATACATCACCCTCATTTCTAACTGCAAGTACCTACCTAAATACATAAATTTTAGTCTCTGCTCCAATAGTACACGGCGTAGCATTGCATTTACATCTACAATAGTCGAATCAAGAATTACGAGTCCAAATTCAGGAATTGGAAACAGTGTAGTACGTTACTGCAGAATTTACGACGACGTCTGTTCTCATAGGCGTCGGAACTAATCATTATTCTGGACAGCGGAGTTGTCATGCCTGAATATTTATGTTATAATCTTGAAAAACGGGAGAATGGCAAACGCAGAAACCATTTACCTAATATATGGCACATAAATCTACCCATCATTTTAACTATATCAAGATCTAATTCTACGTTTTTTAGGATAATACAGTCTAGAAATTGTTTTGTATGTTTATTATTATAAGTTATATTTTTTGTGAAAAAAATAATTAGAAATTAATTTTCACCTCTCGCTAAGAGAGGTATTGGAATCATTCTAAAAAAAATTACGATGATGTGTGAGTGTGTGTATGTGTGTGTGTGTCTGTGTGTGTGTGTGGATGTGTTAGATTGTTGGAGGTACGATTTCTCAAATTCTGTAAAAATAAAGACCTGTGTAACTACGGATTCCTTAATCTAACAGTTTGAATAGATTCTGGCAACAATTGGACAACCAGAAGTAGTGGTAAAAATCTTCTAAATATTATTTTTTGGATGTTTATGTTATTACAAATATTAAAATACAAAATTCTCTATCCGACACATTTAATTTTTTTAATATACCTTCTATAGATTTAAAGATATAGATATATAATCTATAAAATAATCTGTTGTAGTAAATCTCACAGCCTGCTCACAGCCCAAACATCTCCATGGTAACTACTTGAGAAATTAAAATGTCTGTAATTGACAGATAAATGTCACTAATGTCACTAATGTCAGTGTCAAAAATTCAGAGATAATACTGAAGGCTTTTTATGGGAACGATATTTAATATTTCTTATTGTATTATCAATTCTATATTTAAAATTATAGGTATATTATGTGAACCCTTCAGAAATACCGCCGATCCCGTTAATGAATTGGAAAAATCTCGTATATTTAGAAGAAATGGAGAAAACTTGGTCATAGAATGAATTTAAAATTATAGAAAATACGTAAATATAAAAATTAAGTGTAATTAGATTTTTTTGTGTACAAGAAATATATTTTCTTTTTATATTTAAAAGGATCTTAATGCATTCGTTATCATGCATGTGTCCTATCAAGTAAAATAAAAAATTATGGCGAAAAATTCAGTTTTGTTTAAATAAGTTTTGAAATCTAAAACTGAGAAAACAATAACTGATTTAACTATATGCCAAATTTGTGCCCCATTAATTATTGGCGATACTACGCCCATGTACATACTAACTAGTAATAAATCATAGCATTGCACTATCGCTTGTATACAATGATAAGTTGCATGTTACAAGTCGTCACATATGCATTACAATATACCTGTTCTACTGATACAACCTATAAATATGAATATGATATGATTATTATTGGCAGAATCACGCTGAAATAAATGAGAATAAGAAAATCAGGCAGGCCGTGGAAAACAAAATTTTCACTATCATTTTAATCAGTTAATTATCTGCAATTTGTAATATATAAAACTCTAGCAGTATTAGTGAAAACGCTATGAATTTCATTTCTGGAATTTTACTAAAGACAAACTGGTAGGAGTTTTCAAACACAGAATAAATTACGTAGGTTCTGTTGAATCATTTATGTATGGGATTTTATTTGACGCATTTTATTTGAACATACTTTTTAATTAATTTATGAATTTCAAATTTATTTTCTCTCACTTTCCAAGACACCGCCTAAATGCCTAAATATTTTCGCGGCTTTAGTAATTTCAGCAAAGTAAATTTTCACTGAAAGAAAACTTGATGAATATTCATAAGTATACATGAAGTAATCATTCAATAGGTACTTATTTACCATAAATATGTACCTACACATAATTCCTACTTATGAATTTTAAATGCTATTTTAAGATGACCTACTTACGGACTTGTTTGTATTTTTTGTGTAATCTTTCTTATTCAATTTAAAATCTCAATAGGCTGACGTCAACGCATACGTCATTCATTAACCTTACCCTACCAGCCAAAATGTAAATAAAGTTTGTTTATGTTTTCAAAATTACATTTTTGTTCAGAAATATTAATTGGGTTGTGAGATTTATTACAACAGATTATTATATACCTTACATTTATTTTTTTCTAAATCTATAAAAGATATAATCAAATATTTATATGTATCACAGAATTTAATTTTCTTTAATATTTACTAGCAAGTAGAAACATTTTCAAAAATAATATTTACAGATTTTTTTAAGACTGCTACTTCCAGTTGTTTAATTATTACCAAAACCCTTTCAGCTCTTCCCAGTAATGTCCGATTGAGAAATATGTAGTTAAACAGATATTAAATATTATAGTTTCATCTAACATCCTCACACACATACATCCGCACACACACATACACACACACACACACACACACACACACACACACAGAGAGAGAGAGAGAGACATCATCGTAAAAATATTAAAATCGGATTGTAGGGTCCTTAAAACATGCTTATTCTTTAAAATCTGAATATGCGATTTTTAGAATGAATCCAATATCTATCTTGAAAGGTAAAAACGGGTATTTGTATTGTTTTCTACTGCAATAAATAATAAATTATTGTAACGTTTATTTATATGGATGAAGTGTAAAAATCAGCAGAATATTTATGAATTAAAATAATACGTTTATTAAACGATAAATAATTAAAATTAAATATTAAAAAGATGATAAAAGTAACTAACACTATGATTAAATAGTTATAAACACTAATTTAGGACTAACTATATTATTAAATGCTTAAACACTAAGATTATATATTAAAACAATAATTATATAGCTACATTTATTTATGTTAACAACACGTAGACTGTTATATATATATATATATATATATATATATATATATATATATATATATATATATATATATATATATATATATATTCATTGCTTGTTGTTTCTATATATCAGACTATTTCTCCGCTGTCCTTCGGACGGTATTTATACAGCCCATTATCCTTCTGGAACTTTCTGACGCGACCATCATCGAACACAAAAGAATCACCCCACCGGATATAATTAACCAGTCTGAACGCCTATGGGTTTTCCCCGAGGGGATTACGTCATCGCTCGGAATATTCTCCCAGTAGCGGCTATCGTATACTCTTAAGTCAGAGGCGCACGTAAAATTATTATAAATCAATTACGCATAAAAAAATCTAGATAGTTATTATTGCTTTTTAAATTTACCTATGTACGGATATTTTGGAAAACAATAATAATATGGACAAACAATAACAAACGAATAATTGTTTTTAAATACATAGTTCATTCGCCCTAATTTAAATAACATATTTATGACTTGTGAGACTATTTTATTATTATTTATTATTATTATTGTTCTCTAATTCTAAAATTCATACATATTACATGAAAGAAATTACATATATAAATAAAATCGATTACAACTTTGTTCTTAGTAACATGATTTATCATATGTCAACAGTTTTTGCTAGCTCTCGTAAAATTATCATTGCAATGTATGAAAAAGAAACAATCCATATCCGTTATACGTTATGAAAGCAGAATTTATAGACCTGGTGTTATTACCATAATACAGCGCTTTCCAAACAGTGTAACTCAAAATAATAGTACATCTCTTAAGGCGCATCCACATATACTATATAATACGATAATATAACCATATTTTCTAACATATTACAGAAATTTCAACAAAATATAGCAAAATATTGTGTTTATAACATGTCTACACTTACACAGAATGTTTAATAATAAAAAAAAACAGTGTACCTATAAGTACCCTTCAAAGATACTGTCAATCCGGATAATGAATTGGAAACATTTCGAAAATTTAGAAACGTAGAAAATTTCTTCTTAGGATGAATTTAAAATTAAAAATTCTAAATATAAAGAATAGATATAAGTAGAATTTTTGGTGTAGGGTGTAGGTATACAAGATAACTCCAATACTAGAATTCCAAAAATTACATTTATTTCGTATTCCTTTTCCTTACATCCATATGCAGACTTGATTAGATTTTGGAAAAGAAAATCAAAATAGCGACCCCTACCGAATGAGAAAAGCTAAAGATGAAGAAGAAAAATTTATGTATAAAATAAATAAAATAAAAATAGCTTTAGTTTTAAATTTTGCTATAGTAGAATATCCCATATAAAGCACTTAATATACTATTAGTTTTTTGCAAAGTGTCGCATAAGTTGAACGTAAGAATGTTGGAAACTGCTGGTTAACGTTTCAGCTGAATGTATATAAGCAGCTGGAGCTGAAGTGTTATTCTGGAAAGTGTCGGATGTAGGTACTCTCCACGCGGTTCAATGATTTATTGATTAATGTGTTCATACTTATTGCTTATGTACTACAAATCTGTCATTCAGACATCCACATGCGGCACGGAAATACATCTTATCCGACTTATGGATATAGATTATCATGTTACTTTCACATCAATTGAGAACTCTTGTCAAAATAACATCGATTGAAATCACATGTTTACGTATGAAACACTTCTATTAAATTATCTATATGGATTCTTTGCGAGACAAGGATTTTATACAAAAAAAAAAAACAATTAGAAACATTATGATGGTGAAATAATTATTAAAAAAATTCAAATATCGAATTTAAATAGGTTTAGAAGTACAAGAAGTGAAATTAGATGTTTATACAATTATGTAGTGTATTTTTACCTTCCGTCACCTTTAGCTAAGAAAGATATTGTCTTTGGGCAAAAAATTCAATGATGAATTTTTAGTGAATAAGTACGTTTTACGTTCCATATAATACGAGTGTACTATTTTCACGATGATGTCTGTATGTATGTATGTGTGTATATATGTACAGTAAAATTTTTGAAAGATGTCCGATCAAGGGCACCTGTATCACGAACGAATTAACAAATAGGCATACATTTATCTCTTTCTTTTGCAAAGGCTGTAAGAGTGTGTGACAAGGATGGATATAACACGCTTGTCTTTCAAAAATTCATATTGTTTCGACTAAGTTAGGACATTCCATTTATAAACGATGCTCGTTGTTGATAATACTTTCGCTGTAACGTAACTTTATTTATTAATTCAAATACATTACCTGGATTCATAGCCGTACGTATAACGTTATATTCTGTCAGAGTCACTGACACTGACATTGTGTCAGTATCTTATTTTTAACATATTTGGTTTTACATTTGCTTATAAACTTACTAGTTGACTTATTTTTGAATTTTGAATGCTTTTCCTGTAATATATATTTTTATAATAATAAAATAACAGTAGTATCTTACGTACCCTCATAAAAACTAAGCAAACGACACTACTGAATTTGTCATGATGGGCGGAGCAAAAATCTGAATTCATACAATTCGTAGACAACCTTGATCGGACATCTTTCAAAAATTTTACTGTATGTATGTATGTGTGTGTGTGTGTGTGTGTGTGTATGTGTGTGTGTGTGTGTGTGTGTGTACCAAAAATTATATTTTTTTTCGTATTCCTCAAGTTTACATCCAGAAGAACAACTGATTAGATTTTGGTTATAAATGGTGAACCGGAAGCAGACTCATTTGAAGATTTAACAGTTAAATTTGATTTGTTGACATTTAACGTTATTATAACTTAAAGAATATATTATTCTAGAACTTCAAATCCCTTTTAATGTAGATAAAGTGGCATAAAAAGTACTGGAGGACACCATTGAATACACCTAGAATTTTAAAATAAACTTTCTCTATTTTAAATAAATCATGTAAATAACACATCAATTTTATTTTTATTTGTTATTTTACAATTTTGTTTCCATATAAACAGATTAATTTCATTGCTTTTACATATGAAATAATATCCCCGATTTAGAAGATTGAAATAAATATGATTTATATTTATTTTAATCACATTTTACGTTCTGTATTTGTAGTCCTGGTGTGATTATGGTATAAAAAATGAGTATAAATTATAAATAGAGTTGTCATCACGTTAGCCATGTCCAACAGCAGTGTTACAGTTGTTTCGTGCGTGTGGTATTCATTACAATTATTTCCATGCAAGTACATACTCGCCCCGCTTGAACTTGCACGGAATTACAAATTCTACGTAATTGTGCATGCACACATGCAAAAATACATGTTATTTATGGAGTGTGTAATTAAACTTTGGGAATATAAATCAATAGTATTTTTAGAGTGCTGTGATTTAATTACTTGCGTAATTGCGGTTACCTAACGTACTCCACTCAACCAGTCGTTAATCCGTAACAATTTGAAATCTAATATCGGTAATACATGTGTCATGATTAGCCAAAATTATTACTAATGCGCTGTCATGAATAATAATGAAATGGACTCGTATAACCTGGCCTACGTACATACATAAATTAGGATAAAATACGTGGTCAAATATTAAAGATATAAAAAATGTTTGTTGGGGTCACAAAAAAATGTTACTGATTTTTGTGGCAAAAATGAATTCTATGACTTTTATCCAGGGATGGAAGTGTAGATTACTTCATGTCGACAATGTAATATTAGTTGACGTGTTGGTAATGACATAGATGTACACATATTTAGAATCATAGACAATGTAGAGAATGTAGATAATAAAATTTGAATTTATTTACTGTAAAATATTACATTAATTAAAAAAAACTGAAGAGACCTATATAAAACATCTCAGTCGAGCTTTTAAAATTCCCTTATTCCCTAGATCTTGGAAAATATAACACATGAAATATCCCTAGATTTTTCATACGAACCTACAATTATTAAAATTGAAAAATCTGATGTGGCCAGCACAATACCTTCCGTCAATCTTGTGTACTATGTATAAATTCCGTACCTACATAAATTTTCTTGTAAAAGATTCTAAATTATTTCATGAACATACTATGCAAATTACAGTTGACACTGACATCTTCTTCTTTAGCTTTTCCTATTCGTTAGGGGTCGCTTTTTTATTATCTTCGTCCACTTATTTCTGTTTTGCGTGTCGTTTTCATTCAGTTCTTATTATCTCAAGTCTTCCGCAATACAGTCCTTCCATCTTATCTTTGGTCTTTCTCTGTTTCTTCAACCTTCTATTATTAAGCTATTCATTGTTCATTCAATATATTCTTCATTTCTCCTCATGACATTTTCAAACCAATGTAATCATCCCTCTTGTACCTTTCTAGAAACTGTAACACGAGAGTTATTTCTTTACCTATCTTTCCGTGACTTCCCCATCTACTTCAACATCCTCATCTCTGCCACATTAATTTACTATGTATTGATACTGACATCTGTAAATTTGAATTATATGAATATATTAGTAGTTTCCATGTTTAGCTTAGCTGGCTGATTTATAAAATTTAATTTCTTTAAAATTCTTTAACTCTATATCTATTGAATATGAAGTATAAAATTCAATCAAATCGTATAGAGAATAATATATTCTTTAAGTTATAATAACGTTAAATGTCAAAAAATAAATTTAACTGTTAAATCTTCAAATCAGGCTACTTCCGGTTCACCAATAATAACCAAAATCTAATCAGTTGTTCTTAAAACATGCTTATTCGGGAAAAAAGACAATACCTTCCGTACCTAAAGGTGATGGAAGGTAAAAATAACTATTGTATTTCAAGTAATTTATAGAGTCGAGTATGTAGAGTTAATAAACAAAAATATATTTTCAAAATGGCCGCTTTTGGCATTTACGTAAGGCAATCTGGCCATTCTGCTATGATAGTACGGACCAAATACACATATCTGTTAATCACACTGGAACAAAAAGAAATCTACTTTTTTCTTTAAGAAGATTTGCGATTAGACAAAATGTTGAGTAACAATTCATTACAATTCTGTTCTGACCGTCATATTGCAACATGATTGCGGGTTATTTCCGAGTTCTGAACTGAAATAATTTTCAACTCTTGGAATAACTTTTTGATGTGACGCATTGTGGAGTAAAAGCCATTAATGAGAGAAAAGAGGAAATAACTCAAAACAGCTGAAATGAAGATTATGTATAATTGAATTAGCCCAACAAAATAAATCTGAACTGGAAAATCCAACTAAAATCCTTGATATTAAATTCGGACACATTGCATGGATATGTACATAAATACTGTTTTTTAACTTCCAGGACGTTCTTTAAGGTATTTAACAATCATGTAAAAGGAAATTCATTAAGGCACTGAACAATTGTGTAAAAAACAGGTAGAAAAAACATTATTAAAGCAGTCTAGTCTAGCATCTTATATAAAACCTTCCGTGACCTTTAGGTAAGGAAGGTATGGTCTTTGGTAAAAAAATTAGATGGTGCGTTTTTAAAGAAAAAGCACGTTTTGGGATTCTTAGAATACGAATTTACTATTTTTACAATGATGTCAGTATGTGTGTGTTTGTGTGTATGTGTGTGTGCGATACACGATTCGATCGCATTTTATACTTCATATTCAATAGAAATAGAGTTAAAGAATTATAAAGATATTAAATTTTATAAATCAGCCAGCCATGCTAACCATGGAAACTGCTAATATATTCATTTAATTCGAATTGACAGATGTCAGTATCAATGAAAAGAAAATGAATTTGACAGAGAGTAGTATATTGTGATAAATGTTGGGGAAGACACGGAAAGATAAGGAATGAAGGGTAAGGAAAATCGAGTGATAAAGTTTCTAGAAAGATACAAGACAGACAAGTACATTGGTTTGAACATATGAGGAAAGAAGAACAATATATTGGAAGAAGAATGAATAGCCCAAGCTACTACTACAGAAGGTAGAAAAAACTGACGAAGACCAAATATAAGATGGACTGTGTTGTGGAAGACTTGAGAGAAAAGGAGCTGAATGAGGACGACACGCAAAACAAAAATGAGTGGGAGAAGAAAATAAAAAACAACGACCCCTAACAAATGAGAAAAGCTAAAGAAGAAGATGTCAATGTGAGGTGCAATTTGCATGGTTTGTTTATGAAATAATTTTACTGGAAATATAGGATCTTTTGCAAGAAAATTTATGTATAGAATTTGTACATAATACACAGGATTGACATAAGGTAATGTGCTGGTCACATCAGATAAGAAATGGCTTGAAATAAAATAAATTAATAAAATATTAAATAACAAAAATTGCAAAAGTTAAAGATTATAACGAATTCTGACAAAAAAATGTGAAACATTTGTTTGTTATTTTGTTCAAGTGCCATCATGGGTCTAAAATATTACAAATTTACAAGTATTGAATAAGCGAAGCTGAAAATTGTGCCACCTTATCAGAAACTAAAACGTTATCTCCTATTTGCAACTTATGGAAAACAACAAATTTCTCCAGAAACTTCTACCAACTTAATATTCTCTAAAAAGTTTGCATACATCACTCGCCCGCTTACTAGACCAGAAGTTAGCTGGGTAAGAATTTCTTTCGTGTATAATATCCGATTTCGTCACAAGTGAATATTTTCCCAAAGTGCTCTCGACTACTTCTAAGTTTCATGAAAATATCGAATGGAATTTGTAAAGTTTTATACATTCACAGTATACTTCCATTTATAGGGGAGAGTAGGGCAAGATGGCGAACACAGCACGACAAAGAATTTATTTTTTTGACAACTAATAGTAGGTATGCGAAAAGTGATAATCTACTAAGTACGTAGTTGTGGCATGCGCAAAATGTCAGTTCCAACGGTGCTAGAAGCAAAGATATTTTTTTACATGCAGTGTTACAAATTCCGCATTGTCAAAATAAGGAAGAAGACACGTAAAGTTTAATTCCAGATTACGTTTTAATTCATACTTTTTACATACATATGTATATTTTGAAGTTTCCCGTGAGGGGGCAAAAAAACGAAAAGAAATTCCATACATATATTTTCCTGCAAAAGATTCTAAATTTCCAGTAAAATTATTTCATAAACAAACTATGCAAATTGCACTTAACACTAATATCTTTTTCTTCTACTTCTTTTGCTTTTCCCATTCGTTAGGGGTCGCTATTTTTTATTTGTTTCTTCCACTCATTTCTGTTTTGCGTGTCGTTCTCATTTAGTTCCTTTTCTCTCAAGTCTACCGCAGTACAGTCCTTCCATCTTATCTTTGGTCATCTTCTGTTTCTTAAACCTTCTATTACTTAAGCTATTCATTCTCCTTCCAATATATTCTTCATTTACCTCATGTTCATACCCAATGATTTCGTCACATTCGTCAAACTGTCACATTTGAAAATGGTTTTTTTTTTATAAAATTGCAGCCTATGATAAGTTTCAGATGTATCTGCTGCTACATTTAACAATCGACCCGGACCCTGCCCAGCACCAATTCGAAAAATCTATAATAATTACAGCTTGCACCAAATGATTTTGTTCTTTGAAGACACTTAAAAAATGTATAAAATGGTGAGAGAATGAACATTGAACTATTAAAAAACATAATTAGTGCAGCTTCACAAAATATTACTCCCCAGCAAATAACGAATACTATTAATTCTTTTTATAATCGTTTAGGATATTGTTTGGAAGTTAGTGGTACCAATTTTGAGTATTTGATAAATTAAAATAAAAATTCCTCACTAGTTTAATGTAGTTCTTGAGTGTATAAACATAAATAAATAATTTTTCGTTTCTTTAATTCATAATTTAATATTTATTTTAGTCTTTAACGCTTTAATACATTGTTGTAAATGATTTTATACTGTAACTATGGGCATACCCTATGTTTACTGATAAAATAAACTTCGGGTATATGTAATTAATATTATTACAAGAGTGCTTCAAAAATGTTGTGTTACAATTTTACAAGAGTTTTTCCTTAAGTTCGTCATCTTGCCCCACTCTCCTAGTGGTATTTTATTTTCATTGTTAGCCTTGGACCAATTTATTCTAGTGGGATAGGGTCCTTAATCAGGATGACAACTTTTCATTACCGTTGTAGCCAAGATAGTAACGAGGACACTTTAATGCAACGTGCAGCCCGAACTGCATGCATTTAATGACCGTTTGCACCGGTTTCACTTAAGTGCTTACCAAAGTGCTGTTTAATTTCTAAGATACCCTTAGATTTAAATGGTTTGTTCCAACAGAATGCATTTGTAGATTAGCTAAGTGTGCTTGTCTAGCTTAGCAGAAGTATAAAAAAGATATTCTAGTGACTTTCTATTAACACAGGTAGAATTACTAAGATCTCAGTTATTCTTACAAAATCAACGTTTCGGTATACCCTTACATATATCTTCATTTACAAAACAATGACATGAGTGTTAGTACACTTATAAGCAATAGAAAAAAAAACAAAGCCGAACAAAGATGTAACGATATCCAACTTGTTCTAAACTCATTTAAAAAAAAATCTTTACAGATATGCTGTAAAGTGTGAACTTGCACCATAAAAAATAATTAATATTACTAAACAGGTCAGCTAGGGTAGAAATGTTTGTGGCGTCTTAAACAACAAGGATTAAGGAAGGAGCTTTATATAAAGCGAACTGACATCAACCTTGTTACCTGGTCCGTAGTTTGCAAGGTTGGAATACGTCACCGTAAAAATTTAAAAGCAAAGAAACTTTAGTTTACAAAGTTAACATTGTTTTTTCATTACACGAGGGATCGTAAATTTAAATAAGAAATTCAACACATGATATATTAACCAAACAAATCGCTGTTTTCAACACTAAATAAATATGATGTGGCCAGGCACAATACCTTCCGTCAATCCTGTGTATTATGTATAAATTCCATACATAAATTTCTTTGCAAAAAAATCTAAATTTCCAGTAAAATTATTTCATAAACAAACTATGCAAATTGCACTTGACACTAACATCTTCTTCTTCTTCTTCTTTAGCTTTCCCCATTTGTTAGGGGTCGCTATTTGTTTCTTTCTTCTTCCACTCAATTCTGTTTTGCGTGCCGCTCTCATTCAATTCATTTTCTCTCAAGTCTTTCGCAATACAGTCCTTCCATCTTATCTTTGGGCTTCCTCTGTTTCTTCAACCTGCTATTACTAAGCTATTCATTCTTCTTCCAATATATTCTTCATCTGTCCTCATGACATGTTCAAACCAATCTAATCGTCTCTTTTGGATCTTACTAGAAACTTCTAACACTAGAGTTATTTCCCTTATTCTGTAATTCCTTACCTATCTTTCCGTGTTTTCCCCAACATCTATCTCAACATCCTCATCTCTGCCACATTTACTTTTCATTGATACTGACATCTGCCAATTTGAATTATCTGAGTGAATATATTAGCAGTTTCCATGGTTAGCATAGCTGGCTGATTTATAAAATTGAATATCTTTATTGAATATGAAGTATAAAATGTAATCAAATTGTATAGAGAATAATATATAATGAAGGTATCGTATATATTACAATTATAACCAAAATCTGATCACCTCTTCTTCTGTATGTAAACTTGAGGAATACGAATAAATTATAATTTTTGGAATCATGGTATTGAAATTATAGGATCCGCTTTCGTCACACACACACACACACACACACGCACACACACACATACACACACACACACACACAGACACACATACATACTTACAGACATCATCGTAAAAACTCATCATTGATTTTTTTGACGAAAGACAATACCTTCCTTACCTAAAGGTGACGGAAGGTAAAAACTGAATACATTTGAGAACTCAGAAGCAATGTGCCTCAATTTAATGCATTTAAGAGGTCTGCTACCCGTAATTAATTTAAAACCACAATAAATTTTTATTAGCTTTGCTGGACCAAAAAATCGTGAGAGTTCAAAATTGTCCGAAACTCTAGGAATACGGAATTTAAAAATGTTTGTTTTAGAATTCTGTTTCACTCTCCGTTGTTAAGTCCGATGACGTAACTAGTTTAAAGTTTGAAGTTTATGAGTTTGTAGCATGCACTGAACATCTTCTATCTTGAAAAGTTAAGTACATTTGACATTTATTGTAATATATTTGTTCATTTCAGTTAGGTACGTGATTTCTACGTTGAATATTTTTAATAATAAGTACTTAACAAAAATAACACACATTAATTTCGTCAAAATTACAAAAAAATAAGTTAAAATAAATTTAAATAAAAATCGTGTTCTTCATATCACACCGTTGGAAATCTACTTAAGTAAATATTGTCTTTTAATTATGTGATTATGAAACAAGTGGTGGTAGTAATAATAATGATGCTACACTGTTAGTTCTACAAGTTCGGAACTCTACAAAGAAGAATTAGAATTTCAGAGTGTGTTCGAACACGCTGACGCTGAAACAGGAACTAGTTCAATTAATCAGAATTTGATTCATGTGCAAAGAATACAAAACTAATTGAAAAGTTTCTGTCCGAACAAAGCTATTGTCAGTATTAGTTTGGACGATATACGAGAATGTTTCGTTAGTATAATATAATAGGACAGAATACGCAATTTGATTCATCTGTCGTGAAAACGCGTAAACTAAACCTTACTAAAATTATTTTATTCTTCTTCCTTCCATTGGTGTAAAATTTGACAATTTACTGCTGAAAAACTTATGACATTTTGTCTACAAATTATTTCAAAGAATCTGTTGTGGCCAGCACAATACCTTCCGTCATTTCTATGTATTTTATATAAATTCCATATAGAAAGTTTCTTGTATTTTCACTAAAATTATTTCTCATACATATTGTGTAAATTGTACTTAACACTGATTATTGTCAATTAGTAGTATTGAATTATTGAAACTGTTTCCATTGTGACGAAGTAAAGATTACAAGATTTATGAAAATTTTCCTTTTTGTAAATTTATATCTCTAAATACATGGAATATGAAGAAATTACATTTAACCAAGTTTTTTTTTAAGAAAAACAGTTAAGAGCTTTAAATTAAGCTACTTCCGGGTGTTCAATTGCAACCGAAATCTAATCAAGTCTTTATTTAGATGTAAGAATGAGGAATACGAAAAATTTGTAATTTTTTGAATTGTAGTATTGGAGTTATAACAGACACACACACACATACACACACACACATACACACACACATATTCATACACACACACGCATACACACATATAGATATCATCTTAAAAATAGTAAATTCATATTCTAGGCACCCCAAAACGTGCTTAGTCATTAAAAACTCACTATCGAATATTTTGACCAAAGACAATAACTTCCTTACCTAAAGGTGAGGCAAGGTAAAAAAAATGTGGTTAACTAGTAAAATTTTTGGCGGGAACTCTTGTCGGCCTTCATCGAGGAATAGAATATAATTAAATAAATATTGATCAGGTGGTATTCGTATACAGGGAGACGTTTCAGGATACAATTTTATCCTATCTTCAGCCAGTTTACAATATTATGTGTTCGAAAGTTCAGTCAAACAGCATTTATTCTTACTGTACCAACGTTTCGGTGCATCCTTGTACCTTCTTCAGGGTCTACAACAATTATACAACAAAAATGTTATAAATACAAAATGGTGGTTTATAAAATTCATTGTTCCACTGACAACTGTAAAGCCACATACGTTGAAACGACAAAACGTTACTAGAAGATCCGGATGAACGAACATCGCTCTGGCTGAACATTCCAATACACTAAAATAAACTTTTGATCTGGATAATTTCAAGATTTTGGAGGAAAAGCAGAATTACTCCAAACGTATGTTTTTTGAAATGTTACCTAGATGTCGGGGATGTTTGCAATAACATCAATGCAAGAACTGATATTCAAGGACTTAACAGCGTATATTTTGGTGTATTGGAAAAGTTCAAAAAGGAAAAGGCAAATTTCAGGCCAAACTAAGTTCCATTACTTACATTTAAATTCCTACATTATTATTCGTGTACAGACGACCAATAGGAGTCCGTATCAACGATGTCACCAGAATCCTCACACAGGATATTTCCAGCTATTTTCCGTATTATTCGGTTGTCGTTTTTTAGAGTAAATGAGTGTTTTGTAATAATGTATTTTGTGGACATGAATTGCAACAATCTGTAAGATCTTACTGTAAGTGTGATAATGTTCATGTTATTTTGTATGTATTACATTTTTGTTGTATAATTGTTGTAGACCCTAAAGAAGATGCAAGGGTACACAAAAACGTTGGTATAGTAAGAATACATGCTGTTTGACTAAACTTTTTTATAATTGTTAACACCTAATCCACATCACAGTCGAGAATTTACCCATAAATATATCTAAAGGTTTCAGAACATTTTATGAGAAGATTTTTTTGCTCATGAAATACCAAATAAGTTGTAAAATAAATGGGGAACACATTTCCTTCGTTTTTTTTAATAAAAACGTTGTGGTTCAATTTTAAGGAAATTAAATGGTAGCAGAAAAGAAAATTCTTTATAGCGAAGTTTAAAGAAATTGATATACTGTCGAGGCGGCGAGGCGGAGAGAGCCGACGAGTCACGGGGCTGGCCGAATGGCATGACCGTCGTGTCGCAGGCGCACTATTAGATGTTTCACATCAAAAACATTTAAAATAAGACACCCGGTACATGCTAGTGGGTGTCATAATTAAAATACACAACAAACGATTTTTTTTTGTTCTGTAATTGAAATCCAACAGCCTGCTATAGAAATTTCAAAGTTTGACATTTAATTAATGAATGATAATTTGTTTTTTTTTGCTAATCTTCTTTCTCATTATACGAATATCTGCTCAAATATTTATTTTTAATTTCAAAGATAAATTACGAGATTCATTTTTTGAGATTACAATATTTCAAATGTGATATATGAGTTCTCATTTTTTGATGAAAATGAATATTGGAATACATACTTTACAACAGAATTTTATTTTTGTTTGATGTTCGTGCAAAATTTTAATGATATTGTAATATTAGTGAAAATGTTTTATTATACCCGTCTGTAAAATTATCACTTCAGGGGGATTGAATAGTTAATGAGATTATAAAAATGAAAGCATACGATTATTTAATAATTAAAATAGCCAATTCTGTTTATAAAATGCTTGTCAAAGTTGAAATTAAATATTACTTCCCATTTATTGATTGTACGATATAAAATTCATTAGCACGTTTTGATATAACTTCAGACAAAGGAAAATAGTTTTACACATAAAAATGTAATAAATGTCAAAATTAACCAACATTTATGAAACGACCATATAATAATCCTGAATATGTTGAAAAAAGACAATATGAGTAGCTGTTTCACTGACAGAAAAAAAACTTTGTTAAATAAAACAATGATTGAAGACCATTGTTTCCTGAAATTAAACGACGTTTTCACATATTTTTCCATTAAAATAATGGGTTGGGAAAACAGAAATAAAATAAATACAACTGAAATATATTCTACGGTACATTAATAATAATTATTCAAACTAACAACATTTTTTATTACTTTGAATCAGGTAAGTGCAAAGATAAGAAAATAAAATATATTATGAATTTTCTAATTCACAATAGTGAAATTTATATCAAGCAATATGATCGATACTTCTAAGAAATTATTAGTTTCTAATGGGTTTTTCAATAAGAACTTTTTACCTCTCGCTAAGAGCGGTATTAGATTCATGCTAAAAATCGCATATCCAGATTTTAATGATTAAGCACATTTTATGGTCCTACAATCCGATTTTAATATTTTTACGACGATGTGTGTGTATGTACGTGGAAGACGTTGGATGGACGATTTCTCAAAAACTATAATACTTAATATCTGTTTAACTACGTATACCTCAATCGGACATTATTGGGAAGAGCTGAAAAGGTTTTGGTAATAATTCGACAACCGGAAGTATCAGATTCTTAAAAAAATCTTCTAAATATTATTTTTTGATAATTTTTGTTCTTGATTATTAAAGAAGAGCAAACTCTCTATCTGATACATTTAAATATTTTATTATATCTTTTATAGATTTAGAGATAAAGAAATATAAGGTATATAATAATCTGTTGTAATAAATCTCACAGCCCAAATAATGTCATGGGAACCAATTGAAAAATTAAATATCAGTGTCAAAAATCCATAGACATTACTGAAGATTTTTTCTGAGAAGTACATACATTATATTATTTCTTAATGTATTAATATGAAATGGAAACATTTCGAAAAATTAGAAGAGTAGGACAAAATTTCTACATAGAATGAATTTAAAAATAAAAGAATAGATGTAAGTAGAATTTTTGGTGTTGCGTGTAGGTACACAAGAAATGTTAAATGCAATAGGGCGCGAGCAATCATGTGACTTTGTTGGCCTTGACAAGCAGATATGGGGCCCCATGTCAGAATGATAGCTAGTAATTTTGTACATAGATGTCAACTAAAATAATTTTTCATTCTAAATTTAGTGATTTTCCAATTCCACGTGATTTATTTTCGTCGACATGTAAATTTCACACTCCTGGTGACAAATTGACTACGTGAATTTAGATAATCTTAAAAATTTTAATGAAAAATTCTGACATTTGACATCTATATACATATTACTAATTGTAATTCTGACACGGGCCCCCATATCTGCTTGTCAAGACTGCTCGCGCTGTACACTTATGTAACCAAATACGATACTTATAAAACCCAGTTAACCAGCTAAATAAGTAACTGGTTAACCTAATACACTCGTGTACTGAAAAATACTTTTAACCCTATATAGAAACAACGAGATCCACAAATAAAACAAAAATATTTCCGTAGGAGTGATAAATAAATATGCAATTCAATTTTATAAAAATAGGAGAATTTCCCGTAATCTTTTTTGTTCCATACATCCGCCCGTACATTGTTCATATAGTCCTGCGTAACTATTTACAATTTTAAATAGTTAGAATGGTATGCCCTTTCTGTGAATAATTTCCATCCCAGGTGAAGGTATGCGCATAAAGAATGTGTTTTCTGGAATGCGAGTGAATATTTCATCAAATTCACTTTATCATGTGTTTTCAAATTTTATTAAAATGCGGAATCGATATTTGTAAAATGTCACATTCATTGAGTATACATTAATAAGTAATCAGAACCTAGTTTTCCTTATAAATTTTAAATTACCTCTCAATTATTCGCTCAACAGATATTTCAATTTGTATAACATGCAAGGAATATTAAAATTTACCGGAAAACATGAATACTCCAACAAATTACGGTGGATATGAGTTTAATAAATTGGATTAGAGATTTTCTGAAGATTACCTACAAAAAGTAAAGTATGAAACTAATATCTTTTTACCTCATATGAACTAGTTTACCGTCAGTGAAGCTCATATGCCATTCAGATTTAATGATATAGTTCTTAAGACTAATTCCGCAAGTTTAATAATTTAACATAGTAACAGCTTTGCAGAATTTAAACTGCGGCTGTTAGCTCCAAAGTAGGTAAATGAGGATTCCAAGCGTCTCATTTTATATATTTTTTAAGATATCAATATATAATTATAAAAAAAATACACAATTCCAAAACTTATAATTCTTCCATATTCCTCTTTTGTACGACCATATGAAGAGTTGATTTGATTACGGTTATGATTGGTTAATTGCAAGTACCCTAATTTGAAGATTTTAACAGTTTTTCTTGAACAAAACGCTGTTAAATATATTTTAACCTTGTATGTTATTATAAATAAAATAATACTATTATGTCAAAAAAGTACCGGGCATTGGTCAATAAAGCACAAAATATGCATTATTCATCCAAATTTATTATATATATATATATATATATATATATATATATATATATATATATATATATATATATTGCGATTTAATTACAACTTATACGGCCGAATTCACCATACCTTAATCATGAGTTGATTTACAGATCAACGCTGATTCTAAATCAATCCAATTCACCATTAAAAATCAAGCTAATCTACTAATCAAAATCAATGATCAACTGTTTCGTCATATTCCATGAATCAAGGACTGATCACATCTTTGAATCTTAATTTTGACATTTATAGCTATGTTAGGATTCTGGCTGTTGTACCCATGTGTAACTTTGTTTTATCTTTTTTCTTTATCTTTATTTAGAACCGCATTGGTTTTATTATTTTCAACTATACTTTTATATCTTTCATTTTCACTATATTTAAAAACACCCCTTTATTGGAATCAGTGTAATTTTGTACCTATATCAAAATAAAAATATAATATTATTATAGGAATATTATAAAATATATTTTATAAATAAATGAAAAACTTTAGCGGAAAGTACAATTACCACGAATAAAATTATATGACAGTTACATTAACTGTCAAAAACCAAAACAAAACTGTGAATCAGTTGATCATGATTCCCTGATTTAGAAATCAAGTTGGTGAATGACAACATACGTTGATCTACAGATCAGCTTGATTCCTTAATCAACTGATTATTAATCAACGAATTAATGGTGAATTCGGCCGAAAAGTCGTTTTTCGCATCCTAGTTCAACGATTACGGTCTCTCCAATCGTTTTCCTTTAAGTTTCTATTTAACATTGCATTTATGACGCCGTCTTTCCATGTTTTTCTGGGACGTCCCTTTTTCTTCTGTTTTCCGGTACCCATTCCATCATGTTCTTTGGCCATCTGTCGTTATCCATACGGCATACATGTCCATACCATCTTAGTTTTTTGGCTTCAATGGTATCAATTATGGTGGTATCTATTTCCATCTTTCCCGTTTTTTTTCAAGATAAACTTAAAATCTTCAAACGAGGGTACTTCCGGTTGACCAATTATAACCAAAGTCTAATCACCAAGACAATACCTTCCTTACTTAAAGGTAACGGAAGGTAAAAAGTATATTGAAAATGGAAAGAAATATCCACCTGTAATTTGAAATTTTAAAAACTTTGTGGAGAAATATGCGTATTTGGGAATTGTGTATGAACAAAGACTGAATGTATTTATAATAAAATTCACAACTTGAAAACTATTTCTAATTTTTAAATAGCACTCCCGCGTTTATGCTATAAAAAACAATACAAAGAATGTTTGTCTCATGTTCGGTGCAACTCTGTATTATAAATTGCCAATTTTCAACGTTATCGGCACAACATAATGTTGGTTCACAAACTTGTCACAGAGGCCTCATTAATTTATGAAATGGTCCATTGTTCTGGAGCGAGCGTGCGCTGAAAACAATATTGCATCATTTTCTACAGATTTATCTTGCTGTAAAACTGTGACTTCTGCGGGAGCAAAACCTGTACCAAATATCCTTTTGTAATCATTTTGTATTCTTTGTATAATACAAATAGATACATATGTACATGTATTATATGCTATGCGGCGATTGGATTTTGCACCACGATAACGCACCATCTCACAAGGCTAAATAAATGTCTGACGTTTGACATATAAATAACTAATTTGATGGGTCTTAATGTTTACATGAATTATTTCCAATTTAAAAAGATTTTCATTAAAAATCCTATAAAAAATAAATATTTCATTGAAATGTACAATTGTCGTAATAATAGGTATGGAGATTTTTGTATGAATTTAATTTACCTATTTATTTGTTTCTATTTTTGTTTCAATTCCATGGCTATTTGATATTTTCAACGTAATTTTCAATATTTTCTTATTTAATTTGTGTCGTTACGAAGCATGTAAAAGTAATTCAGTTTATTGATTTAGATGCAGAATTTTATGCTCTACAACATTTATTTGAAGCATTTTTGTCTAAAATAATTTGGGGAGCAATGCGCACGAAAAAACTGTTTTTCTCATATGAATCGCCTATGTACACAGGTATGATGTTCCACCCGGTATATGGAATTTATATATAATACACAGGATAGATGGAAGGTATTTTGTTGGCCACATCAGATTTGTTTAATCGGCGAATAGTGGGTAAAAGAACCGATTAATCGCCTAGTATTTGATAAGGCCTAAAAATAGATCACCGGCCTAATTCATTAAGATACTATCTTAGCATAGTTGTTAACTAATAACTGAGAGTTAACAATGATTTTTAGCAACACGTGTAAAAACTACAATTAACAATTCAAAATTAAAATGTATTTAGCATTTGTTGTATCTCTATAATGCTCCAATCACACTAGAAGAATTGAATCAAAGTATTTTCAGCAGTAAAAACAACAAAGCATCGGGAATCGATGATATTAACAATGAATTTTTCAAGAATCTTACACCAAATTGGCTTCATTATATGCTCAACATGTTCAATGTTATTTTACAGACTGAAAATATTCCACAATCTTGGTCTAAAGTTCAACTCTTTTTGCTACATAAAAAAGGGGACAAGTTAGACCCACAAAATTATCGGGGCATAGCACTTATAAACAACATTACTAAACTCTTTACAAAAATTGTATACGAAAGAATACAGCAGTTCTCTGAGGAAAACAACTTATTGCCAGAAAATCAAATGGGTTTTAGAAGAGACAGGGGAACAATTGACAACGCATTTTCCCTAATGACAGCTGTGCATTTACAACTCCGATTGAAGAAAAATTCCACATATGCCATCTTCGTAGACTTTCGTCGAGCATTCGACACAGTCAATCATCACCTCCTTTGGGAAAAACTATATAGAAATGGCATCTCTACAAAATTAATCCGAATTTTTCAAAACTTGTACGGAGCAGCAGAAATGCAGGCTAAAATTAACTGGGACTTGACAAAATTTTTCAAAATTTCAGAAGGAATTCTTCAAGGAGATATTTTAAGCCCTTTGCTATTTGCCTTTTTCATTAGCGATCTAGAGGAATACTTTCGATCTGCTGGAGTACGTGGATGTAACATTGATGGGACTAATGACATAATTCTCCTTTCATATGCGGATGACTTAGTCATATTCTGTGACTCCCCTATAGATACCAACAGAAAACTCCTAATACTAGGTAAATACTGCAAAGAAAATTCACTTCACGTTAATACAACGAAGACAAAAATCTTAATTTTCCACAAAGGACGTCCACCTAAAATTAAAACAAAATTTTCTTATGAAAATTCACCAATAGAAGTCGTGAATTCATTTTCCTATCTTGGAGTGTTATTTTCAACAAGTGGAAAATTTAAACAAGCAGCGATGAACACTAATAAAAAAGGAACAATAGCCTTATCTAAAGTAAATAACATCCTATGTACCAGTAAATCCCGTACATGGTCAGAGAAATCACTATTATTAAACTCAGTAATTAATGCTACAGTTCTATATGGAACAGAAATTTGGGGTATAAATTATATAGAAAATATTGAAAGAACCCAAATTAGATACTTAAAATATATTCTACAAAGCGCAAGAAATACACCGGACCATATGATCCGAATTGAAACAGGAACCCCACACATAGGAATAAAAATATGGAAGAGAACTCTAAATTGGTGGCGTAAGATACTAGCCATGACCCAAGATCGCTTTCCTAAGTTACTGTACGATCGTTTAGTCTCCTTGGATAAGTCAACCGACAATAAAGTCGAATATAACTGGTTTACTCGTATTAGGATATTTTTGGAAGATCTAGGGTTTAATAATATATGGGAGAAACAACAAGTAACTAAAGCAATAATCACGGAGATAATCTCTAAATATGAACATAAAATGATTGAAAAAGACTTAAACAATTTAACAAACTCGAAGTATAGCACAATTTATAAACGACTAAAAACAGAATTTAAACTATCAGAGTATTTAAGCTATAATATTTCTATAACTAAACTGCGATTGATTTCCCAATTAAGACTATCAAATAAAATTAAAATAATACTAAAATATAATAACATAAAATATATTTTAAATGCCACAGAAAACTGTACAATATGTAACCTCCATATGCCTGAAAACCTTTACCATTTTTTAATCTCTTGTCCAATATATAATGGACTTAGGGACTTTTATCTTTCTAATTATAGTATTAAAGACATTACTGAAAATACTATCCATAAACTACTCTCTAATCTAACAAAGAGTAAAATAAACGCAATATATTTCTTTACGGCAAATGCATTAAAATTACGAAGTTTTTGTGTCAATGAATAAATGAATTTGTATTTAATTATGCAGTTAAGCTATAGATTTTGTCACAATGAATAAATAGTTTTGAATAAAAATAATTTGTATATTTGTATAATATTTGCATATTCTCTGAACACGTATGTATGAGTAGTTATTAAATATATATAATATATTTTGTTTTGTATGTATAATAGGTTGTATATGTATATAAATTTAAAATATGTATAGCTGTCAATCACTTGGTATAAAGTGTACTCTTTGGTAACCAATAAATGTATTATTATTATTATTAATTCAAAATTAAAATGTATTTAGCATTTGTTGTATCTCTATAATACATTATTAATATAATAATGAATATATAGTTTTTCACAAAACAATCAAGATAACAAAATTATTACAATTACAAACATTTCTGACAAATAATTCGATAGTGTTATTTCTACGCGAAGAAAATATCAGACAAAGGTGTAAAATGCTTGAATGTTCATTTGTATCCGAATTGCAAAATAATATTCTCATTTTCAGCAAAAAGTATGGAAAACACATTGTGTATACAACGAGGAAGTTCAAATTCTCTCAATTTAAAAGTAATTTCAACTCGATCCCACTGTGGTTTGCTTCCAACATTACCACATTACGTGATTGTGGAAATCATCTAAGTACACGGGCTAATTCTATCGATTTGAACACAATTTTTTTCTCATGTTAATTATTTTTTGTGTGATTGTGGTTATATTCCAATAATAGTACCAAGCAACAAATACCTAATAAAAGAAATATTTACCAATAAAATTTTAGTTCAATACAAATGTTTAATTGTAATTTTAATTGCACCGAAACAATAAATGAAAACATTTTTCAATAAATAAATAGAAATTTGTACATACTCAATAAAAAGTTATTGTGTGTAAAATGGTAGTCGATGTAATGAAAAAACAAATTAAAATGCCCTTTGAAGTTTAACAAAAGGTATAATAGGTCTATAATTTAATTCTTTTTTTGACAGAAATTATAAATTTTACCAAATTTCTAAACATAACAGCTGACAGATTTATTTATTATTAGTCATCCCCAGTACACCGTACACCGAGACGTGTTTTACCTACCATTACTTTTCTGACTTCTGCTACCTTAATTTTGGTATAAACACTCTTCACCACGAGGAAAGGTCTAGTCTACACCTTCACGGTGTCCCAGTCTGGCAAGTCAAAATTTCTAAAGTGTATACGAGTATAAAGTTTTTATTGTTAAAATCTTACAATTAAATACACAATTCACACCTTTTAGTTAAAAAATAAAATAAAAACAACAGTGATAATAAGCTCGTCCATTTTCACCTTCCGTTACCTTTATGTAAGGAAGGTATTGTCTTTAGTCAAAAAATTGATGGTGAGTTTTTAGTGAATAAGTACGTTTTACGGTTCCTAGAATACGATTTTACCATTTTTATAATGATGTCTGTATGTGTGTGTGTATGTGTGCATGTGAGTGTGTCTGGGGATTTTTCATAGACGATAACATCAATATCACAATTCTAAAACTTATAATTCTTTGGTATTTCTGTACTTTACATCGATAAGAAGAGCTGATTAGATTTTGGTTATAATTGGTCAACCGGAAGTACCTTTTTTAGGTTTTAACAGTTTTTCTAGAAAAAACTCAGTTAAATATCACTTTTTTGACATTTTATGTTATAAATGTACGATTTGATTACATTTTTTATTCATATTTAGTTATTAAATAACCAATAAAGATATTATTGCCTGGTTGTACCGCTGCCTTTTAAATTTCAAGTCTTCCTTAAATTGACAATATCGTATCGAAACGCAACATCAAATGAGTAATTGAATATTGCTATCAAAATTTCGATTTGCACTTTTCTGGTTAAGCCTAGCTTAAAATATAAGGGTCATTGGTACAGTTGGGCATAAATTTCAAAAATCAGCCAGCTGGGTTAAATATGGAAACTGCTATACTTGCCGTCCAATAAGTCCAAGACTGAAGATTTCTACACTGTTGTCATTTCAGTATGGAAATGTTGAAAATAATAAGTTATGAAGAAGCGGCAACATCGCAGGGTAAGGAACAGGGTGCGGAAAAGAGAAAAAGTTAAGCATCAGTGCATATTTATTGACAGCGACTATAATATATTGAGGTAACCCAAATTGACAGATGCCAGTGTCAATGTAAAGAAAATGAATGTGGAGATGAGGATATTGAGATAAATGTTGAGGAAGTGAGACGATAATGAAAATGGCTCGAGTGATAGAAGTTTCTAAAAACATACAAGAAAGACGATTACATTGTTTTGAACATATCATGAGAAGAGATGAAGAATATGTTGGAAGAAGAATGAATACATTAGTAGAAGGTAGAAGAAACAGAAGAAGACCAAACATAAGATGGAGACTTGAGAGAAAACGAACTGAATGAGGACGACACGCAAGACAGAAATGAGTGGAAGAAGAAAATAAAAAACAGCGACCCCTAACGAATGGGAAAAACTATAGAAGATGTCAGTGTCAGGTGCAATTTGCATAGTTTATTTATGATATAATTTTGCTGGAAATTTAGAATCTTTTGCAAGAAAATTTATGCATGGAATTTGTACACAATACAAAGGATTGAAGGAATTTAAAAATAATTAACAGATGGTTTAATATTTTACGTCAAGTAGTTTGAATTAGTAAATTAATTTAATAGAATATCAAAGCAATATTTAAGTACTTTTATAGTATACAAAAGATTATCTTCTATTTAAATTTCAAAGTTATTCCGCATACTCTAGAACGTAACTGATTAAAACTTCTCGATAACTCCGCAATGTTGGTAGATTTTAAAATAGTATTTCATCTTAATCAACAACGTCTCCTTCAGTTGGGACATTTGCACCAGAACAAAGAGTAAACTAGTGTACAATTTGTCTGTAAATGGGTCCTAAATAATAAACAAGGCTTCAGCGTTAAAAACTGAGAACTCTTCTTCCGCTTGTTGTACGAAGCTTCGCTAATAAATAATCAATACCTGTCTGCTGCAAAACAAATAACAAGAATTTTACATTATTTAAATGAAATTACTTCACATTCACTTACAAACAGAGGGACCTCTGGCAAAAACATCTATGGTCTAAATATTATTAATTTGAGTTATTTACTTTCAAGGACGACTAACAGTTTAGCAAAATTGTATGAGTATCTTAATCATAAGTTATTACATTGTAAGGTATCAGTGTTTCTACAAAAACAACCGTAGTCCTATCGAAATTCAGCAAAAACAACCTGAATCCCGGTACATTGGTTGTTTTTAAAAGAAATGTGTAGATCAATTTTGTGTAATAAATGTATTTTATACATCAGTAATACAAACCAATTCATCATTGATTTTTTTGACCAAAGACAATACCTTCCTTACCTAAAGGTGACGGAAGGTAAAAATGATTTATTTTCCTGTTGCAAATAACCAATTACAAAACCAACCAATTTCCTACAAACGTTACTAATAAATAGATAATTTAATTATAAAGTTAAGTTACATTACAAAAATCTTAAACAGGAAGGAAATTAAGATAATAAATCTGATTCAAAATAATGAACACAGGTTGTTTTTACCAAAGACTCTTATTTTTTTCCTTTGCAATTATTAAAAGAGTTTCACAAAATCTTAAGTTTATTTTCAAAACACTAGAATATAATAATAACTGAGATTGAAAACTCAAGAAAGACTATCTAAAATCCCATAAGAATTTTACTGGTCTTGCGGAAACTACTAGTATGTTATCAAAGCTATGAATCAAGATAGATTGCATGTATAAAGTTTATATACAGCTTATAGTATCTCGTGGATATAAAAATGTAATTTTTATTTTGGTATGGTTCAAGTGTAGTAAATTTATTTTTACATTTAATCTATTATGATCTATAAACAAGAATAGTTTTAGTTTATATTAGCAACATAAAAATATGAAAACAGTATCATAACTTTTCATGCATTATATTGTGTGTGTTCAAATATTTATCGAAGTTGTCAATTTATACAAATAAATGTAGGGATGGGAATCTCTCGAGTATGGTATACAGGGAGTTAATTTTTTTTTTTGTTGACTATTGCTATCTCGAGAACTATAAGAGCTACGAGGTCGGTTAATTAGCAAACAACTAGACTATTTTAATGAGCATAAAATTATTAATAAAAAAATCTGATGTGGCCAGCACAATACCTTCCGTCAATCCTGTGTATTATGTACAAATTCCATACATAAATTTTCTTGCAAAAGATTCTAAATTTTTGGTATTTTCGGCAACTGAATTCCATACTCCTGATAACAAACAAATCACATGAAATAAGAAAATCATGAAGTTTTGAATGAAAAATTATGACACTTGTCAGTTATGGACATAATTAATTGCTGTCATTTTGATACGGATCCCCATATCTGCTTGCCAAAGGCAGCAAAGTCATGTCACTGCACGCGCCCTATACATAATTTTTTTGCAAAAGATCCTATATTTCCAGTAAAGTTATTTCATAAACAAACTATGCAAATTGTTGACACTGACATCTTCTTCTTCTTTAGTTTTCCCATTCGTTAGGGGTCACTATTTTTTATTTTCTTCTTCCACTCATTTCTGTTTTGCGTGTCGTCCTCATTCAGTTCCTTTTCTCTCAAGTCTTCTGCAATACAGTCTTTTCATCTTATATTTGGTCTTCCTATGTTTCTTCCACCTTCTATTAATTTATTCATCTCTCCTCATGACATGTTCAAACCAATGTAATCGTCTCTATTATATCTAAAAACTTCTAACACTAGAGTTACTTCCCTTATTTTTTCATTCAATTACTTGCTTTTTATTGATACTGACATCTGTCAATTTGAATTACCTGAATATATTAGCAGTTTCCATGGTTATGTTAGCATAGCTGAGCTGGCTGAATTATGAAATTTATACGAATTTTTATCTTTATTATTCTTTAACTCTATATCTGTTGAATATGAAATACAAAATGCAATCAAATCGTATAGAGAATAATATATTCTTTAAGTTATAATAACATTTAACTGAGTTTTTCAAGAAAAACTGTTAAAATCATCAAATGAGGGTACTTCCGGTTGACCAATTATAACCAAAATCTAATCAAGTCTGCATATGGTTGTAAGGAAGAGGAATATGCAAGAATTGTAATTTTTGGAATTCTAGTATTGGAGATATCGTGCATGAAAGGCGGTCAGATACACGCACACACACATACACACACCCACACGCACATACGAACACACACACACACATACAGACATCATCGTAAAAATAGTCAAATCGTATTGTAAAGACCCTAAAACGTGCTTATTCAATGAAAACTCACCACCGAATTTTTTGACCAAAGACAATACCTTCCTTACCTATAGGTGACGGAAGGTAAAAAGAATAAAATAGTCGTCCTTTGCGTTTATTTATTGATAAGAAATACTACCGGTTTCGAACCTTAATAGGTCCATCATCAGGTACCGGCATTAAACAAAGATACAGAAATTCAGCAAAAGTACATAGTGAAAACTTCCATAAATTTAAATTTAGAGTCTTGAAGAACAATTTATATTTAAATAAAAAAATATTTCATCACGGCATATTACCCATTACTGCATGTGCTAATCTACTTTGTATACAGATTTCAGTAATAATGCTGACATATTTATATCGTGCGGGCGTTTACCAAGCGTAGACACTCAGGCACGCGGTCGTGAGACCCCATATATATATATATATATATATATATATATATATATATATATATATATATATTTCTTGTAAACCTTCTAGATAAAAATTAGAAGAATATCGACGGATGATGGATAAATTGGAAGAAATAAAATATACTCCTTGTTGCAAACGTTTCGGATTTTATTAATCGTTTGCAACAAGGAGTATATTTTATTTCTTCCAATTTATCCATCATCCGTCGATATTCTTCTAATTATTACAAATTTGGATACGAACTATACATCGACGTCTAGATAAATTTAATCTATTTATTTCTGTTGTACCCTGTACTTAAATAAATAAAAATTATGTTGGTCACATCAGATTTTTTATTAGTTCGTATGGAGTCAGTCTGTTTATGCCCGATACTGTATATCGTTCGGTTGAAAGATAAACCTATGTACTCTGGCTTGTAAAAAAATCGCGTACACCTTAAAAATCAAGTAACAGAGTTTTTACCTTCCATGAAGTTGTCACCGTTGTCACTGTCATGTCATTATTTTAGTTATCGTGGAACAAGTTCTTCATTGTGCTAAGTTACTACTAAATTACAAATATATTCTAGAAAAATTAAAGAACAACCAAGTATTTATTTTAAATGGATTATAAATAAGTAAAAGTTATGACTGAAACAAATTATGGACGAAATAACATTAGTAATTTATCATCGCTCCATCAGCGTCCAGTACTTTATTTAATCTTAATGTTCTGCTACTGATCTGATTAGGCACCCCTCTTCTAACTTAGAATGTATTACAACTTTCTCGTTTTCTGGTAATTTTGGCATCTTAATTGACACTAATGACACTGACTTGTGACATTGACAAGTTAACAATCGAGACCGACACAATACAGCAAAAAACAGGTGTACGCGATTTATTTGCAAGCCAGTGTATATACAGAAATTTTTTGTGCAATAGTAAAAGTACAGTGGAAAGATTTTTAAGCTTTATTAATCTACGAGCAAATATACGAGTATTTTAGGAATAGCATTAGAGTTAAATGTGATATTAAATCAAGTATATACGGTAATATAGGAAGTAGGTACTATAAAAATAAACATGCAAACAACGTTAAGAATATTTGCAAGTTGTGACAAGTAAGTGCACTGCTTCCAGCGTAATTTGATAACAATCTCACTGCATATGCGTTAGTCCACCCGCCATCTGCATGTGTACAATGCATGATATTAACCAAACAGTATAGCAACATCAACACCGTCCCAGTAAACATATACAACTACTAACGAACAATGTTTAATAACCTATTAAAAATATGAGGTCAATGCTTAAGCTGGTAACATTGCAAGGTTAAGATTAAGATTACTGAAGTTTATAAGTCTGAAAGTTATTTTAATAAGTTCCAAGTTTACTTATTGTGGACTTTTCATACACATGCAGCACCGGATTTGCAATAATTTTACACAAATATAGACCCACAGGACAGCTCAGATTGCTCTGGGCAAAAAAGAGCGAGATATGTTTTCTTGTATAATCAATAGAGTTTTTACGTTGTAAAAAGTGGGGTAATTCTGATTTTAATATATGTTGTTTTCGACCTTAGGAAGGGGCAGCGCGAACCCCCAACTTTGATTAATAGAGCATAAAAAGTGTTTTTAGCCATTTTCTCAAAAACAGTGGCTCGTATCAAGTTTTACAAGTAGCAGATTCTTCAAAAAATTCATCAAATTTTATAATTATCTTTTATAATAAATCTCACAGCACACATAATTAAAATGATTATAACAGTCAATGTCAAAAATCTAGAGACATTACTGAAGATTTTTTGTGGGAAGTACATACATTATATTATTTCTTATTGTATTAGTAGTTAAATATATAAAATTATAGGTATAGTACATATACCCTTTAAAAATACTGTCAATCCCGACAATGAATTGGAAACATTTCGAAAAATTAGAAGAGTAGGACAAAATTTCTTCATAGCTTTTCCCATTCGTTAGGGGTCGCTATTTTTGCATGTCGTTCTCATTCAGTTCCTTTTCTCTCAAATCTTCCGCAATACAATCCTTCCATCTTATCTTTGGTCTTCCTCTGTTTCTTTAACGTCCTATTACTAAACTATTCATTCTTGTTCCAATATAATTCTTCATTTCTCCTCATGACATGTTCAAACCAATGTAATCGTCTTTCTTGTATCTTTCTAAAAACTTGTAACACTAGAGTTATTTTCTTACCGTATCTTTCCGTGTATTCCCCAATATCTACTTCAACATCCTCATTTCTGTCACATTAATTTACTTTTTATTGATACTGACATCTGTCAATTTGAATTATATGAATATATTACTAGTTCCCAAGTTTGGCATAGCTGGCTGAATTATAAAATTTAATTTCTTTAAAATTCTTTAACTCTGTATCTATTGAATATGAAGTATAAATTGTAATCAAATCGTATAGAGAATAATATATTCTTTAAGTTATAATAACGTTAAATGTCAATAAATTAAATTTAACTAATAAATCTTCAAATGAGACTACTTCCGGTTGACCAATTATAACCAAAATCTAATCAGTTGTTCTTCTGGATGTAAACTTGAGGAATACGAAAAAAATATAATTTTTGGAATCGTGGTATTGAAGTTATGGAATCCGGAACTTTTGTCACACACACACACACACACACACACACACACACACACACACACACACACACACACACACACAGACACACATACATACATACAGACATCATCGTAAAAATGGTAAAATCGTATTATATGGACCCTAAAACGTGCTTATTCAGTAAAAACTCATCATTGAATTTCTTGACCAAAGACAATACCTTTCTTACCTAAAGGTGACTGAAGGTAAAAATCTAAATATACAGAATAAATATAAGTAGAATTTTTGGTGTAAAGTGTAAGTATACAAGAAATGTTAAATACAATAGGGCGCGAGCAGTCATTTGACTTTGTTGGCCTTGACAAGCAGATATGTGTCCTTGTCAGAATGATAACTAGTAATTCTGTATGACAATATTAGGAAAGATCAAATTTCATGTTTACTATTTTGTCAGCTGGATATTTTCACATAATCTCAAGAAATAAATCAAACAAAATTTGTTGTGATAACTTAGGGTAAGCATAATGTAGAATAAAACGTTAAAAAAACATTAATGTGCACGAATATACATACATTTAAATATTTATACAAGGTATAAATTATATATTCATGCTATTTTATTTACTACCGTAAATAAAACACACTAAATATTTGGGTATTATTTTTCCAAAATTTTATGAATATTAATTAAAATTAACCTATTTTTAGAAAATCGATAATAAATAAAATATGTATATGCATTTTTTTATACGACACCGGAATATAGAACTTTAACATGTACAATATTTTCATAATTTCCTGCTTCCCTAATTATTTTAGGTAAAATGCTTCAAGTTCTAGAGCTTAAAAATCAATGGGCAAAATTAATTTTATTACCTCTCGCTAAGATAGGTATTGGATTCATGCTAAAAATCGCATATCCAGATTTAAATGAATAAGCACGTTTTAATATCCCTACAATCCGATTATAACGATGATGTCTCTGTGTGTACGTGGATGTGTGTGTGTGTGTGCATGCGTGCGTGTGTGTGTGTGTGTTGGTGTTCGAGGTACGATCTCTCAAATTCTATAAGATTAAAGACCTGTGTAACTACGGATTTCTCAATCTAACAGTAATGGGAAGAGTTGAATAGGTTCTGGTAACAATTGGATAACCGGAAGTAGTAATACCTTAATAAAAATCTTCTAAATATTATTTTTTGTAAATTTATGTTATTACAAAACAAAAATCTTTATCCAACAAATTTAAAAATATTATTATATCTATTATAGATTTAAAGATATAGCTATATTATCTATAAAATAATCTGTTGTAAATCCCATAGCCCAAACATCCCCATGGTCATTAGTTGAGAAATGTATTTGTTTCTGGATTTTCAACCCTTACAGGTTATATCCCTAGAATGGTCTCATACACAACATCTATTTTTTTATTAATTTTTTACAATTGCCACGAAGTTTCCACCCGCTCAAGCCCTTGTTACAACCACCAGCCGGTGCTAGATAGCTTAGTGATTGCCAAGTTAATTGTATCCCAACTTGGAAAGGTAACGGGAGTAGATTCCGATCAAGATCAGTCGAGAAAAATTCGACCTGTCCCGGATTCGAACCTGCGACCTCTGAGTCCAGAGGCTAGCACTCTACCACTGTGCTATCCCGCCGTCTTATGGTCATCAGTTGAGAAATTAAAATGTCTGTAATTGACAAATAAATGTTGCTAATGTCTGTGTCAAAAATTCAGAGATTGTACTGAAGGCTTTTTGGGAACACTATTTAATATTTCTTATTGTATTATTAATTATATATTTAAAATTATAGATATATTACATATACCCTTCAGAAATACCGCCAATCCCGTCAATGAAATGGAAGAACTTCGAATATTTAAAAGGGTTAGAGAAAACTTACTCATAAAATAATTTAAAACTTTCACTTGTTATAAGTTCCCAACTAATCTTATTTTGGAATGCTTTCAAAACCATCATTAATTGCACTGTTGTAGCATTAATCTCTTCATCAGACCAAAATCTTCTATTCTTTCTATTACTTTTTTTTTCACTAAAAACTGAATAATATGCTTTCTACTTACTTCGATATTTTCATTCACTTCGATACTTTAAAAATTGTAATTGACAGATAAATGTTTAAAATGAAAGTGCAAATTTTCTATTCCACGGCTTACTTAAATTTCTTATTCTCAATCATCCCAGCATACCCCACGTATTAAATAAATATCACACCAAATTACAATTCCCTTTTGAATAGCTGCCATCCATGTTGAAATTTATCACGTGATACATTTTCCTCTAAAATAAAACATTTATCATGTTTCTAGTTTAAAGTTAGACAAATTACAAAACCACCTGGTGTAAAGCATGTGTTATTTGATACGAGGCGGTACAATAAACAGTCTAGTAAAAATGATAGCGATCATAAAGGTGATACGACACTAATGATACTAATATATAATTCATATCACGAAAACACCTCTTACCGCATATGTACACAAAATTCTAGAGCCACGAACATTAATCTTACAAACAACAGGGAAAAATCATATGTTTGTTATACTACACAGGCATTTATTACAGTTTGTATAGAGTTGCTTACTTTTTCGTGTAATAATGAAAAGAAATATTACTCGTAATGTTCTTCATGGATACTGAAGACGCCATTTCGAAAACGTTAAACTTTAAACAATTATTGTCCTCGACACAAGATTTAGTTAGTTTATATTGTTTTACATATTATTGTTTTCGAATTGTAAGTCTTAATGTCCAATTTGAGTAGGCACCACAGCAATTTTCTATCGTCTTTTGTTTTTGAGTTACAGGTTAAAATTTGATTTTCGCTTATTTTGAAAATACCTCATACCTAGCTTATTATGAGAGATATAGAAATAATATTCAGATAATGTTTATATGGTTTTTTACCTCTCGCTTCGAGAGGTATTAGATTCATGCTAAAAATCGCATATCCAAATTTTAATCAATAAGCACGTTTTAAGGTCCCTACAGTCCGATTTTAATATTTTTACAATAATTCCTGTGTGTGTGTGTGTGTGGATGTATGTGTGTGTATGTATGTGTGTGCGATAAGATGTTGCAAGGACGATTTCTCGAAAACTATAATATTTAATATATGTGTTTAACTGTATTTCTCAATCAGACATTACTTAGAAGAGCTGAACAGGTTTTGGTAATACTTGGGCAACCGCAAGTAGCAAATTCTTAAAAAAAAATCTTCTAAATATTATTTTTTGAAAATTTTTGTTCTTGCTAGTATTAAAGAAGAGTAAATTCTCTATCTAATACATATAAATATTTTAGATTTAGAGATGGAGAAATATAAGGTATATAATAATCTGTTATAATATATCTCACAGGTCAAATAATGTCAGGAAAACCAATTGAAATATTTTTTTTTTGTAATTGACAGATAAATGTCAGTGTCAACATTACTGAAGATTTTTTCTGGGCAGTACATACATTATATTATTTCTCATTGTATTAATAGTTAAATATTTAAAATTATAGGTATATTACATATACCCTTCAAAAACACTGTCAATCCCGACAATTAATTGGAAACATTTCGAAAAATTAAAAGAGTAGGACAAAATTTCTTCATAGAACGAATTTAAAATTAAAATATCTAAATATAAAGAATAAATATAAGTAGATTTTTTGGTGTAGAGTGTAAGTATACAAGAAATGTTAAATAGAATAGGGCGCGAGCAGTCATTTGACTTTATTGGCCTTGACAAACAGATATGGGGGCCTGTGCCTAAATGATAGCTAATAATTATGTACATAGATTTAGTGATTTTCCTATTCCATATGGTTTATTTTCCTCGACAAGAAAATTCCACACTCCTGGTGACAAATTAACTACGTGAATTTAGAAAAACTTGAAATTAAAATTAAACATTATTTTATCATAATAGCGTTATTTACAATTGAATATTTTATAGATAGAATATAGTTTCTGTCTACCACATTGGAAGCATAAGGTTATAAAATATACAGGCAGTAGGTCTCACTAATGCCTGATATAAAAATATTCTGGTTTAATTGAAAATATTGATCTTATAAATCTTAATTACAGTCGTGTCCATTCTGACCGATATAAAAATCCACTAAATAATAACTTCATCGAGACGATATATTTTCGGATTAAATAAATCTCTGATTAAATCACAAACCCTGGAGCCTCGAGCAGGCTTCTGGACCTAGAAATTAGCTTCAGAATATATTGAAACCATAGCAGAACTTCAGATTAAACCACTCTCTCCACACAGTTTAATTTAATTGACATTTAATTCCGATATTAATAATCTTTAATACTCTACTAACAACGTCAATCTTCACTGCAAATCCTAGGAGCGCGATTTAGAACTAAGTCATAACAGAAGACGTAGTATCGCATTCAAATGTTCTCGGTGGCACGAGAAATAAAAGAACGATCCAGTTTATTTTTTATAGCGCAGTGAATTATTAATGTCAGAGTTGTAGATTCACATCTTTGTTTATTATCTGGGGTTCGTTCTGCTACCTTTTGGGGTATATTTGATATTTAATGTCGGTTCGTGTCGCGTATATAAACCCTGTTAGGGTTGTTTAAGACAAATTTACCTCCTCTTTGTGCCTTGTTTGAATTCTATGCATACTCTTTTACCATTTCACCAAAAAGCAGAAAACTTGATCTAAATTGTTACAAATGCTTAGAAAGAATACTAAACTCTAGTATGGATTTTGCCTTAAGAACCGACGTAGTTTCTCTGCCAATTCTTCCTGCTGCAGTGGCAGACGCAGTTTTTGTTCGTGCAATGACCCTTGATTACTATTGTAACCAAGATAGAATTGTGGACATGCGTCTGCTACTAAAACTAAATGGAAATTTAAGATGAACAAATGCTGAGATTCTCAATATACCTTAGTTTGAATTTACTGAGGTAGGTAAGCATTTGATCACATTGAACACCATCGACCTAAGGTTGTTGGACACACACATTGGTGATACTAATTATTTGTGTGTGTGTGTGTGTGTGTGTGTGTGTATGTGACGATCATTTCTGATGGCATAACTCCAATACCACGATTCAAAAAATTATAAGTTTTTCGTATTCCTCGAGTTTAGATCCATATGCAGAGATAATTAGATTTTGGTTATAAATGGTCCACCAGAAGTACCCTCATTTGCATCTTTTTACAGTTTTTCTTGAAAAAACGCAATTAAATATAATTTATTGACATTTAATGTTATTAGATTTCAAAAAATATACGATGTGATCGCATTCTATAGTTAATATTCAATAGATATAGAATTAAAGAATTATAAAGATATTAAATTTCATAATCAGCTATGCTAACTTAACCATGGAAACTGCTAATATATTCAGGTAATTCAAATTGACATATATCTGTATCAATAAAATGTAAATGAATGAAAGAATAAGGAAAATAACTAATGTTTCTAGAAAGGTATAAGAGAGAACATGTCATGAGGATGAATATATTGGAAGAAAAATGAATAGTTTAGTAATAGAAGACGGAAGAAACATAGGAAGACCAAATATAAGATGGAAGGACTGTATTTCGGAAGACGAGAGAAAAGGAACTGAATGAGGACGACACGCAAACCAAAAATGAGTGGAAGACGAAAATAAAAATAGCGACCTCTAACGAATGGGAAAGACTAGTGAAGAAGAAGAAGATGTCTGTGCGAAGTATCTTTTGCAAGAAAATTTATGTATGGAATTTTTACATAATACACAGGATTGGATTGACGGCCACTTCATATTTTTTATATATTGGTAATATTATATTTGTTTCCCATTATTTTGGAATTATCTCTGTTGTCCATGATTTGTTATATATCTTCAGCAACCATTCCTTTTCTTTGCTTCTCAAATATTTGACCTTTTCAGGTTCTATTTTATCAATTCCACTAGCTATTCCTATATTAATTTTTTTAAACCTTGTTCTGATTCCTCTAAATTTATTTTCTCCGTTTGTATCCCCATTTCATCTTCTCCTTGTTGTTTTATAATATTTGTATCATTGTTTATTTTAAATTTATCCTCATAGTATTTATTTTCTATAAAAATAAAACATTTAATGTGAGACAAAATATAATATTCATTTACATTGTAACTAAAACTAAAGAAGAAGATGTCAGTGTCAAGTGCAATTTGCATAGTTTGTTTACGAAATAATTTTACTGGAAATAGAAGATCTTTTGCAAGAAAATTTATGTATAGGGCGCGTGCAGTGACGTGACTTTGCTGACTTTGCCAAGCAGATATGGGGACCCATGTAAAAATGACAGCAATTAATTATGTCCATAACTGACAAGTGTCATAATTTGTCATTCAAAATTTCATGATTTTCTTATTTCATGTGGTTTGTTATCAGGAGTATGGAATTCAGTTGCCTAGAAAGGGAATCATAAAATACCAAAAATTTAGAATCATTTGCAAGAAAAATTATGTATGGAATTTATACATAATACACAGGATTGACGGAAGGTATTGTGCTGGCCATATTAGTTTTTTTTTTAAATATAAATTCAGAAGGTGTAAGAATGCACCGAAACGTCGGTGTTGTATGAGAATAAAAAATGCTGTTAAAAATTTCTTTTTTTAGACAATATTGGCCTTATTATTAAAACACGTGACCATTTTTGTCGGAATTGTGTCAGCCCCTAACTAGTATGCTATTAAATCAAGTTGTTGCGGGGCGAAATGTCGGTGTATAAGCACGCACTACATATGAATTCGAATCAAAATGTTTTGATGGGGGCGGCAAGCGGAATGTGGCAGTTGCGGTCGAACCAGGATGACAGTTGCGTGTGTAACTCACGGTTTACACTTTGCACGATTCCTCGACACGCCAACTTCGCGCTTCGCATGCAACTTGTGGAGCGGAGAGGCGAAGTTCATTTCGTTGCTTGCTACAAACCCAACCAGCGATACACAATTACGTAAATACGACAATGCCACCGAATTCAACTTCAATTTAATCTGGAAGAGTTGTTCACTTAATGAAGTAACGGAGCTACTAAGCGACAATAGACAACGTTCAAGAAGTAGACTTCTCATAATTGTGGCAATACATAAATGACAATCTTCTACTTGATACCTGGTCCTGAATATTCGACAGTTTGGTACTATAATATACAGATGTGAGATGGGACTAATAATACTTGAACAAATGTTTCACAGCGCCCGACATGCAAGATGTAAAATAACTGTCACAAGCAATGGTGTAAAGAAGTGAATTCAACGTAAGCTGTCGCATAGGGGCCGAAGACCTAGGGGGCCCTTCGACGTTCTGCCAAACTAGATTTACACATTTAAACTTAAATTAATAAAGAAGAAAATAGAAAATGTCTCTCTAAATATACAGGTGTAAATTTTAAAACGGGTCATTAGGCTATAACATAGGAAAACAGTTTTTTTGGTGCCAAAAGTTTCCATACATATTAATTTACAGAAAATGTAAATACTTAACATTAAATTAAATTTAAATACCGAGTTCGATCCCGACCGACGCCAAATATTTCGAATTTTAAATGACACAAAAATCACCCCTGTGGGGCACTCTCCACGCCAGCAATAAGTGCTCGTGAGGTGACACTTGGTAAACGCCCGCACGGTATAAACATGTCATCATCGTTACCGAAATCTGTGTACAAACAGATTGGCAGTCCCAGCAATGGGTAATATGCCGTGATGATATATTTATTTTATTTATTTATATACTTACCTATATTCATTTCTGGCGTGGAGAGTAAACCACAGGGGTCAATTTTGTGCCATTTAAAATTCTAAAATATTTGGCGTCGGTCGGGATCGAACCCAGTTCCCAGATTCGCGTGAAGTGATGCCTGGTAAACGCCCGCACAGTACAAATATGTCATCATTATTACCGACATCTGTGTACAAAGCAGATTGGCTCACTTAGCAATCGGTAATATGCCATGATAATATATTTTTTTATTATCTTACCCCTATATTCCTACATATTTACTTATGCTGGAAATTATATTTACTATTTTCTTTTTAAAACGTTACTATTATTATTTGAAATGATTAGTTTGTTGACAGTGACATATATCTGTCAGTTACATTCATCTGAGGTCTGTTTAAAGCCTATGTTCCGAGATTAAAATTGGAAACATTTTGGAAAAGAAAGACAGTAAAAATGTTACGGGAAAAGAATAATAGAAAAGGTAATAATCCTAAACATATATATTGGTTAAGTAATAAATTTCTTAAAGTAACAGATATCTGCCATCTTCGATAACATTTCTAATAAACAAAGTCAATCTCTTCCTCCCTCCATGCAATGTTCACTATTATCTCGTAGATAATCTGAGTCCAGCTCGGTTTCTAATATAATTTACATACAAAGTAACTTCGCTGGTTTCCATGAAGCTTGGACTTGTGGTGTGATTGACACGTTGAGTAATTCAAAATCTCTGCTCTAGATTCAGATGTAAACTAGTTATTCTACTTGTGTGAAATTGGACTTTGGAATGAATTCTACATCCTGGTCATTTTGCTGTTTATGTCGTTGTTAAAGTAGAACGAATACTAGAAATTTAAAATTTATAAAAAAGAAATCTTTAAATAAGTATTATACAAAAATTCAATATTTTATGCTTCTCATTACGGAATATATATTTGAATAAAAACTGTTTTCCCATTTTAAGCACCTATATCACGGATTCTCGTACTTGCTATGAATACTGTTCAGCGATTTCATACAATGAAATATGAAAAAACTCTGTTAATTGGAGTATACTACTCGATATTGTTGAGCGTTGTATTGAAACCCAAATTCGTGTTTACCTCCAGCAAAAAATAACATGAATGATTTTATGTCTAAACTAAATTATAATTGTTATTTGTGATAGTTAACATAGATCTGACAGCGCTAATTCAAACAAAAACTATAACTTCCACGTTACTCTAAAGACCGAGAAACTTGTATTAGATAAACCATCATAATCCTTAAACAAACATAACATTAGGTAACGCGTTATCAAATTATACTATTTGCTTGCTTGCAAATTGAGGATCCTAATATAACATACTAAAACCACTATTAAAATATATACAACTTAGTGCAAGTTACTCAGAACTCAATTAGGACTGTTGTAACACTCTTGTGATATTTACAATGAACATTTATCAGTTTACAATGGATTAAAATATCGAACAAAGAATCTGTCTCAAATTTTGCATTGCAAATGGAATTTCGTGTGCCGAAGCGCTGAAAATGTTACATAAGGCTTACGGTGAATCGACTTTATCAAAAACACGTGCGTATGAGTGGTACAGTGCATTCAAAAGCAGTCGAGATGTGGTGAAAAATTTGCCTCGCTCAGGTCTGCCATCAACGTCTTCAACTGAACATCGCTAAAGTAGAGGAAATGGTGACTGAAAATCATCGTTTACGTCTAAGAGAGATGCCGCTGAAATTTCTGTGTCTCACGAATCAATTCGTACCATTTTAAACTATTTTTTGGGCATGAAACGCGTTGCCGCTCTACTAGTGCCGAAAGACCTGATTTTTCTGCAAAAACTCAATCGCGTAAGGGTCGCTGAAGACATGCTAAAACGAGTAAATTCCGCCCCACATTCATAAAACGCATTGTAACTAGTGATGAGACATGGGTTTACGAGTTTGACATGCAAACCAGTCAACAAGCTTCGGAATGATGCCTTCCAACTGAGCCGAAACCGAAAAAGTACGTCAAAGTCGATCAAAAGTGAAGGTGATGTTGACATTTTTTTTCTATTACCGCGATGTTGTGCACTCAAAATTCTTGCCAGAAGTTGAGACAGTAACTAAAGAATATTATCTGAGCGTTATACGGCGTTTGAGAGAGCAAATTCGTCGAAGAAGACCAGATTTGTGGAAAGAAAACTCCTGGATTTTGCACCACGATAACGCACCATCTCACAAGGCTATCATTGTGGACGAATTTCTGGCCAAAAACTCAACAAATCTTAACGAACAACCACCGTATCATTAAAATCTGGATATGCGATTTTTAGCATGAAAGAGGTAAAGAATTAAAGGGGGGGAGGCGTCAACTCATCCCGTATATTTTTAAGAAAATCTGGTTAAAAGTATATAAAGTCTTAAATACTAAAATTGAAAAGTTTTGGATTATATTTTAATATAGTTTTTCATTAAAAACTGTAATGGGCTTCAAGCAAATCATCTCTTCCAATTATGTTGACAGTTCCAAATTATTTCCTGAATAGAGTTACGGCAAGGGATCAATAACCTGTGTGGCAAAAAGAAACTAATACAATTACGTGAAGAATGCTACAATGGAGAAATCTTGAATTTACTTGCCTTAATTGTTTGAATTATGGCTTGCACGTGTCCTGATTTATCTACAGTATGCAGCTTTATTTATTAATAAGCTCAGCTATAAATTACATTTAGTTGAATAAATATAACGACCATATTGCACTACATTGAAGTATCCCTACAAATATATTTCGCTTTCAACATTTAAATGCAAAACCGTGTTAATTTCCCAGTAGCATAACACGATCTATGCGTCTTATAACGACGAAGTTTAAACTCCATATGCTAGAACAGTGCAAAGTCTTTATGAGAAGATTTATTAACCAAAACGTTAGGTAACGATAACGACTTATAAAATACACCTTGCAACACGTTGAATTCTGCACTTTAACGTTGCTTCAACTTCCTCGATTCCCTGAATAAGTAAAAAGCAGCAGTTATATTAATTAAACGTATCCATTCTGTCGACGTCACGGGAACAATTTTAGAAAATGTATATCAGCGAAGACGACGAGGCAAAGCTGTATTTACTAGCAGATTTCACAAGGAATATGGTTACAGACTAGTTGGGGTTTTTGGAAAAGTTGCAAAATTTATATGATGCTTTTTTAGAAGGTGATGAATTTATTAACGAATAAAGTTAAGATATGTACAGTACCGTCCAAAAACACGGGTACATTTGGTAATTACGAGAAAAGCATCTCTAAAAAAAACTGATGTGGCCAGCTCATTACTTTCCGTCAACCATGTGTATTATGTACAAATACCATATATAAATTTTCTTGCAAAAGAAATAATTTTACTGGAAATTTAGAATCTTTTGCAAGAAAATTTATGTATGGAATTTATATATAATACAAGACGGAAGGTATTATGATGGCCAGATCAGATTTTTTAGAGTAAAAGTATAATAATAAAAACCACAAGTAAGAGCAAATATTTCTAAAAAGATTTTGTGGAAGAAAATATATTTAACCTATAATTAAAAATATAAAGAATAATGCTCCACAAACTAAATTTACATTAAACATTGTCGAAAAAAGCAAATAAAATCCTTTTACGTACAACGAACGAGAAAACGACTGACCTTTTCTGAATAATAAAACTACCGCGTTCAAGAGTGCAGTAGCAAAAAACTTTTATCAGGAAATATTAGAATACCTCGGAGTCCGCTGCCTGCGCCCGTATAATACTCAGCATCACACCCGGCTTCACAAGTATCCGCTCCATTGGGATTCCTGCTCTGCGTCTGGTTTTCCGTTTAAGTTGTGTGGTTGGGCTGTGCGGTCACCCGACCTGGTTCACTTACTAATAATATTTCACTGCAGGCTACCGCAAGGGATATTATATTCCCAATATCAACTTTAATCTATATTTTAATCATGTGTTTACCTAGTTTGACAAGGTCAAAGTTATTTTTTGTCTTTACTTTTCAGGACTTTTAAAGAAAATATTATTCTTAAACCAAGTAAATATACTGAGCCAAGGTGTTTAGTCAGAAGTTAGAACATTGCTGATTTTTATTTTTGCGAATAATTATCAGATGTGAAATTTATGGCATGGTAAAGTGGTGAAGTGCTAGCTTCCGGGCCAGGTTGAGAATTTTTTCGATTGGTCTTGATCGGTATCCTCTCCAAGTTGTAATAGAATTAGCTTAGCAACCACTAACTATCTGGCACCGTCTAGAGTCTAGGTCATGTAACAAGGACTTGCGGCTAGCAACACAACGTGGTAACATTTTAACAAACCCAGAACCGAACCTCAAATATATTTTTCAATTGTACATTTTCAGCGACGAATAATTGTGCCTGTATTTTAATTTTTAATAGGATGAAAATGTTTTTGAAATATGATAGTACGTAAAAATATCATAAAAAATTATACATTTTTGCCTTTCAACTATAGATACATATTTTTTACAATCATTTGTTTGAAACAGGAGTAATATATTAATTCAGTGACGCAGCTAGAAGAATGGTTTTACATAACCTACCAATTTTCGTTAATAACAGAAGTTATTTGATAAAATATCTGTTGTAATAAATCAAACAGATAAATGCAAAATGTCAGTGACATAAATCAGTAGTTTTAATAACATTACTGGAAGATTTTTCTGGGAGGTACGAGTATATTTAATGTATATTATTTTATTATTAATTAAATATCTATTTAAATTATAGGTATGGTAATATTGCATAGATCCTTAAGAAATACCGCTAATACCGTCAATGATTTTGAAGAATTTTGAACATATTAGAAGAATGGGATAAAATTCCTCATAAATAGAACGAAAGAAGAGATACAATTTCAATTATTTCTGGGTACAGAAATGTTATATTCGTCACTTATAGGGCGCGAGCATATCAGAATGACTGCTGGTAGATATTTACATAGATGTCACAATTGTCATATATCATAATTTCTCATTCAAAATTTCAAAATATTCTGTTTATTTGTCATCAATAGTATTAACTATACTTGTCGAGAAAAATAATCAACATGGTTTTTACAGAAGATATAATAAAATATTTAAACGTATCAGATAGATGCCCGGTTGCAGAAAGGTTAAACCGTTAAACGCCCTGTTCAGTTAGCGGTTCATCAAAATGAACAAATTCGAATCAGTTTCCTTATTCTTATGACATTTACCATTGTTGTCAAAAAAATCACGTTGCATTGGATCGTTTTGATGAACCGCTAACTGAACAAGCCGTTGACGAACATTTCTGCAACCGGGCAAAAGAATTTAATCTTTTTCCAATATTTATAAGAACAAAAAATTTCAATAAATAATATTTAGAAGATTTTTTTTTTAAATATGCTACTTCCGGTTGTCCAATTGTTACCAAAACCTTTACAACTTTTCGAATTAGTGTCCGATTGAGAAATATGTAGTTAAACAAATGATATTGTTTCATAGTTTCAACCTTCCAACGTCCTCACACACACACACACACACACACACACACACACAACACACACACACACACACACACACGCACACACAAACACACACACACTCACACACACACAGACATCTTAAAAATGTTAAAATCGGATTATAGGGACTTTAAAACGTACTAAAATAAATAAATATTTCAACACGGCATATTACCCATTACTGGGTGTGCCAATCTGCTTTGTATACAGATATCGGTAATAATGGAATATTTGTACCGTGTGGGCGCTTACCAGGCGCCACCTCACGGGCACTCATAGCTGGCGTGGAGAGTGTACCACAGGGGTCAATTTTGTGCCATTAAAATTTGATGTAATTTTTGGCGTCGATCGGGATCGAACCCGGGTCCCCAGATTCGCGACCAGACACTTAGGCACACGGCCAAAAAAAACGAACTTATTCATTAAAATCTGGATATGCGAGTTTTAGCAAGTATATTTTAATAACATATAAAAATTTGTCAATTAGGACCTATTTTAAGTCGTTTCCCCCACTTATTTATAATAATTTCAAATTCTCTTAATTTATTTTGTGAAATTATGAAATTGATATAACAAAAATGACTTAAATAAGTAAATAATTAATGGACAATAAAATATGATCTGTGACTCTTTATTTAATTTGTTCTATTAAGTTAAATAATAATGTAGTATATCTTAGCTAAAATCTACCTATTTACAAAGTGAATAATTTGACACCTTTGACCAATTTATTAATCATAAAAATGTATTTCAGCCCGTGTATAACATTTTCTTCAAAGCCACCTTTGTCACAACATGATTAATGGAAGTTATATGAAAGAAAATTCTAACTACAACAGGTTATATTAGTCCTGAAATTGAATACTTTGTTGTTTGATGTAAAACAAATAACGAGATCTCGCACATTTATGATTTACAAACAAGAATTTTCCTAATAAAAGCATTATCGAGAAATACAATCATATTTGAATAACAAGTAAAATTTAACCAACAAAGGCAAGATAAAAGGTATACGAAATATATTTTTTTGATATCTTCATACGTAATATAACAAGTGATATGATTATCATGACGTAGATGGGCGCTAACGGTCACTAAGCCGACAAAAGTGAATTAGCTCTTTACATAAAATGTAGAATTCATGTAATGTAAACAGAAATAAAAGTAAAAATACAGTTTTGGACAAAAAATCTTTACACATTCTCCCATTACTGCTGAGTCATTAAAAGCATCAATCATTTTTTTTACCAAAGGTTATTTCCCATTTCTGTAGGTACAAAGGTAAAATGAATTATCCACCAATCAAAATATATAACAAATTTGAAAAGAAATCATATTAGTTATCTATAAGCACTCGATATCCAGAAGATTCTGCTTGAATGAATTTTTCCTTTCAAAAATTTTCGCGGAGTTGAATAAATCCTTACAAACTTTTGCCCGATATGTGACTTGGCTTTCATAAAGGATCAAACAGTTTGTGAACTCATCAGAACTTAACTTGTTCAGTGTCATCACTAACACAATTTCAGTGTATTACCTACAAAGGAAATTATATACAGGAAAATTTAGTATTCTATAATCTTAGATATATTTACTTTAATATCTTAGAGTTTAAGAAAGAGTGAATAGGGGAGTATATCATACAATAAGTACGAGTACTATAATAAGAAATATATAAATCAAATTTTTATTATCTTGTAATCGAAACTAAAAATATTTATCTCACGTTTAAAACGGTAGTCATATAAAAATCCGGTTATGACGTATCCAGTCCTGGTTATTTCTTTCAAGAAAAAATACACTCTAATATCGTGACAGCTAAAATATTTCGTACGAAAATAAAATATTATTTCTATTGATTTTTAACTGTTTCAGAAACAAGCATTTTAATTGATTAGTAAAATTATTTACTAGTATTACTGAAATAATTTCTGATATAACTATTTCAGTGATTTTTTTTTACTGAAATAAATATCTCAAATTCTTCTTCAAGTAAACCTTATCCTTAAAATAACAAATACATTTACTATTCTAGTAAATTATATTCAAATTATTAGGTTTTAATTTATTAGTAACAGCGAAAATTTTGATTTAGTTCCATGAATGTATACCTACGGGATAATAAATAAATAAATGCATAGTGAATAAAGAATATATTTATTTATAAAAAAAATCTACTTACATCTATTTGAAAGGTTGACCAATTATAACCAAAATCTAATCAAGTCTGCATATGGTTGTAAGGAACAGGAATACGCCAGAATTGCGGTCGCATACACACACATACACACACACACGCACGCACACATGAACACACACACATACAGATATCATCGTAAAAATAGTAAAATCGTATTGTAAAGACCCTAAAACGTGCTTATTCAATTAAAACTCACCACCGAATTTTTTGACCAAAGAAAATACCTTCCGTCACATCTAGGTATTAACTTGAACCTGAATCGAACCCAGTTTTTCGCGGGTTCGTTTCCCTAATTCTCAAGCGAATTAGTTTCCATGTGATATGCATAAGTGTAAACGTATTTAACAAATGGAGGTCTGCAAATACGAGCCGTAGAGCTTAACGTATACTTATGGACTATTTTGGTGAAAAATACTTCAAATAAAATATTCGTCCAATTAATACTTTTTAACTTTTATTTGAAGTATTTTACTCAAAAATAATAATGTATGCTTTGAGGTCCTTTGACCTATACAAATTTCAACTACATTTACAGATTTACATTACAATTTTATAGATACATTCATACTGTCCTCTGGTGGTACCCTCGTTACATTTTACTAAAAAATAATCTACGATGTAGATACGAGGATGAAAAAAAAAATTGCTGAGTTATGTAAGAAATGAATTTACAATTTAATTGAGAAGAAGTGGTTGTATTTTCAATTGTTTAGCGTGGGCACTTAAACTGTCAAAAAAACCAGCTCATATATTTAGTACTTATCAGATTGTAAGTTTTCGTATTCACTTTCTAAAGCCTTCGCTTTCCATGCTACCCGAAAGTATTACTCATTCGATCTCCTCTCGTGTTCCCAAACACTTCTGTGAAGTATTTAATATTTAAATTTAGCCAACCCTAAAACCGTACGCACCGAATGTACCCTTAACTTCCGCGATCAATTCGTCTATCCCCTTGATAACATATATCCAGATAAACAGATTCATTCGCATCCCAAGGATACTTGCCGTTCTCCAACGGGCATTCATTCGACCCTCGTTTAACAATGTCGAATAATTCAGAAACTAACTGAATTCATTTCTTTTTCGTAAAGAGTATTCGCTAAATACATCGTTCAAGAATTCTTTACTGCAACAAGAATAAATAATTAAAATACTACAGCAGATAAGTTAATTTTGATATATATATATATATATATATATATATTCATATTTATTTGACCATTAATACAATTACAAATTGTTTATGGCAAGTCAAAATAATAATAATAAATTAATGTTACATTAATTATAATGAATTACTAGTGTCTGCATCAGCAATGACGGTCAGATATTCATCTAGACTGTAAAAACAATGTTTTGTCAAAAATTTCTTTATTTTAAGTTTAAAAATATTATAATTTAATGACTTAATTGATGCTGGTAAGGCGTTATATAAATTAATATTTATAGAATTTCTCTGAGATCGAACTAATCTAAATCTGGGTACTTGAATTTTAATTCTAGTGTTGTAGTTATGAGAGTTAGAAACTAATGGAAAATTGTGAACATTAATATGAATTTCTAACAAAGTAAAATATATAAATACGCAAGGCAGTGGTATAATTTTAAATTCTTTGAATAGAGGCTGCCAGTGTTCCTTAGCACCGACACCTTTTATAATTCTAATAGCTTGTTTTTGAAGCTTGAAAATTTTGTCTGCATGGGAAGAATTACCCCATAGAATAATCCCATAACAGATTATTGAATGAAAAAAGGCAAAAATACGACGAAATTAGTATCTCTAAATTTAAGCATTGTTTTAACTTTCGCAAAAGAAAATTTTTACTGGCGAGCTTTGTAAGTAAACTCTCACCATGATCAAACCATGTTATACCGTTATCTATTAGAAAACCTAACATTTGGATTTGAAGATAATATTATTTGTTGCGTCTTCTCGTTGTTTAATTTTAATTTATTTGCTGCAAACCAAGCTTCAGCACTCTTCAAATTTGTGATAGTTATTTCTTTCAGTGATAAAATCGATTTATGTGATGCAATTAGTGTCGCGTCATATATATATATAACCAATGATTAGTAAGCTAAAGTATTGAATAAAAATCATAACATAAATAAAGCATACTAATAAACTTTGTCTTTTACAGGAGAGCTGCCCATTCCATATACAGAAGAATACCTACTCGCCAAAATGTAAGTAAAACAATCTTTTAGAAGTTTTAAAATACATTATTATGTTATGCTACCTGTAATATAGCTTTTTCAAGTTTATTTAATTTGTCACTAGTCGCGAACTGAGACTGGGACCAACATTTTTTTTTTTGTTTTGTTTATATTGATAGTAGTCGATTTGTAGAAATTTTTGACAATTTGTGTAAGTTTTATAATTTTTTTGAACATATTAGGCTGCCCGAGTTATTATGAATCTGGGCTGATTATAAACTACTACATTATTTTTGTCTATTGTTTCTTATATTGCTTTACTGTCATATACTGTACCTCAAGAGATTGCGTTATTATAAATGGTTCTTGATATTCTAGTATACATTTAAGAAAAATATGGCTTGCAGCTTTCCAACGTATATAAAATTCTTCATTTTACTTAAACAAGATAAATGTGCACAAGTAAAATGTCACTAAAAATACCATTTAAATCCAAAATAAAGTTAAGTTAGGGTGGATATGTTGATATATAGAAAGAACTGCGATCTTATGTCAGCTTGTATAAATATTATTATGAATACTCTGTAACGGTGTGTTTGGTTTGGAATGTTTGGTGAAGAACGATTGTCGAATGGATGTTTCTCGAGTCCGTGTCAACTGGGTGACATGTGATTTTATGTATCTTTAAAAATAAATAATACTTTTGCTAAAACATATACGTTGTGTACGAATTTGCATTGTTGACATTTTAGCCTCAATAAAAGCTTGTATAAATTCTTTTGAAAATTTTTTACCTTCCGTCATCTTTAGGTAAGAAAGTTATTGTCTTTGGTTAAAAAATTCAATAAGTTTTAGTGAACAAGCGCGTTTTAGTGCCCATATAATATTTTACCATTTTTACGATGATGTCTCTATCTATATATGCATGCATGTGTGTCTGTGTATGTATGACGGATCGCATAACTTCATTACCACGATTCCAAAAATTATAATTTTTTCGTATTCCTCAAGTTTATATCCAGAAGAATAGGTGATTATATTTTGGTTAAAATTGGTCAATCGGCAGTACCCTCATTTGAAGATTTTAACAGTTTTTCTTTTGACATTTAATGTTATTATAACTTAAAGAATATATTATTCTCTTTAAGATTTGATTGAATTTTATAGTTCATATACAATAGATATAGAGTTAAAAAATTATAAATATATTAAATTTCTTAAATCAGCCAGCTATGGAAACTACTAATATATTTAGATAATTCAAATCGACAGATGTCAGTATCAATGAAAAGTAAATAAATCTGGCAGAGATGAGGATGTTGAGATGGATGTTGGGGAAGACACGGAAAGATACGGTAAGGAATGAAAGGGAAATAAGGAGCAGTCATGTGACTTTGTTGGTCTTGACAAGCAGATATGCGGGCCAGTGTCAGAATGATACATAGATCATTCTAAATTAAGTGATTTTCCAATTTCATGTGGTTTATTTTCCTCAACAAGTAAATTCCACGCCCCTGGTGACAAATTAACTACATGAATTTTGAAAATCTGGAAATTTTTAATGAAAAATTCTGACATTTTACATCTAGCTACATAACTACTATTTGTCATTCTAGCATGGGCCCCCATATCTGCTTGTCAAGGCCAACAATGTCACATGACAGCTCGCGCCCTATACTTCCGTAACCAAAAACGGAAGTGGCGAGAGGTATTGTGCTGGCCACAACAGATTTTTTTACTCAATTTCATCAATACTACATGCCCTTAAAGTTTGTATCCGTAGTTGGGGTACATCCTGTATTTATTTGTAAATGCTTTATTGTTGTAATCAAAATAATCAAACAAATTTTTATTTTTTTAATATGGACATTAATAAATGAAAATGTATTTGAAAGTAATAAATTGTGCTATTGATACAGTTTGGGCCTCCTACAAGAATCATAACATAAATTCTAACCGTAATTAATAAAAGAAGCAATAAAAATCTTCCAATTAGCTTCGTGAGCAAAATTTTGAATCTTTCCTTTCAATTAAAGATTTCCAACTTAACTTAGCGAACAATTTTATGTTCCATCAAAATATCAAATAACACTAACTGCTTTTCCACTCTATAAAGTTTATCGCGGTTGCTTAGTGAGAAGACAATAGAAATGTTATCTCGCAATATTGAAATTTCAAATTTCTCTGCACTACTACCGCACAATGCCTTTATAGTAAACCTACAAATGAGAAACAAAAATGTTGCTATGGTAACTAGATGAAACTTCCTAGCTGTGGCCATTGCTGTATTGAGTAGCGAATTGGATACAAGCCATAAATTAAATTTCAGAAGATATAAAATAGTTTGCATGCGAATGAAGACTTATTTCCTACAACAATATATCACTAGTTTTTGTTAAATTATTGCATTTATGTTAGTATGTTATCAAAATATATGGAATACGATATGTAATTTTATTTCTATATACATAAATGTTTATTTACATGTTGACTGTTCTTCAGCTTATTTATTTTTATGGCCACTATTCAAATAGTAAAAAATCTGTTGCGGCCGGCACAATACCTCTCGCCATTTTTATTTTATGTTGTATAGGCGCCCTATAGCATTTATGTGACTGTTGGCCTTGGCAAGCATATATGGGAGCCCGTGTCAGAATGACAGCTAGTAATAATGTACATAGGTGTCAAGTATCATAAGTTTTCATTCAAAACATTATGATTTTCCAAATCCATGTATATTATTTTCCTCGACAAGTATATTCCTTACTATGGATGACAAATAAACGTCAGAATATTTTGAAATTTTGAACGAAAAGTTATGACATATGACAATTGTGATATCTATGTAAATAACTACTAGCCGTCATTCTGACACGGATCCTCATAATATCTGCTTGCCAAAGTCAACTAAGTCACATGACTGCTCGCGCCCTATAATTAACGAATTTAGCATTTCTTGTACACACAAAAAATTGAAATTGTTTCTTTTCTTTCGTTGTATGAAAAATTTTGTCCAACTATTCTTCAAATTCATTGACGGTATTAGCGGTATTTCTTAAGGATATATGTAATATTACCATACCTATAATTTAAATACATATTTAATTAATAATACAGTAGTATATATTAAATGTACTCGTACCTCCCAGAAAAACCTTCCAGTAATTCAAAAATTAACTATCAATGTTCTAAATAAAGAAAACAAATCCCGTAGTAACGATTATAATGAATTATATTCTCCTTATAATATTAATAAATTTTGTAATCAAATTTTATCATTGTTGTAATCAAGTTTCATCATTGTTGTAATCAGGTTTCGTCATTGTTAATAACGTTCTATCATTGTTGTAATCAAATTTAATATTTAGTTAATTAGTAATATCATTTTTGTTTTCACTTGCAGCATTGTATGCTACCGCAATGTTGGTTTGGATTAATAGAAACAGAACTTAAACAAAAAAAGTTGTTTCATTTTTACCTCCCACTACCCTTGGTAAGGGAGGTACAGGGATCATACTAAATATATATCGAGATTTTGGTTAAATGAGAATGTTTTAAGATTCCTAGAAACAGATTTTAACATTTTCACGACGATGTCTGTCTGTATATAATTTAGTTTAGACATAAAATCATTCATGTTATTTTTTACTAGAGATAAACACGAATTTGGGTTTCAATACAACGCTCAACAATATTGAATACTATACTCCAATTAGTAGAGTTTTTTTCACATTTCATTGTATGACATCGCTGAACAGTATTCATAGCAAGTACGAGAATTCCGTGATATAGGTGCTTAAAATGGGAAAACAGTTTTTATTCAAATATTATTTATTTCGTAATGAGAAGCATAATAATATGGAATATTTTGTTATCAATTTTATCTAATGGTGACGGAAGGTATTGTCTTTGGTCAAAAAATTCAATGATGAGTTTTTAGTGAATAAGCATGTTTTAAGGTCCTTATAATACAATTTTACCATTTTTACGATGATGCCTGTGTAAGTGTGTATGTGTGTGTGTGGGTGTGTGTGCGTGTGTGTCTATGTAGATCCTCTTTACGCTCTAACTCAAATATCTCAGAAAAATTTGAAACCTTATATTTATAGGTGTTAACAATTACTCGAAAGTTCAGTCAAACAGCATTTATTCATACTATACCAATATTTCAGTGCACCTTTGCACCTTCTTCAGGGTAGTAAGATCTTACAAATTCAAATTGTGATAATTCATGTTTAACCATTTTGAAATAATGGCAACGTAGATGTCAGATGTGATGATAGATAGTTAGAAAGGTAGAAAAAAATATATATTCCTTTTAAGTATAACAGCATTCTATTTCTTACTATTGTTACACTCATCGGTCCACGCGTTTTGCAGCCGCTATAGGTATCATTTTTTATTCCAACATAATACCAATTTACAGCATCATCCACGATTTTTCGTGACCTTTTACCTTACTTATGAATGTTTAGCAAATCTGGCTAATAAATTTACAATTCCAACATGTTAACGAATTAATGCAATAAATAATAATCGATGCAATGAGTTATCTTCGATACGTGCAGTGTGCAATAGATTCATACGTCTTCGGATTGAATAAAGTTAACAGTTGCACATTGTTCAATCAAGTCAAGTGTGAAAATATAGATGAACAACTTGTTACGCCAGATCACGTAGGGCTGTAGATATAGGTTAACAAGATAATTCAAAAATTAGATAAATCAACAATTTACCCACATTGTATACATCGAAATGGAATTTGGTTTGAATTGGTATTTCTCACAAAACATTTCGTGAACAATTTACAATTATTATACGGTCTGTGAATGGTGGTGAAATACAAAAATCACCTCTAATTAAAGAAACATTAAGAATGTACAATTTATTAAAAAATATTAGCAGCGCCCAATTTAAGTTAGACATTTGCTTAGACAATTTCGGCCCGTAATTTGCGAAAGGCTCATACGTTTTAAAACTAAGAAATAACTGTGTTTCAAAAAATAATGTGTAATTAAAGAAAATGTAATTTTTTTAGTAGATTACAACAAATCATTTTTACCTTCCGTCATCTTTGGCCAAAAATTCGATGGTGAGTTTTCAATGAATAAGCATGTTTTAGGGTCCCTACAATACGATTTTACCATTTCTACGATTTGAAGGTTATAACTTTTCTAGAAAAAATGCTGGTAAATATTATTTTTTCACATTTAATGTTATTATAAGTTCCCGTTACCGAAATCTGTCTACAAAGCAGATTGGCACACCCAGCAATGGGTAATATGCCGTGATGATATATTTATTTATATGCTTAGCTATATTCATTGCTGGCGTAGAGAGTGCACCACAGGGGTCAATTTTATGCCATTTAAAATTCTAAAATATTTGGCGTCGGTTAGGATCGAACCCGGTTCCCCAGATTCGCGTTAAGTGACGCCTGGTAAACGCCCGCGCGGTACAAATATGTCATCATTATTCCCGACATCTGTATACAAAGCAGATTGGCTCACCCAGCAATGGGTAATTTGCCGGGATGATATAATATATATTTTTATTATCTCGGAAAAATAACATTTAATCACTATTTTAAGCTTCCAGTAAAGTGTCATTCCCGGTTATCTGATTTACTCCAAAATCTAATGGCATCTTTCCATACAAAAGTAAGGTAGTACAAGGTTTAAAAATTTTCTGAACGGTAGTATTTGAGTTAGAGCGTAAAGAGGATCCACACACATACATACACACACACACACACACACACATACACACAAGGGCGCCGGCAGTATTTTATTCAGAGGGGTGCAGAAAGATTTTCTCTCTTCCCCCCCCCCAGTCGTTTTTTTTTTCGAAGAAAAAACAACGAATTACATTTCTGAACTACAATCAGTAATATGTTTATTTGATTTAAATAAACTCTTTTTGTATATGGACCTACTAAATTTAAATTTATTCATTTTAGTAGGTTCATATGATATGAATCTACTACAATGCATATGAATCATATCGTAACTTATTCAAAAATTTTTGAAGTTACGACACTATTAGAATTCAAATGAATTAGGAAGAATAGCGGGAAACTGATATATTTACGAAAAAATTAAAGTTAGATTTGGAAAATCTTGTTCAGAACTAAAAATTTGAACACTTAATCAGTATTTTCTGGACAACAGCTTGTGGAAGATCCAATAAACCTTTTTTAAATTAATTTTCAACAACGAGCATAGCTCTTTTCATTTGAATGATTCTTTATTTCTCAATTATAGCAATTTCAATTTTTCTCAAAAAAAAATTTTTTTTTTCAAAAGCCAGGGGGTGCACGTGCACCCCCTTGAACCCCCCTACCGGCGCCCATGCACACACACACACAGACACATACATACTGACATCATCGTGAAAATGTTAAAATTGGATTCTAGGGACCTTAAGACGTGGGCATTTACCAGAATGTCGATATGCGATTTTTCGCACGATTCCTATACCTCCCTTAACAAGGGTAGCGGGAGGTAAAAATAATAAATCTACTCACTACCAACGTAAACAATAGAAAATCAAAAGCAATACCAAACGATACAGTTCGAAATTTGGCTACCAGATATCGAGCGTCTGACAAGCATCGCCAATAGTGGTTAGTTTTTATTTTTTATTACTTATCTATTGAACTGGTCATGTACCTCACTGTATATAGTAGGTAGGACTTGTAAAAATATGTATTATTGGCTTGGAGATAAGTTTACTTTTGTTTTAAACATGTCAATCACATACAAAATTATACCCATTTTAAAGTTGAAATATTTTGTACATATTTATGTATGTTGCGAACTTATTATGAAAGCAATATACTATCTGCAACAATAGTTATTTTGTTATACGAGGTCTGATAATAAAATAATTAAACAGACTTTTATATTCGTTAACTCGTATGTAGTATATGAATCTGCAATAATTATAGAGCATTGTAGAATTTAACGTATGTTTAATACCTAAAACAAAAGAGAACAAATCTTGCTTATCTAAAAAAAATGTACACCAACAAAAAATTAATGTTTTTTGTATTTTTCCCAATTCGGAGATAATCTACAAAAAAACAAAAGCGGCCTAAAGTGAAATTATTTGTTTTTATTTCACGCTAGACTCTTGAATGTAATACCTGGTTTAAAACTATACAAATATTGTGATAATATTTCATTCCTTTCAGAAATGATTAATGCAGAAATAGTGTTTATCCGAACTAGAGTTTTGTTCTTTTTATCCTATAAATTTCTATTTACTCGTACCTATATCACCACAAGCTTTGAATTATTCACTTCTACTGTTTCTAAAAAGATGAAAGTATTAACACAAATAATAAATATCATAAGCATACTACCAACACCAAGTTTTCTATCCATATTTATAATATTATCATAGCTCGCTCATAAATGCAGTGAAGTGATACCTTTAATTTTATAAATTATTAAATTTATAAAATTTATTTAAAAGAAAAGAATACCAGCATTTAAGAATTATAAGAGTATTGTGATAAAAAACAGTAGTTAGATATCCCCTAGAAATGAACTAAAAAATATAATATTGTAACATTTTAGTTTAAAATCAATAACTACAGTCAACTAAAGTAATAAAAGTATTACACATAGTAGTGTAGCATGAGCCTAAAATGTAACAAATATATATATATATATATATATATATATATATATATATATATATATATTGGTCTCTGTCGTTCCACTGATCTTGCATCAAACCTCTTTCTTCCATCCTCAGGTTTATTTCTTTAATTCGACTCCCCTGAGGTCTTCCGCGTTTTCTTCTTCCCGGTGGATGCAATTTTAATATCCTTTTTGGTATTTTTATTCTCCCATTCTTTGATGTCCAAACCATCTCTCGGATTCTTGTATTTGTTACTTTTTCTCTTCTGAATCTTCCTATGGTTCGTCTCCAAAAATCCATTTCGGTTGCTTAGAATGCGTTTCCATCTTTCGCTGAGCTGCCAAACTTCAGTTATACTTTTACAATAGAGTTAAAACATCTCGTTTTACTTTCTTTTGATATTGTCTGGTCCCACAAAATACGTTCGTACTAACACAACTCCAGTTGACAGCTGACTGAAACACTGAAACCTTTTGTTTTTAAGTAAACTTGGTTTGCGTTTAGACCAATCAGAAAGCTAGAATCGTAGACCCTATCTTAAGTATGCTTTTTGCACGATCAGGTTTTTTTTTAAACTTTACCGATAGGGTTTCCAAGACAGTAAGTTTTGTTTACAAATTACTGATCAGTAAGTGATGTGACTGACCGGTAAGTGATGTGACTACCTACCGATCTGGAGGAGGCATGTACAATTTTTAAAGCTTTAACGATAACAAAACAACGTTCATAGATTACTTAAAAATGACAACTATTTTTTTAAAAATGTCAAAATAATTTTTAAATAATTCTAAACTTTAATTTGTTATTATTGGGACGATCGTGCAAAAAATATAATAAGCATTGCGGGCATTAAATGCTTCTTACATCTTACCGGTATCGGATGTATTGGAGATCTCGACTTCGTCTCGATCTCCAAACTAATCCTCAACCGGTAAGGTGCACTTACTGCCTTTAATATTTAAATACCTATAATTATCAATAGTTTTTATAATTGGATATTGTTTACAAAATTATTTACTGAACTGTTATGTTTTGAAGATAAAACGCACTGATTCATAGATCCTCATAGTAAATTATTATGGAATATTTGATTTTCCGTAATTTCCAAATGTCAATATGTTTATAGTCCACATACTATACAATTTATGTGAACTCGCTCTTGTGTGAAAGTTTTCGTGCTAATATTATAGAAGGATCTCTAGTAAAATATTGTACCTGTTGCCCTTGAACTCTGACCTCAAGGTGAAGATATACATCCAGGCAGAGATAATATTTAAACTGGGTTGATTATTATACGGTGTAGGAATCTGTTAATTAGGTTAGTGTAATAATATAACTGTGCTGCGGTCCCTACGGCAACTGACGCAGCGGCAGGTTGTACAAACACAGGGGTTGAGTTTGTGCGCCATTTTTTGATCTTGGTGTAATTTGTGCTCGTTGCTCGCGCATGCGTACTGTCAAATATTTGCCGTTTGAACGATATTGGGATAGTTCTGTCGAAGTAATTTGTATCTGCCGTTGGGAAACTTCAACTAGAATTGCAATTTCTGACGGGCGATGTTATATGGGTTGTTTAATGAATTATACTGCTTGTTTTACATATTTTCGAAATGTGGAAATGAGATATGAGTGTTTTCAATGTGGTGCAGTTTTTGCAATTTGTTTCTGCAAGAACTTTCTTTATTAAGAATATGTTTTAAATTTTAACACAATTAGAACTTCTATTTATTTCTTTCACAAAACTAATTGGAAATAAAATATAAGATTAAATTTAAGTTTTTATTTTAGTCTTGGCAACCTAGTCTATAGTACCTTTACAATTCGAATTTAATCGCATCCTATGTTGAGAAACATTACAACACTTTTAACAGTTTTTCTTGAAAAATTCAGTTAAATATTACTATAACTTAAAGAATATATTATTCTCTATACGATTTGATTGCATTTTGTATTTCATATTCATCAGATATAGAGTTAAAGAATTAAAAAGGTTATTAATTTTCATAAATCAGCCAGCTGTGCTAACTTAACCATGGAAACTGCTAATATATTCAGAAAATTCAAATTGACAGATGTCAGTGTCAATAAAAAGTAATTGAATGAAAGAATAATGGAAATAACTTTAGTGTTAGACGTTTCTAGAAAGTTTTAAGAGAGACGATTACATTGATTTGATCATGTCATGAGGAGAGATGAATATATTGGAAACATGAATAGCTTAGTAAAAGAAGGTGGAAGAAACATAGGAAGACCAAATATAAGATGAAAGGACTGTATTGAGAGAAAAAGAAATTGAATGAGGACGATACGTGAAACAAAAATAAGTGGAAGAAGAAAATAAAAAATAGTGACCCCCTAACGAATGGGAAAAACTAAAGACGAAGAAGATGTTAGTGACTGGAAATATAGGATCTTTTGCAATAAAATCTATGTATAGGGCGCGTGCAGTGACGTGACTTTGCTGACTTTGTCAAGCAGATATGGGAACCCCTGTCAAAATGACAGCTATACGTCCATAACTGACAAATGTCATAATTTTTCTTTCAAAATTTCATGATTTTCTTATTTCATGTACTATGGAGTATGGAAATCAATTGCCGAGAAAAGGAATCATAAAATACCAAAAAATGAAATTGTGAATGAAAAATTATGACATTTGTCAGTTATGGACATAATTTATAGCTGTAATTCTGATACGTGCCTATGCTTGCCAGAAATGAATGGAAGAAGAAAATAAAAAAACCCTGACGAATGGGAAAAGCTAAAGTCAGTGTTAAGTGCCATTTGCATAGTTTGTTTATGCAATAATTGTACTGGAAATTTAGAATCTTTTGCAAGAAAAATTATGTATTGAATTTGTACATATTACACAGGATTGACGGAAGGTATTGTGCTGGCCATATTAGATTTTTTTATATTAAAACAACACATTTTTCAATGTATTGATAACAAAAATAACGGAATTTAGACAAACAGAATTTTTCGGATATTATTTTCCATAAAGGGCGGAAGCCGTAGCATCATTAATTTATCAGTATCCAAACAAAAAATTGAAATGCTTCCATTTGTGCAGATGAAAATTCCTTGTGTGAGGGATTCAAAAAAGAACAAAGATCCAGTTTAATTCATTTCGCGTGTATCCCCTGAAAACATGATCCTGGAAGGACATGCTTCACTACTGGCTGCTGGCCAGCGATACTACATGACAATGTAAAATATGAAAAGAGGGTAATGTGATGACACGGCCGGGATAAGACGGAGGACAATACACTGCTCCTAACAAAATCAATTTAATTAATGATCTGTAATACATATTTGTTTTAATTTCTTGTGGATTGTAAAACTTTTTAGTAATTATTCATTATTTGCCAAGGAAGATCAACGTCAAAAAACTTATATACTTAGAGATCTATGTTCAATATGCTTTAATTTAAGAATCTATTTTATTATCGGACGAGTATTCGAGTAAGGCCGTAGTAATCTTTGGCATTTATATTACATTTCATTTGGCGTAATTTACAAAAATAAAGACGTTTCGATTATGTATACAATCATCATCATTATATATATATATATATATATATATATATATATATTATTTATTTTTAATATGTTATCATCATTACCAAAATCTGTGTACATAGCAGATTGGCACACCCAGAAATAGGTAATATGCCATGATATATTTTTACCTTCCGTCATCGTTAGGTAAGGTCAAAAAATTCGCTGGTGAATTTTTAATGAATAAACAGATATATATATATATATATATATATATATATATATATATATATATATATATATATATATATACAGGCTGGTGACCGCGACCCCGGAACATTGGACTTCAACGTGTAAAATTATACTTTCTTAATTTCCTGCTTCCCTAATTATTTTAAGCAAAAATGCTTCAAATAAAAGTTGTAGGACATAAAATTCTTCTTGTGAACATTAATTTTGTATGCCTTGTAACGGCAGAAATTAGATAGGAAAATGTCGAAAATCATCTCAAAAAATAGCAATAGCCATGGAATTGAGACAAAATACATAACAAATGTCTAACGATTTATCTGTCATGTTAGGGTAATTTATTTTTAGTAGGTATTATTTCTAATTTCTTTTCCAGTTAAAAATTATCTGTTAATTTAAATTGATATTTGTTCATTTTAGCAGAATTTACAAATAATAATAAAAATAAATTAACCTAGTTTGCCAGATAAATCGTTAACATTTGTTAATTTTTTGTTTCAATTCCACGGCTATAGCTATTTTTAAGATGATTTGATGTGACTCTGTTGGCCTTGACAAGCAGATATTGGGGCCCGTGTCAGAATGATAGCTAGTAATTATGTACACAGATGTCAAATATAATTTTCTATTCTAAATTTCGTGATTTTCCAATTCCATGTGGTTTATTTTCCTGGTCAAGTAAATTCCACACTCTTGGTGACAAATTAACCCGTGAGTTTAGCAAATCTTGAAATTTTTAATGAATAATTCTTACATTTGACATCAATGTACATAATTACGGGCCCCAATATCTGCTTGTCAAGGCCAACAAAGTCACATGACTGCCACTGCTCGCGGCCTATACTTATGTAACAAAAAAGTGGCGGGAGGTATCGTGCTGGTGACAACATCTTTTTTTTATAAAGCAATAATAAAAATTTTGCTTTCGTAATCGATTCCTTTTTGTTTAGAATATGTTAAATTCTGGAATCTTGTATAATATGATCGTTGAAAACATTTGCTACCCGATTTACATATTATTCTCTGTGAGTTCCAACACCAAGTCAACGTTTACTAACCAATCAAAAAGCCTCCATTCGTATTTGGAGAATATAGACTTCAATCTATCTTTGTATTTGTGATCTGGTGTTGACATTATTTCTAAAATAGGTATTTTCCAGGCATTTAAATATCCCTTTGATATCATCCAGATCCAAATAAATTCCATTCTGTTTCATTCAGACAAAGAACGATTGTCTTTTTAATTGATTTGCAGATGATATACATAATTATTTATTTCAGTAAACTGACTTCCTCTGATACGCAAACGAAATAAATCTACCGAAAAATCAAAGTCTCCAACCGAAACAAAAAACAAATATCTGAATTAATAATTGATAAGGCTTCTTTTCAGTTTACAAATTGTACTCTGCGAACAAAGAGTCTAATTAAAATGCTTTCTTTTATTTCCGTATAAAAACAAAACAAAGAGACAAATGCAGGTTCCGCATTCTTGTTACCTCTGACCTTCGCAAAGTTGTCTTTATTTTGAAAATAAAACAATTCAAAATTGAATTATGTTATAAAACAATTAAAACATTGCTAGAAACATCTTCGTAACACAATGTTTAGTAGACTTATTGGATTTTATAGAAATTGCGGTTGTCCTGATAAAAATTTATGAAGTACATTACGACCTACTAAAATTTAAATATGTATATCGTCAAACCTGATGCGTTGACATAAATCCTTTATTATAACAAATAGGAGAAGAAACTGGAATTTGAAGTTTCCCTTATATATACAGGGAAATTTATAACGAGTACGTATAACAAACTTTAAAAACACTGATCAGATAGTTTTGTGAAAAAAATTGATTTATTATAAATATTAAACTGTTGAAATGTTGCATGATATGAATAACAAAGTTATTATTGTGAAGATTTTTGGATAAATAAATCTGTTGTGGCCAGCACAATACCTCTCGCCATTTTCATTTTATGTTGCATAGGGCGCGAGCAGTCCTGTGACTGTGTTGGTCTTGGCAAGCAGATTGGGAGCCCGTGTCAGAATGACAGCTAGTAATAATGTATATAGGTGTCAAGTATCATAATTTTTCATTCAAAACATCATGATTTTCGAAATCCATGTTGATGTAAATAACTACTAATCATTCTGACACGGATCTACTTGCCAAGGCCAACAAGGTCACATGACTGCTCGCGCCCTATAAGTAACGAATTTAACATTATTTGTACACACAAATAATTGAAATTGTATCTCTTCTTTCGTTCTGTGAAGAATTTTGTCCTACTCTTCTAATATGTTGAAAATTCTTCAAATTCATTGACAATATAAGCGGTATTTATTAAGGATATAATGTAATATTAATATATATCTACAAACCTATAAGAGATATAATAAAAATTTAAAGTGTATCGAATAGAGAATTTTACGTTCTTTAATACTAATAATAAAACAATTCAAAAAAATAATATTTAGATTTTTTTTAAGATACTACTACTTCTGGTTTTCCAATTGGTACCGAAACCGATTCAACTCTCTCCATTAATATTAGATTGAGGAATCCGTAGTCAAACAGTCTTTAGTCTTATAGAATTTGAGAAATCGTGCCACCAACAACCTAACACACATAAACACACACACATACACACACACACACAAACACACACACACACATCATTGTAAAAATGTTAAAATCGGATTATATGAATTGTAGGGACCTTAAAACGTGCTTATTCAATAAAATCTGGATATGCGATTTTTAGCATGAATCCAATACCTCTCTTAGCGAGAGGTAAAAATATATTAAAATTTGAATTTCGAAAATACTGTGCAATAACATGTCAAGTCCTATAGGTGTTTTGGATTTTTACCTCTTGAAATTTTGAATGAAAATTTATGACATTTGATATCTATATACATAATTACTAGCTGTTATTCAGACACGGGTCCCCATATTTGCTTATCAAGGCGAACAAAGTCACATGACTGCCCGAATTCTATAGAATAAATTTAAAATTAAAAAATCTAAATATAAAAAATAGGTACAAGTACAATTTTTGGTATAGGGTGTAGATATACAAGATATACAATACTTATGTAACCAAAAAGTGGCGAGAGATATTGTGCTGGCCACAACAGATTTTTTTTTTTCATTTACGCGTTGAATTATACCACTGGCTTAAGAACATTATATCTGTAGGTTACAGAAATCTATGTTTTAACGTAAAACTTTTTACTTAGCTCAGTTTCTTCAGTTTTTGTGAAAAATTGGTGTTGATGGACTTGACTGGTTATTGCATTAGACCCCTATTACAATGTAGATACTTTTTGAATGTTTTTTTTAAAGTCATTAGAAACTTCATCTATTCCTAAACGTCGTATAAAATTTAATGAAGACTCGCAAAATAAAGCAACGTCTAATCCATTAATACAACATGTATAAAGTTTACAGACTAAAATACATATACATGATAGTGGTGGCTTAATAATTAGTTAGTGGGATGTTACGGATCCAAATTCTATTAACAAATAATTTATGTAGTATTACAGTAGTTTAAAATTCAGTACAAGCTGTTAAGTCTATTACAAAAGTTTTAACGGTCTTGCGTTAAATTACAAGTACATAAATATTTTTACTAAAACTAGTATTCTCCCTATCATATGTATAATTAATAGAGGAAACTTTATTGATTTAAATATCTCATCAAACAAATATTAATCAAAACATAATGCTGTTTCTGAATAATTTTGAATCCACTTTAAGCTAGTAGTCTATTGTATAGGTTGACAACCTCTACACATGAAGTAAATTATTATCTACTACCTACACCTACACTATAAATCTTAAAGTAGTTAGGCCAACTTTGTTGAAATAATGAAAAAAATCTGATGTGGCCAACACAATACCTCCCATTTAATTTAATTTTCATGTAAATACTTAAAATTAAATTTAAATACCGGATTCGATCTTCGATCCCGAGCGACGCCAAATATTTCAAATTTTAAATGGCACAAAAATGACCCCTGTGGTACACACTCCACGAAGTGCTAGTGAGGAAACAAGTGGTAAACGCCCGCACGGTATAAATATGTCATCATCGTTACCGAAATCTGTGTACCAAGCAGATTGGCAGACCCACCAATGAGTAATATGCCGTGATGATATATTTATTTTATTTATTTATATATTTACCTATATTCTATGCTGGCGTGGAGAGTGCACCACACGGGTCAATTTTGTGCCATATAAAATTCTAAAATATTTGGCGTCGGTCGAAATCGAACCCGGTTTCCCAGATTCGCGTGAAGTGACGCCTGGTAAACGCCCGCACCGTGATGATATATTATATATTTCTATTATCTTACCTATATTCCTACATATTTACTTATCATCATTACCGATATCTGTGTATGAAGCAGATTGGCCCACCCAGCAATGGGTAATATGCCGTGATGAAATATTTATTTATTTATATATATAATAATAATAATAATAATTATATAAATTTATCCATAAATTTGAAGGTATTTTTTCGAAGAAAAACTATTTTGATCTTCCAGTAAAGTGCCATTTCTGGTTATCTGATTTACTTCAAAATCTAATGGCATCTTTCCATATAAGAGTAAGGTAGAAATAGATGTCAAAATTTTCTGAATGATAGTATTTGAGTTATAGCGTAAAGAGAATTCACAAACACACACATACACCAGACATCATCGTGAAAATGTTAAAATTGGATTGTAGGGACCTTAAAACGTGGTCATTTACCAAAATCTCGATATGCGATTTTTAGCACGATCCCTATACCTCCCTTACCAAGGGTAGCGGGAGGTAAGAATATTATTGCTTAACGAATAATTATGACTTTCTGAAACTACAGATCGTTACCATAACATTGGAAAAGTGGCGAGTGAATAACCAGAAAATATTATGTCGAACTGTAAGAAAAAATTAATTAAAAAAATGGTAATGATCCCATTTCGTTGCTAAGTCCGCAAGAATTATGAAAACTCGTATATTATTTTAATATTCATTACTATGTAGGCAAACCTCCTCTGTACTTTTATTAACTGCATCTGTAAAATAATAGAAAATTCAGTTTTTACATTCGCTAACTCATAAGCATGAAATACTTGACTATAAAATTCTATACTTGCTACTTTAATGAAATCATAAGCAATGTATTATACTACAATGTTTATGAAACACATTTTGCATAAAAAATTTATCACTTGATACGATATGAATATTTATTGTTTGCTGTAGGCTGTTTTTACAGTATTTCGGAGATATAATATTTATTTGTTTTCGATTACGGAGTTACCGTAAACCCGATTTACGAGTTTTGTTCATTTGTGTGTGCATCACTCAACGAGATTTCGATCAAATTATGTGGGGAGGGAGTTATAATAGAAAATAGATTATGGATTACCTATTTCCATCGGCAGGATATTAAAATTGCGGCATAAACAATAATAAATACGGAGAGAGAAACGATAAAATTAAAATAATTCTAATGTAAGTACAGTAATTTTTACCTCCCGCTACCATTGGTAAGGGAGGTACAGGGATCGTGCTAAAAATCGCATATCGAGATATTGGTAAATGACCACGTTTTAAATTTTAACATTTTCACGATGATGTCTGTGTGTATGTCTGTATGTAACTCAAATAAAATATATAATATATCATCACGGCATATTACCCATTGCTGGGAAAGCCAATCTACTTTGTATACAGATGACGGTAATAACGACATATTTGTACCATGCGGGCGTTTACCAGGCGTCACTTCACGCTAATCTAGGAAACCGGGTTCGATTCCGACCAACGCCAAATATTTTAGAATTTAAATGGCACAAAATTGACCCCTGCGGTTCACTCTCCACGCCAGCAATGAATATAAGTAAGTATAAAAATAAATAAATATATCATCACGCCATATTACCCATTGCTGGGTCTGCCAATCTGCTATGTACACAGATTTCGGTAACGATGATGACATATTTGTTCCGTGCGAGCGTTTCCCAGGTGTCATCTCACGAGCACTTACTGATGGCGTGGAGAGCACACCACAGTGAGTAATTTTTGTGCCATTTAAAATTCGAAATATTTGGCGTCGGTCGGGATGGAACCCGGTATTTAAATTTAATTTAATTTTAAGTATTTACATGAATAAAAATTGGCCACATCAGATTTTTTTTATACTGCATTATTATGCAATCCAGCACAGCCTCCATAATATCATCATATTATTGATTTTTTCTCCCGAAATGGTATTCGTATCGTACCCTTTCCCTTCATTTGTCTGATGGGCTGGGGCGTGTCTAAATTTCAGTCATATGATAATGATGTCGAAGATGTTATAGACTTTGTGAGAATGCAGCCAAGAATCGTCTTACAGCAAGAGTTAAAAAGCTTTCAGATCGATGGAGTTAAGTGTTTCAGAGCAAAGACTATATACAGTAAAAATATTATTCACTATCGAAAAGAAACATGGGAGGTTAAGTCTGGCAATGGCAATGGCATTGGGGGATAAAACTAAGCCAAGTAGTTTTTTCCAAGTAAAACCCAATATAGGCCTACTGAATCTGTCATGAGACAAGCTCGGAACATCTGAGTCAGCTCTGCCAGAAAATCCTACTCCCACGTCCACGAAGGCAAGCCTGCCGCGTAACCTCTGGATACCGAGCGACCAATGGGTGGTCGTGAGGGAACTAACGGGAGGGGGTGAAAGGCGAAACTCCGGCGCCTTAAAACTGGAACCTCTTGGCTAAGGGAGTAAACCCTGACAGAAAATCCCGGTCCTCCAGGTTGGGGGTTAAAGCGACGGGCTAGCAACCCATCATTTGTAAAAATCCCTTTAAACGCTAAAAACTCCAAACAGAAGCCTCGGAATTCGGACAGAAGAAACTTAAGACGTCAAAAGCAACGGAAAAGGACAATATACATTGGAACTTGGAATGTACAAGGTATCTCTAAAAAAATGACACAAATAACATCTGCATTAGAACAACAGAACATAGACATAGCTTATCTGACAGAAACGAAAAGAAAAGGTCAAGGAAATGAAACCGTAGGAAATTACGTACATTTCTGGTCGGGTGTAAACAAATCAAGTAGAGCACAAGCCGGCGTATCTATTATGATTAAGAAAAATTTGATAAAATATGTAACGAATTATGAATGCATATCAGAAAGATTAATTAAATTAAATATTAAATTATTTGGAAGGAATATCGTTACATTTGGAACTTATGCTCCCACAAATGACGCCAAAGACTATGAGAAAGACAAATACTACGACTTGCTCACAGTGCATTTGGATAATATAAAGAAACATCAAAAGTTAATTTTAGCTGGTGACCTAAATGGCAAAGTAGGTTCAAAAAAGGACGACGCTGTAGTAGGGCCATTTGGAGAAGTAGAGGTAAATGATAGTGGAGAAAGACTCATTAATTTGTGTGAAATATACGAATTAAAGATATGTAATAGCCATTTTGAACACAAGAACATCCACAAATATACCTGGGAAAGACCGTCTTTAGGCCAGAAATCAATTTTAGATTATATAATTGTCAAACAAAAAGCAGGTATGAAAATACAAGATACAAGGGTAAAGAGAGGCCCAAATTGTGGTAGTGACCACTATTTAGTAAAGGCAGAAATATTATTTCCTTATCAAGACCAACAAAGAAAAGCGAAGTTAGGTATAGAATCAAAGGGCGAATTAGAAAAAATACCACGGTATAACTCACATTTGCTCCAGCAAGACAGTATAAAGTATCTGTATCAAACTCGTATTAATAGAGAATTAGAAAAAGAAAATCAAAGAAATGATATTGAAGAAGAATACAATGCAGTTAAAAGAATAATGCATAAAGCCGCATTCGAAGCCTTAGGAACGAGAGATAGAATAAGAAGATTTGATCAGGAATGGTGGTCGGAAGATTTGAAACAGTTAGTTCTAGAGAAAGATGAATTATACAAGAAATGGCTATCTAGCAGAAGAGTAGAACATAGGGAACAATACAAGGAAAAGAATCGAGATCTAAAAAGAAAAATAAGTCATAAAAAAAAATCAAATGTGGGAGCAAAGATGTCAAAAAATAGAAAGTTTAATAGGAGGATCACAATCATCAGAAGCCTGGAGGACACTAAAAAACCTGAAAAAGAATGACTGCTCTAAAATAAATGTGTCAATGAAAATGAAAAATCTGGAAGAACATTATAAAGAGCTACTTACAGAAAACAGACCAGAGTTCAATTCAAATAGCGATCAAAAATTAACTGAACATCCAGATAATAATGAGGATAGAAATGAAGAAATCAGTATAGAGGAATTAAATGAAGCGATAGTCTCGATGAAAAGTGGAAGATCTCCAGGACCGGGTAATGTGCCCATAGAATTATTAAAAAACTGTGGTCAAATAATGATAGAAAAGATTTTGTCCCTTATTAATAATATTATAAAACAAAACAAAATCCCACACGAATGGAAAATTTCACATATATCTTCCATATATAAAAAAGGTGATAGACGAGATCCATCAAATTATAGAGGAATTAGTGTAAACTGTACATTGAGCAGAGTCTTTGGAAAAATCTTGCAACGGAAACTAAATGAAGAAGTAAAAGGTAAAATAGGAGAAGAACAGAGTGGCTTTACCCCTGGCAGATCATGTACAGATAATCTATTTATATTGCAACAATTAATAGAGAAGAGATCTGCACATAGTCAAGAAACACATTTAGCTTTCATAGATTTAGAAAAAGCTTATGACTCAATTCCAAGAGTAAAATTATGGACAGCACTATATGACTTGAAAATAGATAACAACTTAATTAAAATCCTAAAAGAATACTATAATAATAATGAGGCCCAAATAAAATATCATGGACGATTATCTGATCCGTTTCCAGTAACAAAAGGACTCCGCCAGGGTTGTAGTTTATCACCAGTGTTATTTAACATATATCTAGAAAGAGCTTTAATGAAATGGAAAAAAAGCTGTAGTGGAATGGGTATCCCAATAGATAACAATATACTTTTCTCTTTAAATTTTGCGGACGACCAGGCTATTATAGCCCAAGACTCATATGATCTAGAATTTATGCTGAGAAAACTCCATGACGCATATAATAACTGGGGAATGAAAATAAATTTCAATAAAACAGAATACCTCGCAACTAATACCGAACTAAATTTTGAAATCTTAATAGAAGATAATATTCAAATTAAACAAGTGGACAGATTTAAATATTTAGGAGTAATTATCACTAAAAATGGCATAGATTCTGAAGAAATAAGAGAAAAAATAAGTAAAGGAAAACGAGCAATAGGATGTTTGAACTCTATATGGTGGAACAAGGACATAAGCCAACATAACAAGAAAAGAATAGGCAAAACCATAGTAGAATCTATAACATGCTACGGCAGTGATATCTGGGTAATTCATAAAGACTACCAAAATAAACTACAGGCTTTAGAAATGGACTACTTAAGAAGATCGGCCAGAGTTTCCAGATTAGAAAGAGTCAGAAACGACACAATTCGGACCAGGATGCAGGCGGAACAGACCATTTTGCATAGAATTGAAATACGAAGTTTAAAATGGTTCGGACACTTGTTGCGCATGGACGAGAATAGATGGCCAAATAGATTATTTAACTGGAAACCACCTGGTAGAAGAAAGGTAGGAAGACCGAGATTATCGTGGAATGAAAGAATGAGAGAAGCTATGTCAACCAGAGAACTTGAAATAGAAGATGCTGAGGATAGAGAAGGCTGGCGTTTGGGAGCGGAGAGATGGCAGTAGCTGTATGAATCCGGATATATATATGAAAAGAAACATGACGTTATCGGAAACAATATACAATATAAATGTAAGGAAGAAATATGTACCTAGTTTGCATGAATTAGGAGAAAATTGAACATCTTTCTATGTACATTTTTAGCTCTAGCTAAGAGAGGTATTGGAATCATGCTAAAAATCGCATATCCAGATTTTAATGAGTAAGCACGTCTTAAGGTCCCTACAATCCGATTTCAATATTTTTACGATGATGTCTGTCTCTGTGTGTGTGTGTATGTGTATATATGCGTGGGGACGCTGGAAGGTCAATTTCTCAAAAACTATATTAATATCTATTTAGCTACGTATTTCTCAGTCGGATATTACTGGGAAGAACTGAAAAATTTTTGGTAATAATTGGGCAACCGAAAGTAGTAGTTTTAAAAATATTCTTAAAAAAATGTAGGGATACAATGCTTGATAAAATTGGTATTACTAATAAAGGAAATGTAACCCAATATTAATACTTGTTTGTTGGAAATGTAAACCGGCTGAAATATGATTGGTTTGGGCTCGTATTTACTTATGCATAATATTGCAGATATTACCTTAATCTCTGTGACATTTTACAAAATTATGTAGCACGTTCCAACGAAGTAGATTTAATAATGAATTCATCACGTGACTGCAGGCAATCAGTCAAAAATAACAGCAGTAAAGCGGGTTTAAATTGTAGAAAACACAAATCTCCCCCTTGGAGAAAAAGCTGTAAAATTGTAGTAAACAGATATTTATGAATCGTGAGTAATAATAAAATTCATTTAATTTACACGAGAGATCCTCATCAGTAGCATCGTGTAGGCCTGTAGGCTCTTTAGCATCTCTGATTTTAAAGAAATAAAAAAAAAACAATAAATTTAATAATAATAGTACAATTTTATACAAATTTATATAATACTTGTAAAAACAATCGGTTATCGAGCGCCATCTATTATTTTTCACATGTTAAGCGCATTATAGTATGGCTTAGAACATACACAATGACAATAGTACAATACTTGTGATACTAGTTGCAGTTACGGAATAGTTAATGATTGTATTAATGCAACAATGGTGAATATATTGCGATCAATGATATGATAACTATGTAGTATTCCGGAAGATAAGACTATTGGCTTGTATTATTAATATTAACAGTGTTTCCAGATTCAAGATACCTATATTCTGACAATATGAGACATCAAGACAAGATGAAATTATAACGTTGAATGTTAAAAAACAAATTTATTATTATGTGTGTATATTTTACAATTTTATTTTAATCGTCGCATTTGTTTAACTTGTTTTTTTATTCTTTGAAAACATCTAACATATTTATATTATTGCGTTTGTTTGTTTATAATGTGCAAATACAAACACTTGCTTCTTTGTGTATTTTTCATTTACAAAGCTGTTTATGTTTCACTTTTACCTCATATTTTACGTTTAGCTATTTTATTTATTTCGTTCTCGGTGGTTTGTGCGATACAAAATTTGTAACTGTTTTCTGTTTCTGACAATTTATATTTTTGTGTCTATGGCTTCTCTTGTATTCTTTCTTCCATTTATATTTCCGTTCTAATCAGATAACTTTCACTTCATATTAGCCCTTTCCATTTTCGAGTACATATGTATTCATTTTTAGTAATAATTAGGTATTAAATAACCAAAACACTATTCAGTAGTTATATACGAAGTTCGGAAATAGTCCAATATACAATTGAGAGGACGATTTGTTTTTACCTTCCGTCACCTCTAGGTAATGAAGGTATTGTCTTTGGTCAAAAATTCGGTGGTGAGTTTCCAGTGAATAAGCACGTTTTAGGGTCGCTACAATACGATTTTACTAGTTTTACGATGATGGCTGTACGTGTGTATGTGGGTGTGTGTGTGTGTGTATGTGTGCAATACTAGAATTCCAAAAATACAGGAGAGACGGTTACATTGGTTTGAACATGTCATAAGGACAGATGAAGAATATATTGGAAGAAGAATGACTAGCTTAGTAACAGAAGGTAGAAGAAATTGAGGAAGACCAAAGATAAGATGCAAGGATTGTATTGAGAGAAAAGGAACTGAATGAGAATGACACGCAAAACAGAATTGAATGGGAGAAGGAAATATAAACATCGACCCCTAACGAATGAGAAAAATTGAGCCATCTGATTGGTCTATTTTCCCATGAGTTTTAAAATCACTAAAATATCTATTTAGAAGTAAACAAGACGTGAACAAGAAACTTTCCTTTTCTTGGCTTCATACTTAAGAAAACTTTAAAGGTGAAGTTTATAATTCTTTATCTTGAAGAAACATTGTTACTAGATATTTAAGATGAAACAATTTTTAACCGGAAATTCATTCACTAGTAATGTAGACATAATCTAGAAGTAACATCCTTTTGTTACGGTATTTGCAATGAATCATATTTATATTTCCTTTAAAATACAATTTCTACCTTCCGTCACCTTTAATAATGAAGGTATTGTTTTTGGTCAAACAATTCGATGATGAGTTTTTAATGAATAAGCACGTTTTAGATGCACTAGAATACGATTACCAGAACCTATTGAACTCTTCCCCTTACTGTTAGATTGAGGAATCCGTAGTTACACAGTTCTTTATTAGTCTTAAGATATCGTACCTCCAACAGACTCACGCACACACACACACACACACACACACACACACACACACACACACTGAAAATAATGTGCAAGAAAATGTCTATATGGCATTTGTACAAGATATACATAGAACAGACGGAAGGTATTGTCTGGCCATAACAGATTTTTTATAAATTGTTATGGTATTCTTGTATCATTATACAGTGTGTTGATCGCGACCGTATTGGCCCTAAAGATGACGGAAAGTGAAAGAACCATACCGAGCTTCTAATATTGCAGAATTATTATTTTTTTCTTTAAATACGAATTAAATCGTTAGTAGGCCATGCATAATTTAATATATACAACAATCGTTTATCTCTGTCTTAATGTATATTTTATAAGTAGTAACAATTTGATATTATCAATGTTAAATAAACAATTTTCGTGAACGAACTACACAAGTTCTTCAAATGCAGAAATTGTTTTTTTTTTATTATTTTAACTTTATTTGAGTGTTCAAAACCAATTACGAGACGAAGAACTGTACTGCAATCATATAAAAATGAGAACGTTTTTAGTTTTGCGACTATTGTCATGGGAAAATATGGTCAAGTAAAAAAGTAAATAGTAAAAACCTAAAACGATATAATTAATTTACAGAATCAACCTAACATAAACACGAAGCGAACATAATCAAAATATCATTTTATTTTTACATGATCCCACTACTGATCTGAATGTAAACTTTTAATTATTGTCACGCGCAGAACTTTTAATTCCTTTATAGTTATTCAAAACTTACACATTTTATTATCAATTCCTTAACATCTAACATTAACATTATTGTACGCTTGTACGATTGTAATTTCCGCAAATGATAAAAATTCAGGTAGGTTTCTATATTGATTAGAAGATATCGGTAGCCTTAACGTACCAAATAACGAGTGACACGTGATCTCCGGGAATAGCGGGCGTGAGGTCACAGACGAGGCCCGCGCTGCTGCCCAGCAACGCTTCCGTCGCCGTTTCTGCAAACAGACACACAGGTGGAGCAGGTTTGTTGGCTTTGGTGTGCTGCCATGCCGAGTATTTGCACAGCCAAATGTTGCTACATGCACAAGGATAAGAAGAACTCTACCTATTCATGAACAACCACACCATACACTAAATTTTAGCAGACAACCCTGTTTGTTAAACAGATTTTGGATTACAAAGAGTAGATAGGTACAAATCCACAAATAAAGTGTGAAATCTGGTAAAATATACCATCCAAAAATAGGGGTACATCTGATAATTGTTCTGACATACATTTGTCAATTGTACAATTGTGTAGTATCCAACTCGATTATTTTAATATGCAATATAGGTTTTTCTACACGGAGTTCCATTTTGACGCAATGGTATGTACAGACCAACCGTCCCAGGTTGTTTTTTCTGAACTACGACATCCAAGAGGTTCATGAAAAAAATTAGCATAACATCTAAAGAATTTAATGGTATAGTTTAGTTTAAGTTCATTTCTTTGACTTCTATAATCCCTGCAATTTCGACTACAATAGCAAAAACCGGTTATGGTGAACTTATACCAATAGAAAATAGGTTTTATTTACAAGCTCTTTCGGTACGTAATCGCTTACACGACGATTATACAGGGTGTTTCAGGACTAGTGTAACAAACTTTAACAGCTTATTCCTGTGGTCATTTTGAGCCAAAAATGTCATATGAACATAGGTCCTATTCCTTCTAGTTACCAAAATACAAGAGACTGAAGTTCAATAAATAACACGAAATTTTCTAATTTTTGTAATCAAAGTACTTTCGGAAAACAAGAGTTATTAGTGATAAGTCATACCTTATTTGTATTAATTAATTAATTGTCTTAATTAAAAATTGTTGTACTTATGCTTGTTCAGTCCCGTTTTCAGCAAAGATTTAGCACAAATGTCTGGGCAGGAATTTTCAATACTAGATTATTAGAAATTGAAGTTTTAATTGACCGATTAATAACTGATAGCTACAGAAACTTTCTAGAAAACAGACTACATGAACTAATAGATGTTCCACTTCTTGTACGACAACAGATGTGGTACCAGCATGATGGTGCTCCTCCTCACTATGGTAGACAAGTAACTGAGTGGTTAAACCAAAACTTTCCCAATAGGTGGATTGGACGTGGAGGTCTAAACTTTTGGCCTGGAAGATCTCCAGACTTAAATCCTCTTGATTTCTATCTATGGGGACACTTGAAACAAGAAGTTTATAGGGTACAAATAAAAACGCGTGAACAATTACTTGAACGAATTATGAATGCATCTGCTGCCATTCGTAACGATCAGAAAGTCATTTATCGTGTATATGATTCTATGATTCGATGATATCAAGCATGCATACGAGTTCAAGGCGCGCATTTTGAGCACTTGCTGTAATTTTTTTTAAATTTGTTATCTTATTTCATATTGTGTTAACCTATTCCATGTTGTTCTGTGTTTAGAATTTATTTACTTGTCTATTTAATAATTGTGTCATCGTATGTTTTGTTGTCCATATCGTATTCGTTAATATTAATAAATAAAATTAATTAATACAAATAAGGTATGACATTTCAATAATAACTCTTCTTTTCCGAAAGTACCTTGATTACAAAAATTAGAAAATTTCGTGTCATTTATAGAACTTCAACCTCTTGTATTTTGGTAACTAGAAAGAATAGGACCTATGTTCATATGACATTTTTAGCTCAAAATGACCTCAGTAATAAGCTGTTAAAGTTTGTTACACTAATCCTGAAAAACCATGTATAGAGAATTGACCTGGAAAAAATATAATTCGTACAGATTTTTACCTTCCCTCATTTTTAGGTAAGGAAGGTATAGTCTTTGGTCAAAACAATTTCAGCAGCTACATTGATTTTTACAAATCACGCGACATAGGTACCCATATTTTTGGACGGTACAATATTCCCAAAATGTAAATAATAAATACTTAAAGGTAAAACTATAGCTTTGTTCCAATCCAGCCGATAATTTTGGACGTTTGCAATCTGATTTTTTATAAACTAGTTACTGACATGTTTGAAACAACAAAATGTTGGAACGCATAAAATTATGTTATAGCAACAAAATATAATATCAAATATAATAACATAAAATATGTTTTATGGTTATCTAATAATCTAATTTTAATAAGTACAAATTTCATCTTCCCTTGAAAGATGGAATATATAAAAACGAACACTGAATTTGTGATAAATACGCAGGCTGAATTTGCAGTCAGCAGAAAAAGTTCTGACGGTTTAAACTAGTCGAACAGTATGCGTTGGAAGGTAGTCGTAAACTTGTCAGTACTTGTACGGTTGGAACGGTATTGAATGATATTTTGTTACTGCGCATGAATATGACAAACTATCAGTCATGATAGGTTGGAACAAAGCTATTAAGACAAATAAGGAATAGAAATTAAAAAAAAACAAATAATGTTATTTTTTATTTATTTAAATATAACATTACAAAATTATAAACATAAAACAAATAAACAATATACATAAAATGATAGAAAAACATTAAAATAGAAAAAATGTGTAAATATTTTATCTTTATGTTTAGTGTTGCTATAATCGAAGTTATAATAATACGTGCAAGAAAAAAATATTAGAAAACGTAAATTTTATTAAAATTGAGCTGGTTTATGTTAAATTATTTCTAATTCTATACAATTTGCCAAAAAATGGCACATTTCTTCCCAATAAAATTTATCAAAATTCTACGGTACGGAAAATAAAAAAATCTTTGCAGTACCTACTATTAAATATTTTTTATAAAGAAAATCACTGTAAATAATACCAAATTTGAAAAAAGTAATTCAAATAAAATATAATAAATACTGAATTTATTTTAAGTAGTTTCCAGCTATGATAGTGATGATCAAAATTTATATCTGTGACAGTGCAAAAACACCAAATGTCAATTTTTGAACAAAATCAGATGTCCAATCAAGGTTATATACGAATTGTATGAATTCAGATTTTTGCTTCGCCCATTCTGACAAATTCATTAGTGTCGCTTGCTTAGTTTTCATGAGTGTACATAAAATACTACTGTTATTTTATTATGATAAAAATATATGTTAGAATAAAAGCATTCACAATTCAAAAATAAGTCAACTGGTAAGTTTATTACCATATGTAAAATCAAATATATGAAAAATAAGATATTGACACAATGTCAGTGTCAGTGACACTGACAGAAAATAGCGTTATTCATACGGCTATGAATCAAGGTAATATATCTGAATTAATAAATAAACGAGCATAGTTTTAAAGTGGAATGTCTTAACTTAGTCGAAACGTCGAAACAATATGAATTTTTGAAAGACAGGCGTGTTATATCCATCCTTATCGCACACGCTTATAGTCTTTGCAAAGGAAAGAGATAAATGTATGCCAATTTATTAATTCGTTCATTATACAGATAACCTTGATCGAACATCTTTAAAAAAAATACTGTATATTTATATTCAATAACAACCAAAGTCTTGTTAAGGAATCTATAAAAAATGTCATCCATTGAACCAATGCCAATTCATAAAACAAGAAAATACTTATTACATTAATAATGAAGGTAGATAGATATAGCAGTAAAATCTTCTAAGTAATAATGTCGGTATTAGGGAAAAAATCTCTTGCTGATTTTATAACACATTACCAAAATTATGTAGACATTAGTCGTTCATGCACTAAGACACAACTCTAGTTGAAAACAGTGTTGTGAATTAAAATTTGGTGGATTATTTATTTGAAAAACAGAGGTAAAACAGACTAACAGGCCTATTCTTCTAAAAAATTATGTATCGTTACGACTCATTGGCGACATGTGGTTATAATAACGATTTTTACCCAAACCCTATACTGCTAATATATTTATCGTTACGAATCGTTATTTTATGTCATTTATGAACGGCAAGTTCACATGACTCGTTAAAGTAATAAAATTTGGTATATTTCAAAAACAAAATTTTATTAGTTATAAATTTTAATTTAGAAGTAGATATTCAGATATGGACAGAAATTTTTAATAAAAGGATATGTTTTCAATATCTTAATTTGTTTTTTTTTTACGTGGAAGTTAAAATTTTAACTTGGGATTATGATATTGTCAAACAAATCAACAAATTCAGTATTTTAATACCGTACTATTGATAATATCCTCCATTTAGTCTAAACATATTGTTGAACAAACAGAATTGAAAGTATTTGTACTATACAAAAGACATGGGTACTAAAGTCTACATGTTTTAAAAGGGCCAAAACTTTTATAAATCTGTTTTAATCTACTTAATAAGCATGAGTATAAAAACAAACTTTCTGTTGGTTTATAATGAGCTGCAGATATGCCAATACTCCGCGTTCTAACACCGTTTAAAACTTTAAAAATCGTTTTTCTCCAAACTATGAAACTGTGATTTAGCTCCTTTTTCCTGTACCCTTCATTTGCATTTTATACTGCAAATAGTTTAAAGGATAAATTAATTTTTCTTTTTCCTAATCATTTAAATCCTTGATAATATACCAGATTAATAAATATATTTTTTTCAGTGAAAGATAAAACTAAAAACTAGTTCAAAGAAAACTATAACTTAACCAGCATTCCATAAAGTATTTTCATTTTATATTTTAAAAGTTACTTTTCTCGTCTGCAGTTTTCTAACTTATTACCTAGTCTTGAGAAGACTTCGAATCGACAAATCCAATTTTTTAAATAGAGAGAAAATCAATAGTCTTTTAAATTTTAATCTGAGCTGAAAGATTTTCACATTATAAACGCCATCCACAAATTTGAAAAATAAAATAGTTTTAAACAGTATTGTTTTCATAAATTCATAACTTTATTTTACTTATTTATAATTAAATTGATTAATCATTTATTTAGGACATGTGAAATGTAAAAACAATTGCCACATTTACATATTTATTAACAATTTGGAATATTGGAGTTTATCAATTTTTTGTTACATTGTATGACATAAAATTATCAATTTGCTTTTTATATATTGAAGGAAATGTCGTATTGACATACTTGAAATATTTTAATAATGATTTTCTTTAATCTTCTTCTTATTTATAATGTATTGCAATGGAAAATCATCAAGTTTATATTACTGTTTAGTAATTAAAAGAATAAAAAATTATAAAAAAATATAACATATAAATTGAATAATTTAAGAAGATGTCAAAGAAAATATATAGCATTGATATCATAGCATCTTTTTAACTGCGGGTTTTTTCAAAACGTCCGAATATTCAATTTTTTCATAAAACAAAAAAGACTACTCTTTTCGTATTGTATGGATTATAGCAACTTTAATTCGTACAAAAAATAAACAGAAAAACAAGGGCCTATATTCCGAAAGCCCTTTTACATTATATTCTTATGAGGACTGTGCTCCATAAAACCGCTTTTATTATAAAAGTGCGCTCGGAATATGGGCCAAGGTGTTTAATTTGAAATATTTTTCGGATTTATTAATTATTAAATAAAATAAAATAAATATCTGGGCTTTTATAGTTATTATAAAAAATTACATATATCCGATATTAGTATTTTATGTATCCAGGACGAAAAGTGAAACTTTAAAGTACGAGCAAATTGTTTGCGACCGAAGCGGACAGCCGAGGCCCTAATTACTTTTGTGTACCTTAAAGACACTTTTCGTCCGATTTTTATAGTAAAATAATTACAGCAATCAGTAAAGCACTCTTTTAAATTAAAGTATTTATTTGTAGGCCCATGACATAATAAATATAAATTTTAACTCTAAACTAACTTCCAAATATCTGTTGTCAAAATGTCAAAATAAATTAAATTTAAAATGTGTTTTGAAACTCAGTATTCCCAACATTGATATTTTAATATTTCTTTGAATAATAATTTTAAAATTAAATTAAATTAATTAGAAATAAGCAAAATGGCATGAGAAACATATATTATAATAATATTTTATGTATCTAGGACGAAAAGTGAATCTTTAAGGTACGAGCAAATTATTTACTTGTGAATACCTTAAAGACACTTTTCGTTTGAGGTACATACATAATTTTATGTCATACGGGTTTCTAGTCATTAAATTATTAAAAGAAATTTGCAGCAATTTGCAGCAGTATGAATTTTGTATAAGTAGTTCTAATCTTAGCAAAATATTGACAGATTGACATTGAAATTGAATTTTTCTGGTTTCATTAATATTATTATTCGCTATAATTAATGAAAAATACATTCCTCGAGATATTTTAGATGAAGCTACTGAAGCGAAAAACAATTTAATGCCGCATAAATAAAGGATTCAGTATGCAGGTAGAATTTTAAAATATCATTTTAAAGTTCTAGGACTTTAATGTTTCACTTTTTGTTTTATAAATCGTTCAAAAAACGTTGCTTTAGAAACCAGTATGATAAAAATTATTAAAACGAAGAAGACAGTAACGATGTTTGAAAAATAAAGTTGCTCTATTTTTCAACTTTGTTGGAAAAAAACCCTTACAGAATATTTCGAAATTTGGAATTTTAATAATAAAACGGACTCTTTATATTGTTCGTGCTTTACTTGATTTTTGACAAAACCTTGTTGCTCACAAAAAGAGGCAACCCGAATCAAACGATATGGGATATGGCGCTATTACCCAGAATCTTCAACAAATGAATTTGTGCAATTTTTGTAAACAGAACCTTCAATTTGTTTTACTATAATATATTATAGTAATATATCAATATCCCTATCACTGTTTGCTTATAAATACGTTGTTAAGAAAGTAGATAATAATTTATTTAAAATTACAGCAAATATATGCTGAAAGTTGTTACCACTTATTATGAAAAGGATATGTGTATGAGCGTCACATCGTTGTATTTATTTTTATTTAACAGTCTCATATTTTTTTTAAAACAGTGGTGTTCATTATCCACATAAAGCTTCATCAAATTATATTTACATGAAAATGTAATAAAATTTAATAAATAAAATAAATAAAAGTTGCATCTAATTGTAATTTTTTGTAAGCCTGTTAATCCTATTAAAATATTATAGCATGTGGTTGTAAACAAATGGGCTTATATTATATGTAAAAGAAGTTAGACACCATTGTTTTAAATTATAAAAATTTAAAAGATGTATAAGTAGTGGGGTGGTTCACGTGCAACGTGGTTGATATATATTCCATTGGTGTACGTGTATATCAGCTGAAACACATTCTGAAATAATCCACTCGCACCATGCACTGTACACTATAATGGCACACCTGCAGCAGTGGAGGCCGTCGCAAGAGCGTGAGCAACTCCAAGCCAGGCCACGAGCCACATGATCCGATGCCAGTGAGCGCACATGCTTGATCCCCGCGGAGGGGCGCAACGACGCCGGAAAGCGTACGGCAAGGGGAACTTCGACTCCGGGCACGAACACCGAGCGCTGAACGCAGCGCACACCGAGCGACTGTCGCTCGCGCGGGCTGCCGCTGCCGGTGGCTGGATGCTGATGCTCGCCGCCGTCGCCCCGCACAGCTGCGGACCCGAACGACACCGCCCCGGACGGCTGCCAGCCGATCGAACAGCCCGAGAGCGCCCGACGCACCACGAGCTGCTGGGACGCCGGAGCAGGAGCAGGAGCTTGGATCCTGCTGCTCCGGACGAGGACCACCAGAAGAGATACACACGTACCACGCGAACCACATACTACGTTTTTTCTTCGTGGTACCCTGCATCAACAGAATCTACCTGAAGGACTCTTCTGCCTTTAATGTAATTGATTGTTAAACACTCTACAGATTGACAAGTTCAAAATGCAAAGTTGCAAAATGATAGTATGTCACACTGCAAGGTTTTTACCTTCCGTCACCTTTAGGTAAGGAAGGTATTATCTGGTCAAAAAAATTCAATGATGAGTTTTTAGTGAATAAGCATGTTTTAGGGTCCCTATAATACGATTTTACCATTTTTACGATGATGTCTGTATATCGATGGTTTAAAGCACAATTATTGTATACTGGCTTGCAAAAAATCGCATACACCTGTTTTTTGCTGTATTGAGTCGGTCTCGATTGTTAACTTGTCAGTGTCAGTAGTGTCAATTAAGATGTCAAAATTATCAGAAAAAGAGAAAGTTGTAATACTTTCTAAGTTAGAAGAGGGGTGGTCAATCAGATCAATAGCAGAACATTAAGATTGAATAAAGTACTGGACGCTGATGGAGCGATGATAAATTACTAATCTTACTTCGTCCATAATTTGTTTCAGTCATAATTTTTACTTATTTATAATCCATTTAAAATAAATACTTGGTTGTTCTTTAATTGTTCTACAATATATTTGTAATTTTGTAGTAACTTAGTACAATGAAGAACTTGCTCCACGATACCTAAAATAATGACATAACAGTGACAACGGTGACAACTTCATTCACAGTTGATATTAACCTATTTTTAAAAAATCGTATTTACATAGCTAAAGAAAGTAAAAACTCGGTTACTTGATTTTTAAGGTGAACGTGATTTTTTTGAAAGCCAGTGTATGTCAACTTTTTTCCTATTTCCAGTTTTTACTATATAATTTTTGTATATGACTATATCTCTTTGTTCCGCACAAACATAGTATATCCTTATATGTCCACAAAACGAAATTTATTATAATTTTCAATTATTGTATGTCCCATAGTTATTTATTTTTACTTCACATATGTAGCATGTCACTTTAATTATATGTGCATTTAAAGGTGTCGTATTATGTAGTGGGAATAAATTATTATCTTTCATTGGTGAATTATCATTCTTAAGTAAATTTTAAATTTCAAAAGACGTACGATAGTTTGTCAGATCGTAATATATTGATGAAAATTCGTCGTTTGGCCAGTCAAAGATCAAAGACTTGTGTAATACAAGAACAGACTCACATATCAAGCAATCCACGCATTGCGGACATTTTTCCTCACAATGTCCTTCACTATAAAATTTCAACTGAAGTATTCCATTTCATCGACGCCTTTAATAAAGAAAACGCAGAATAGCCTTATTCCGTACATGTTGCGGACACATTTAGACTAAGAATTACATCATTTTCTTTTATATATCGCTTTAGATGACCACTATTTTATAATAAAAACGTGTTCAACGGGTGAGTGGTTAACACCAGATTCATCCAAGCTATCCAATTTGTCCAGTAGACATAGAGTAGATTCAGATGTCAGAGTTCGACCTTGACCTTGCTCATCCGGATTAAGGTCAATAGATCAAACACACTTACCAGGTCAACAACACTACATTTTTTCTTCAGGAGGTTGCTTACTTTTTGCATTCACTTTATACCGCTACCTTAGCACTCGAATAAATTCGTTAGAGTTATTTCCTTACCTATCTTTCCGTGTTTTCCCCAACATCTACTTAAACATCCTTATCTCTGCCACATTAATTTACTTTTTATTTATACTGACATCTGTCAATTTGAATTATATGAATATATTAATAGTTTCCATGTTTAGCATAGCTGGCTGATATATAAAATTTAATTTCATTAAAATTCTTAAATATTTCAGGGGAACAGGTATCTAAAACTAACAAAACGTTGAAATATTCTATCGTGACGGCTGGCTATTATTGGCCCAGAGTTATCCTAAAAAGGTTACTGACAAAATGAAACCTATGTAAAATCATTGCTGGATTAATAAGCAATACAAGAAATATCATTTCGTTAAATATTTCAGGGGAACAGGTATCTAAAACTAATAAAACGTTGAAATATTCTATCGTGACGGCTGGCTATTATTGGCCCAGAGTTATCCTAAAAAGGTTACTGACAAAATGAAACCTATGTAAAATCATTGCTGGATTAATAAGCAATACAAGAAATATCATTTCGTTAAATATTTCAGGGGAACAGGTATCTAAAACTAATAAAACGTTGAAATATTCTATCGTGACGGCTGGCTATTATTGGCCCAGAGTTATCCTAAAAAGGTTACTGACAAAATGAAACCTATGTAAAATCATTGCTGGATTAATAAGCAATACAAGAAATATCATTTCGTTAAATATTTCAGGGGAACAGGTATCTAAAACTAATAAAACGTTGAAATATTCTATCGTGACGGCTGGCTATTATTGGCCCAGAGTTATCCTAAAAAGGTTACTGACAAAATGAAACCTATGTAAAATCATTGCTGGATTAATAAGCAATACAAGAAATATCATTTCGTTAAATATTTCAGGGGAACAGGTATCTAAAACTAATAAAACGTTGAAATATTCTATCGTGACGGCTGGCTATTATTGGCCCAGAGTTATCCTAAAAAGGTTACGGACAAAATGAAACCTATGTAAAATCATTGCTGGATTAATAAGCAATACAAGAAATATCATTTCGTTAAATATTTCAGGGGAACAGGTATCTAAAACTAATAAAACGTTGAAATATTCTATCGTGACGGCTGGCTATTATTAGCCCAGAGTTATCCTAAAAAGGTTACTGACAAAATGAAACCTATGTAAAATCATTGCTGGATTAATAAGCAATACAAGAAATATCATTTCGTTAAATATTTCAGGGGAACAGGTATCTAAAACTAATAAAACGTTGAAATATTCTATTGTGACGGCTGGCTATTATTGGCCCAGAGTTATCCTAAAAAGGTTACTGACAAAATGAAACCTATGTAAAATCATTGCTGGATTAATAAGCAATACAACAAATATCATTTCGTTAAATATTTCAGGGGAACAGGTATCTAAAACTAATAAAACGTTGAAATATTCTATCGTGACGGCTGGCTATTATTGGCCCAGAGTTATCCTAAAAAGGTTACTGACAAAATGAAACCTATGTAAAATCATTGCTGGATTAATAAGCAATACAAGAAATATCATTTCGTTAAATATTTCAGGGGAACAGGTATCTAAAACTAATAAAACGTTGAAATATTCTATTGTGACGGCTGGCTATTATTGGCCCAGAGTTATCCTAAAAAGGTTACTGACAAAATGAAACCTATGTAAAATCATTGCTGGATTAATAAGCAATACAAGAAATATCATTTCGTTAAATATTTCAGGGGAACAGGTATCTAAAACTAATAAAACGTTGAAATATTCTATCGTGACGGCTGGCTATTATTGGCCCAGAGTTATCCTAAAAAGGTTACTGACAAAATGAAACCTATGTAAAATCATTGCTGGATTAATAAGCAATACAAGAAATATCATTTCGTTAAATATTTCAGGGGAACAGGTATCTAAAACTAATAAAACGTTGAAATATTCTATCGTGACGGCTGGCTATTATTGGCCCAGAGTTATCCTAAAAAGGTTACTGGCAAAATGAAACCTATGTAAAATCATTGCTGGATTAATAAGCAATACAAGAAATATCATTTCGTTAAATATTTCAGGGGAACAGGTATCTAAAACTAATAAAACGTTGAAATATTCTATCGAGACGGCTGGCTATTATTGGCCCAGAGTTATCCTAAAAAGGTTACTGACAAAATGAAACCTATGTAAAATCATTGCTGGATTAATAAGCAATACAAGAAATATCATTTCGTTAAATATTTCAGGGGAACAGGTATCTAAAACTAATAAAACGTTGAAATATTCTATCGTGACGGCTGGCTATTATTGGCCCAGAGTTATCCTAAAAAGGTTACTGACAAAATGAAACCTATGTAAAATCATTGCTGGATTAATAAGCAATACAAGAAATATCATTTCGTTAAATATTTCAGGGGAACAGGTATCTAAAACTAATAAAACGTTGAAATATTCTATCGAGACGGCTGGCTATTATTGGCCCAGAGTTATCCTAAAAAGGTTACTGACAAAATGAAACCTATGTAAAATCATTGCTGGATTAATAAGCAATACAAGAAATATCATTTCGTTAAATATTTCAGGGGAACAGGTATCTAAAACTAATAAAACGTTGAAATATTCTATCGTGACGGCTGGCTATTATTGGCCCAGAGTTATCCTAAAAAGGTTACTGACAAAATGAAACCTATGTAAAATCATTGCTGGATTAATAAGCAATACAAGAAATATCATTTCGTTAAATATTTCAGGGGAACAGGTATCTAAAACTAATAAAACGTTGAAATATTCTATCGTGACGGCTGGCTATTATTAGCCCAGAGTTATCCTAAAAAGGTTACTGACAAAATGAAACCTATGTAAAATCATTGCTGGATTAATAAGCAATACAAGAAATATCATTTCGTTAAATATTTCAGGGGAACAGGTATCTAAAACTAATAAAACGTTGAAATATTCTATTGTGACGGCTGGCTATTATTGGCCCAGAGTTATCCTAAAAAGGTTACTGACAAAATGAAACCTATGTAAAATCATTGCTGGATTAATAAGCAATACAACAAATATCATTTCGTTAAATATTTCAGGGGAACAGGTATCTAAAACTAATAAAACGTTGAAATATTCTATCGTGACGGCTGGCTATTATTGGCCCAGAGTTATCCTAAAAAGGTTACTGACAAAATGAAACCTATGTAAAATCATTGCTGGATTAATAAGCAATACAAGAAATATCATTTCGTTAAATATTTCAGGGGAACAGGTATCTAAAACTAATAAAACGTTGAAATATTCTATTGTGACGGCTGGCTATTATTGGCCCAGAGTTATCCTAAAAAGGTTACTGACAAAATGAAACCTATGTAAAATCATTGCTGGATTAATAAGCAATACAAGAAATATCATTTCGTTAAATATTTCAGGGGAACAGGTATCTAAAACTAATAAAACGTTGAAATATTCTATCGTGACGGCTGGCTATTATTGGCCCAGAGTTATCCTAAAAAGGTTACTGACAAAATGAAACCTATGTAAAATCATTGCTGGATTAATAAGCAATACAAGAAATATCATTTCGTTAAATATTTCAGGGGAACAGGTATCTAAAACTAATAAAACGTTGAAATATTCTATCGTGACGGCTGGCTATTATTGGCCCAGAGTTATCCTAAAAAGGTTACTGACAAAATGAAACCTATGTAAAATCATTGCTGGATTAATAAGCAATACAAGAAATATCATTTCGTTAAATATTTCAGGGGAACAGGTATCTAAAACTAATAAAACGTTGAAATATTCTATTGTGACGGCTGGCTATTATTGGCCCAGAGTTATCCTAAAAAGGTTACTGACAAAATGAAACCTATGTAAAATCATTGCTGGATTAATAAGCAATACAACAAATATCATTTCGTTAAATATTTCAGGGGAACAGGTATCTAAAACTAATAAAACGTTGAAATATTCTATCGTGACGGCTGGCTATTATTGGCCCAGAGTTATCCTAAAAAGGTTACTGACAAAATGAAACCTATGTAAAATCATTGCTGGATTAATAAGCAATACAAGAAATATCATTTCGTTAAATATTTCAGGGGAACAGGTATCTAAAACTAATAAAACGTTGAAATATTCTATTGTGACGGCTGGCTATTATTGGCCCAGAGTTATCCTAAAAAGGTTACTGACAAAATGAAACCTATGTAAAATCATTGCTGGATTAATAAGCAATACAAGAAATATCATTTCGTTAAATATTTCAGGGGAACAGGTATCTAAAACTAATAAAACGTTGAAATATTCTATCGTGACGGCTGGCTATTATTGGCCCAGAGTTATCCTAAAAAGGTTACTGACAAAATGAAACCTATGTAAAATCATTGCTGGATTAATAAGCAATACAAGAAATATCATTTCGTTAAATATTTCAGGGGAACAGGTATCTAAAACTAATAAAACGTTGAAATATTCTATCGTGACGGCTGGCTATTATTGGCCCAGAGTTATCCTAAAAAGGTTACTGACAAAATGAAACCTATGTAAAATCATTGCTGGATTAATAAGCAATACAAGAAATATCATTTCGTTAAATATTTCAGGGGAACAGGTATCTAAAACTAATAAAACGTTGAAATATTCTATCGAGACGGCTGGCTATTATTGGCCCAGAGTTATCCTAAAAAGGTTACTGACAAAATGAAACCTATGTAAAATCATTGCTGGATTAATAAGCAATACAAGAAATATCATTTCGTTAAATATTTCAGGGGAACAGGTATCTAAAACTAATAAAACGTTGAAATATTCTATCGTGACGGCTGGCTATTATTTGCCAAGAGTTATCCTAAAAAGGTTACTGACAAAATGAAACCTATGTAAAATCATTGCTGGATTAATAAGCAATACAAGAAATATCATTTCGTTAAATATTTCAGGGGAACAGGTATCTAAAACTAATAAAACGTTGAAATATTCTATCGTGACGGCTGGCTATTATTGGCCCAGAGTTATCCTAAAAAGGTTACTGACAAAATGAAACCTATGTAAAATCATTGCTGGATTAATAAGCAATACAAGAAATATCATTTCGTTAAATATTTCAGGGGAACAGGTATCTAAAACTAATAAAACGTTGAAATATTCTATCGTGACGGCTGGCTATTATTGGCCCAGAGTTATCCTAAAAAGGTTACTGACAAAATGAAACCTATGTAAAATCATTGCTGGATTAATAAGCAATACAAGAAATATCATTTCGTTAAATATTTCAGGGGAACAGGTATCTAAAACTAATAAAACGTTGAAATATTCTATCGTGACGGCTGGCTATTATTGGCCCAGAGTTATCCTAAAAAGGTTACTGACAAAATGAAACCTATGTAAAATCATTGCTGGATTAATAAGCAATACAAGAAATATCATTTCGTTAAATATTTCAGGGGAACAGGTATCTAAAACTAATAAAACGTTGAAATATTCTATCGTGACGGCTGGCTATTATTGGCCCAGAGTTATCCTAAAAAGGTTACTGACAAAATGAAACCTATGTAAAATCATTGCTGGATTAATAAGCAATACAAGAAATATCATTTCGTTAAATATTTCAGGGGAACAGGTATCTAAAACTAATAAAACGTTGAAATATTCTATCGTGACGGCTGGCTATTATTGGCCCAGAGTTATCCTAAAAAGGTTACTGACAAAATGAAACCTATGTAAAATCATTGCTGGATTAATAAGCAATACAAGAAATATCATTTCGTTAAATATTTCAGGGGAACAGGTATCTAAAACTAATAAAACGTTGAAATATTCTATCGTGACGGCTGGCTATTATTGGCCCAGAGTTATCCTAAAAAGGTTACTGACAAAATGAAACCTATGTAAAATCATTGCTGGATTAATAAGCAATACAAGAAATATCATTTCGTTAAATATTTCAGGGGAACAGGTATCTAAAACTAATAAAACGTTGAAATATTCTATCGTGACGGCTGGCTATTATTGGCCCAGAGTTATCCTAAAAAGGTTACTGACAAAATGAAACCTATGTAAAATCATTGCTGGATTAATAAGCAATACAAGAAATATCATTTCGTTAAATATTTCAGGGGAACAGGTATCTAAAACTAATAAAACGTTGAAATATTCTATCGTGACGGCTGGCTATTATTGGCCCAGAGTTATCCTAAAAAGGTTACTGACAAAATGAAACCTATGTAAAATCATTGCTGGATTAATAAGCAATACAAGAAATATCATTTCGTTAAATATTTCAGGGGAACAGGTATCTAAAACTAATAAAACGTTGAAATATTCTATCGTGACGGCTGGCTATTATTGGCCCAGAGTTATCCTAAAAAGGTTACTGACAAAATGAAACCTATGTAAAATCATTGCTGGATTAATAAGCAATACAAGAAATATCATTTCGTTAAATATTTCAGGGGAACAGGTATCTAAAACTAATAAAACGTTGAAATATTCTATCGTGACGGCTGGCTATTATTGGCCCAGAGTTATCCTAAAAAGGTTACTGACAAAATGAAACCTATGTAAAATCATTGCTGGATTAATAAGCAATACAAGAAATATCATTTCGTTAAATATTTCAGGGGAACAGGTATCTAAAACTAATAAAACGTTGAAATATTCTATCGTGACGGCTGGCTATTATTGGCCCAGAGTTATCCTAAAAAGGTTACTGACAAAATGAAACCTATGTAAAATCATTGCTGGATTAATAAGCAATACAAGAAATATCATTTCGTTAAATATTTCAGGGGAACAGGTATCTAAAACTAATAAAACGTTGAAATATTCTATCGTGACGGCTGGCTATTATTGGCCCAGAGTTATCCTAAAAAGGTTACTGACAAAATGAAACCTATGTAAAATCATTGCTGGATTAATAAGCAATACAAGAAATATCATTTCGTTAAATATTTCAGGGGAACAGGTATCTAAAACTAATAAAACGTTGAAATATTCTATCGTGACGGCTGGCTATTATTGGCCCAGAGTTATCCTAAAAAGGTTACTGACAAAATGAAACCTATGTAAAATCATTGCTGGATTAATAAGCAATACAAGAAATATCATTTCGTTAAATATTTCAGGGGAACAGGTATCTAAAACTAATAAAACGTTGAAATATTCTATCGTGACGGCTGGCTATTATTGGCCCAGAGTTATCCTAAAAAGGTTACTGACAAAATGAAACCTATGTAAAATCATTGCTGGATTAATAAGCAATACAAGAAATATCATTTCGTTAAATATTTCAGGGGAACAGGTATCTAAAACTAATAAAACGTTGAAATATTCTATCGTGACGGCTGGCTATTATTGGCCCAGAGTTATCCTAAAAAGGTTACTGACAAAATGAAACCTATGTAAAATCATTGCTGGATTAATAAGCAATACAAGAAATATCATTTCGTTAAATATTTCAGGGGAACAGGTATCTAAAACTAATAAAACGTGAAATATTCTATCGTGACGGCTGGCTATTATTGGCCCAGAGTTATCCTAAAAAGGTTACGGACAAAATGAAACCTATGTAAAATCATTGCTGGATTAATAAGCAATACAAGAAATATCATTTCGTTAAATATTTCAGGGGAACAGGTATCTAAAACTAATAAAAC